>VWZE01005139.1:305787-383416 GCA_013396675.1 Eubucco bourcierii
CATAAAAAGAGATCAGGTTGGTCAAGCAGGACCTGACCCTCCTAAATCCATGCTGGCTGGGTCTGATCCCCTGGCCATTCTGTAGGTGTCCTGTGATTGCACTCAGGATGATCTGCTCCGTTATCTTGCATGGCACTGAAGTCAGGTTGACAGGTCTATAATTTCCTGGGTCCTCCTTCTGACCCTTCTTGTGGATGGGCACCACACTGGCAGCTTCCAGTCTTCAGGTATCTCCCCAGTGAGCCAGGACTGTTGATAAATGATGGACAGTGGCTTGGTCAGCTCATCTGCCAGCTCTCTCATCACCCTAGGATGGATCTCATCCGGTCCCATAGACTTGTGAGGATCCATGAGGCTCAACAGGTCCCTAACTGCTTCCTCCAGGATTACAGGTAGGCTGTTCTGATCCCTGACATCACCTATCAGCTCAGGAGACCAGCTGTCCTGAGGACAACCTACCTTACTATAGAAAACTGAGGCAAAGAAGGTGTTAAGCACCTCTGCCTTTTCCTCATCTCTAGTCACTACATTCCCCTCCTTGTCCAACGAAGAGTGGAGCTTATCCTTGCCCCTCTTTTTGTCAATATATTTATAAAATATTTCTTCTTATCACTCACAGCAGTGGCCACTCTAACTGGGCTTTTGCCTCTCTAGTTCTCTTCCTACACGACCTGGCAACATCCTTACATTTTTCCTGAGTTACCTCCTCCTCTTTCCAAAGGTGATATGCCCTCTTTTTTCCCCTTAATTCCTTCACAAGTCCCTTGCCCATCCAGGCTGGTTGTCCTCAGCGGCTCTGCATTTGGCACACTGGCACAGCCTGCTCCTGCACCTTGAAGATTTCTTTCTTGAAGTAGGTCCAACCTTCCTGGACCCCTGTGTTTTTAAGGGCTTTTTCCCAAGGTACCCTTTGAGTCAGTTCCTTGATTAAGCCAAAGTCCGCCCTCCTGAAGTCTAGTGCGGATGTTTTGTTGATGGCCCTCCTAGCTTCACTGCATATTGAAAACTACATTATTTTGTGGTCACTGCACCCCAGACAGCCTCCAACCATCTCATCTCCCACCCGCCCTTCTCTATTTGTGAACAGTAGATCGAGCAGAGCCTCATCCCTCGTAGGCTGACACACCAGCTGTGTCAAGAAGTTATCCTCTATACTCTTTAAAAACATTCTAAAAATTAAAATTACCAGACCAGCTCAGATGGATTGGAAATAAGATAAAGCTATTTTTACAGCAAAGCTAAATTTATAAGCATATATGCAAAATATATTTACCTGTATTTAAGATTGTATACAATTTAGAAATAACACAGAAATCCAAACTTGCCTCTGACAGACAAAGTCCAGAAGGGACCCATACCACTCTCTCTCTCTCTCCCCCTGCCTCAAAGCTTACATGTAATTTAGTCAGTCAAGATTAGTGGAAGAGACTAGAGAGAGAAGCGAAGAAACCCAGCACCCCAGAGGAAAGAAGAAAGAATTGTTTGTTCTTTGGCTTTTTATACCTTTCAGCAGACAAATGAATGATATAGACTTTATCATTATTTTCTTTTTACAACCAATGATGCAATTTTTCTTCTTAGAATATTCCAATAAGCCTTAAACCACTACATAAGGCAGTATTTTAATTCGTAGCAACACTCAGAAGAGGAAAGTAGAAGATACAAGATAGCGTTAGACCAACTGTCATTTGGAAAATACACATGTGACTATGAAACATCTGGTGAATACACATGGAAAAATAAGGGGTAAAAATAGGGGGCTTGGATTTTTTGGGGGTATTTGTTTGAAATAGAAGTAGTTAGATGAAGACAGAGCACCTGAAGGTACACATACATATTCAGAACCACATGCTTAGTGCAAGCATTTCCTGCCTCAGTAAAACACCTTTAAAACAAGAAATTTTAAATTGTGATTTTCACAGTATCACAGTATCACCAAGGTTGGAAGAGATCTCAAAGATCATCAAGTCCAACTCGTTACCACAGACCTCAAGACTAGACCATGGCACCAAGTGCCACGTCCAAACCCGCCTTGAACACCTCCAGGGACAGTGACTCCACCACCTCCCTGGGCAGCCCATTCCAGTAGCCAATGACTCTCTCAGTGAAGAACTTTCTCCTCACCTCGAGCCTAAACTTCCCTTGGCATAGCTTGAGACTGTGTCCTTCCCCTGGCGTAGCTTGAGACTGTGTCCTCTTGTTCTGTCACTGGTTGCCTGAGAGAAGAAGGTAACCTCCTCCTGGCTACAACCACCCTTCAGGTAGTTGTAGACAGCAATAAGGTCCCCCCTGAGCCTCCTCTTCTCCAGGCTAAACAATCCCAGCTCCCTCAGCCTCTCCTGATAGGGCTTGTGCTCACTTTTACAGGAGAGTCTCAAACAATGAAGGAAATAAAGATATGAGAAAGTAGCAAATGGCTTGCAAATATCAGACGCTCTAAGACTAGAGTTGAAGTCATAGGTTATTTGCAGATAAAAGGCTGAAGAAGCACATTTGAAGTGGTGTTTGTTGGGTTTTGGTTTTTTTTTAATCTCCTTCCCTTATTTCTGAAGACATCTCATCTTAAAAAAAAAAAACAAACAGAACAAAAATATCAAATCCTCCCCCCTCGCCAAGGGATTCTGTCCAGGAAGTTTCATATTGATTAAAATGATCAAAATATGTGGGTTTTACCCGTGTCTTAAAAGTGGCATTATTTCCTTAATGGTTTTAGATGTCATTTGTGGATAGTGACAGTATCTTGAAATGAACAATTTCTAATAACAATTTTATAACTTCGATGTTAAAATCAGTAACAGATTATTTTTTTATGTAAGTATGATGAGTTAACCAATTTGTAGTGTCATCCCTGAATAATAATTTTACTGCAAAAAGTCTTGCCCATGATCATATAACAACATAACAAAGAACTGGATGAAGAGTATGCATTCCTCGCAGACAGAAAAGTTTGCCGAGACAAACTCTGATTTCTCCTAGACTTTTGCTAAAGGCAGTACTGAATACAGCAGAATTCAGTATCTTTCTACAAATACACTGGGGGAAATCTGAAAATTAGCATGTCACAAAGAACAGTCACACACTCCTCCAGATTTGCTGCTTCAGAGAACACAGAGAGTGCACCAGAACGTTTTAAGCTGACACCCACAGTATTCCCACCTACAAGAAAGGTCCCCTATGAACAGCACAGCCTAAACATTAGTAGGATTATGGAAAGGCAAACATGCCTATGAAGAAAATTTTCTTGGGTTTAAAATAGAAGAGCAAATTGCTTGCACCTGCTACTACCGAAGCTAAGAAGAAACGTTCTTGCCAAAGGCAATGTTTATGTCTGCAAGTGAAGTACATTACAAACTTGACAGGGTTTGAGGGTAGAAACAAAAATCTGAGATTTCTACTGAAGTGCGACTTCATAAAACCTACCACAAACTCTCCTAACTAAGCTTTGCAAATACCTTAGGGAATTTTGCCTTCTCTGCGGTCAAGAGGTAAAATGAAATTGTTCCCGCACTCTGGGTTGTCATCAGCTTATGAAAAACCAATTAAACACATTAGTTGTTCTTCAGAACAATGTGGAAAGCTTAGAAGCCTAACAGAGGCAAGAATAAGAAAGTGAATCTCTATCAATATACCAGGCTAAGCAAAAGCCATCAGACGGCAATGGCACCACTGGGTCTGGACCTTGCTGACAGCCACCATCAGGCAAAACATGCTCAGAGAAGCAAGAACTGAAGGAAGCCCAGATGGCTTGCCAACATGTCCCAGCAGGCAGGGAAGCCAAGTAACAGTGAGGCATATGGAAAGGAGAAAGATCATGAGTGAACCTGAGAAGCATGTGCAGGGGAACACCATGTGATAGTGATAACATAGCTGAGGAATATGGGCAAAAATAGAAAGAGAAAAAAAAATGGAAAAAAAAAAAATCAAACACAAGGGCAGGCAGTAATTTTTATCTGGTGCATTTAAGACAGCTAAATATTACTCTGATCATGTAAGCAATTGTTATAGCTGCAACAAACCTAAATAATCAAGTAATGAAATTTAACTTACTCTGCTCTTCTACTGATTGCTCAAAACCTGCTAGAACCAGATTTCTTTATCTTAAATAACAAGAACCTCCCTAACAGAATCACAGCAGTTCTGCTATACAGATGAGTTACAGAAAGGAATCAGATTATCAAAATAAAGAGATTCCAAGTTAACTCTACCAAATTTGATAACTGTCACTTACCTTATTAAAATAGGTAAATCAAACAGATCAAATACAGAGGTCAGATAGAAAACTGTCTGGCTAGCCACATTCTCTTTCTTAGTCACTCTACTTCTTTAACAGACACAGATACCTAACAATACAGAGATGTCTGATCAATTAAATGAAGCAGATACCACCAGCCAACGATTCCGGCTGTGCGAAGATGCTCAGCTTCACAAGTGGATCAGACATTTAGGTCTTGGGTATTAAGTCAGTAGGTAGATAACTGGTATCTATATAGCAGTTTCTACTGTCCAGTGCAGTTTTGTTGTTACATGACTGCCAGAGCCTTAACTAATACCTAACTTACTACAAAAAATTTAGCTAAAACAACTTCAACTATGATTCTTCTCACTTGCTTTTGGGAATAATTATTTCAATCACAGCAGTAATTTATCTTCCAACTAAATAGATACTCAAGATTGGAAAGATAGATACAATAGATGACTTCTGATTGAACCTGCAACAGAGACAAGATGGTAGAAATTTAAAACTTTCTGAACAAAAACTTTGACTAAAAAAAAACAAAAAACAATCCCCAAAGTAATTATGATCTGAATTATTTAAAACCCAGAGTGCCCTGTATTTTTTATGTATATACTTGGAACAAATGTGTGATGACTGGAAGAATTACCTCCTACACATCTTCTGCAGAGACTTGACAATAGGAGAAAAAAATACTTTTTTTTTTTCCCCTTCATATCAGATTTTGTTTCATATTTAGGAGCTGAAGTACTTTATTAAGTCTTTTGCAAGTGAAGTGGGAGATAGATTGTGGTTTATGATGTAATTTATTCTCAGTTTTGAAATGTTCTTATGTAAGATACTATATATACCTATTAATTGACTGGAGAGCCAAAGTAATCATTACCATCAGGATCAAAAAGTTTTCTGAGAGAAGGCTTCATCTCCAAGATCAGCAACAGAAACTACTGAGATTTTAATTCCCTACCAAGAAATGGGCTCGGTTCTCCACTGAAACTACCATTTACGTACACAACACACTTCAGATTCATGATTTGTGGTAGTCATTCAGCAGAGGAATGCTGTCCACTGCTCATACCTGCTTCTCTGCATCCAAATAGGTAGCCAACATGTGCTGATTGAAGATGAGCTGGTAGGACTTGAAAAGCAAAAGGGAGAAGGTGGAGTGCAGTCTATGTGCAAGGAAGCAGGACTACAGAGGAGAAGGATAAAAGAGTACGAGGATGATGAAGGTACAGCCTCAGGTAGCTGTGGCAGGACACTACCAAATGGATGATACGAAGTTGATCTATGTACCTATGTTAGTTGTTTATCTACTGTCAGCTTTAATTGTTGTCAGTCTCTTCACAGGATATTTAGGACTTCCTCCTTCCTGACCATAATGCATATTACTCAACAAGAAAATCCACAAACTCAACTGAACTAACTGTACATTGACTCATCCTAACCTACTGGAAGCATTAGGTGAACAGGATCAGCCCAGAGTTCACACAGAGAATTGCTCCAGAAGAATTCTCCATGGGAAATTCTGCATATCCCAAGAGTTTAAACTTATCAGTGCTTGACCAGACTTGCAGAGTTCCATACAAAATAATCACAAAATCAGCACAGAATCACCACAGACTTTACATACACTACAATATAAATCTGGTTTTCTTTTTAAATCTTATTATTTTCTTTACAATGTCTGGGGTCAAGAAAATGTACCAAATTGGTTTCAAAAAATTCAGAATAAACTCAAATAGTCTTTCACTTCTGTAAGTCTAGGTAATGAAAACCCAGGCACATAGCAGTGAAGACAAAATGTCTTGGAAAATTATGTGCATGTTTCATATTTCTTTGTTACTGCAGTTAGGACATAAATTTAAACACAATGACAACTGATAAATCTGAGAAATGTCCTATAATGGATATTTAACTTACAGTGAACAGTCAGAGGATGAATACTGACACGAGGTTACAGATCAGACCCTGAAACGATAATTTAATTTGCTGTTCTAATCTTTTGAAGTACTACCAAGCTCAAACCAGCAGTTCTGCTCAGCTGATTATCTGATAACTTCAACAAAACATCTGGCTAATGGCAAAAAGCAAACTCGCAGACTCTCTTGAAGTCAGAAGGATCCTACAAAGCAACAAGAAGTCAACCCATGCACACCACATGCTCAGTAAAGACAGAACAAAGGCAACTCAGTATGGAAGTAAAGGACAAAGATAACAAAAACACTGTAACAACATAGAACACATATGGAAAACCTCATTATTCTATATCTTTTTTAATCATTTAATGTTAACAAAATCAACAGGAATGACACATGAATACTGCAGTGCAACACGAACCCTACAGTTTACTGAAGGATACAAGAAGTCATTAGTGCCCTTACACTAGCCTCAATTCCTACTCTTCTGCTTCCTTCCTCTAACAATCTCCTGAAACTTAACCTCCTTGTCCTGCAGCAAGCAGAAAGGTTGGTGAAAACAAAGCAAACTTTTTCCTTGGTTCCCACCAACTACCAGTGCTTCTCTCTTTTAAGGAGTCTTGAAAAACTTTTTAATTATCTGTATGCAAAGAAGTTTCTTACAGCATTTTTTTCCCTGTTGTCTAGTTTCAGTCCATACTCACTGAAAGAACAACTATAACTACATGTTGTTGCAAGGGTGTTATTATTTTTACTTGCATGTAGCCTTTTACAGTAAGTATGTACAGATGGATTAGGACATCACAGGAGTAACAGGACATCACACGGGTAACCCCTTATTCACCTCACACGTATTCCCCAGCATAGAAGTTAGAAATCATTACTCTGTGAAATATTTAAACTGAGACAGTGATACATTTTGGTTTCTGAGAGTTTTAGGTTTTGCCTCCTATGACAGAAGCATTTCCTCCCACCAAGTTAATGAAGAAAGGGAGGCAACACAGGGCAGTCTGGTTCCTTGCCAAAATTCAGGTTTTAGCACTTCCTCCTCCACCAATCTTGCTAAAATTTCACAAGCAATTCGGCCCATCACAGTTCTTTCAAAGGAGTTAGTTAGAAATTATAAGGGAGTTTTTAAAGTTTTCAAAGTTTATCTAGATTAGATTTGGAAGATTCTTTTGTCTCAGCATACTTTGAAAATGGCATAGCCTTAAACACTTACCTTTATTAATGGTTTTTAGCTGTTAGGGTATTAATAGAAACTTACAGGCAGATACAACTGATATACATACAAAAGACAATACCTGAATCATGCAAGCAAACAAATGTAACTACAGAAACATGAAACCTAGGAAAAGCTCCCTTTACTAAGATTTTGCCCATTACTGGAAAATGAAAAAACACACATAGTATTGTACATACTTGAGAAGATAGGATGCCATATACTTCACAGAATCAATGAGGCTGCAAAAAGACCTCTGAGATCATCAAGTCCAGCCTATGACCTAACACCACAACATTAGCTAAACCATGCTACCAATTGCCACATCCAATCCCTTCTTAAAGGCCTCCAGGGATGGTGACTCCACCACCTCCCTGGGCAGTCCATTCCAGTGCCTTCTACTTTCTTTCACTACTTTATTCTGCTCTTGCAAATACAGCCTGAACCATGTTACTGAAGAACTTACATATCTCTGTATTCATCCTGCAACACAGAGAAGTAGACACACAACACATATTTTGAGAAATCCTCTCCTAAATAGTTTTTTCTTTTATTCTACATCCATATATTTTTGAGTTTTATTCAAAAGAGGTGATTTTTAAGATTCTCTTTAAATACCTGAGCTCACTCTAAGAAACCTGCATAAGTCTCGAGTTCTGAAGAGTCACAGGACTCTTCCAGATACTAAAAAATTACTGTGAAGAAATGTGGTCATAATTACATATTTTATTCTCAGCACTGTTAGAGGGAATATTATTGTAATATGAAGAGAAGAATAGCTTCAGAAACAATACTGCCACTCCTTTTGATACTAGAATTGAATATTTATATATTCCCCACTGAACAATTCATTATCCTGCAGCTACTCAACACCTGTTCTTAATCCCACTTAAAACAACCTCACAAAAATAAAGGCTTTGCAGTAAGCCTTCCTAAATCTCTCAGGAAGAAGCGTGTTTGGGGTTTGGGTTAGGCTTTTCTAAGTGTTGCTGACAGGTAAAGAAAGTGCTATTTGTTTTTCCTTCACTGGAGAGGAGTGCACATGTTTTGTAAATCTATTTGCACATTTTCTCAAAAACGATGCTAGATGTAGCCATCTGGGAAGGTACCAAAAAAGAAAGGTTGAAAGAAAGGTCAAATACCAGCAACATTATTAGTAAAACAAATAGAAATCAGTGACTAAAGAGATGATAAAAATATAAGTGTGGGCAGTTAAAGACCTTAATGAAAAAAGAAAAAAAAACAAAAACAAAACTGTCATCAGAGCAGAAAACACGCAAAGCTCTGCTTGCACATAAGATCAATGAAATATAAATTCTTTCAGCCGCTGCTTTAACAACACAAATTCAGTTTTAAGGCATCCAATATCAACCCGGCACCTCTACCTCTAAGGGGGGAATATTTCCCCTCCACACTTCTCTCCCCAGGGTTTTAGTTCTGTTGCAACAAGTAATACAGATTCGATCTCCCATTTGGGGATCTCCAGTTACTGTATACCCATACATAGGTATATACCTACAGATGCTGTAGAGGAGTCCTCATGAAATCTACCAGTAACCAATGTGTAAAACGTAGCTTTAAGATGAGGAGTGTAACATAAGAGGAAACCGAACTGTAAAGTGAAACGCACAGCAGACAGGCAGCATCTGCCAACAATGCCTGAGTAAAGCCACAGCAAAATGAATGAGGAACTGGTTGAAGAGCCCATGTGATGCCGAGACCAAACTGTGGCAAAGAGAGTTGGGGGACATCCATTTCAAAACCCTGAAGACCACTTATTAGCAGAGTCAAACAAAAATCATCAAAAAGAGACTTCGCTGCATGGCCAAGGCATGTGTAGATCCTGGTCCAGAAAGGCTGATATTTGCCCCCACATCAACAGCATGGGAACTCTTCCCCTATCCTCAGGTAGGCAACACATGGAGGTATGACTTCTCCTGTGGTGCCCTGTGACAGAGAGGTGGCAGCTCTTCAGTAACTACTCAATGAGTACACAAATAAGCCAACGTGGTTTATATTTGTAAAATTGTTTCTACTGTTGACTCTGATACTGTTTGCGTATGACTAATGACACAATAGTTAGAATATTGTTTTATAATAATAAAGGACATATATAATTGGTCTAGCATCCAACTGACCATCAAACTCTGTACAAACCTGTACTTAAGTGCCAGAATCATCACAGATGCCTTGTGGTACAGGACAATCCAACAGCCACTGGAGTACACACAACTATTATATTTTCAGACTCCATGTTAACAGTACTGCAGCCCATTTTGTGGACACATTCCTGTGCAACATGATCTAGGCACACCTACGTTGGCAGGAGAGTCAGACTAGATGATCTATGTATTCTATGAACCGCTTCTGCCCACCTTCACCTGTTGCTGGAGCAAAAACCTCAGCAGCCAGGATATTGAGATGTGAAAGAGTCAAATTCAAGCTCCTTCCAAAGCAGTGTGAAGAACTTCTTGAACATGGTTGAACTACCTTTCACAGCGTTCTCAAACCCATCAGATTACCCATTTGTGAAAAAACTAAAAAATTAAGGAATCTAACTCCCACTTCAATACAGCCTTAATGCCATATGAGCGCAACCCTTACTAAACACCAGCAGTCTAAGTATTACAGTCTACTTTTACCAGGAAAACAGAAGACTTCAGTAAAGTACACAAAAAGACAAGTATCACGTAACTTTTCTGCAGCTCTTCCCACAAACAGATTCCAAAACACATTTGTGAATGATGCTGGTATTATTCTCTCCCTTCATCACAACAGGATCCTGATCTAAGATGACAGTACTGAGCAGGGGCTGCCTCCACAGAACTCCAAGGTTGTGGTTCCCAGAGAAGCAATGCAGTGATGGGACATTCTTCTTCTGGAAGCCAGCTCAGCTCTCTAAACTAGCAGATAATTAATCCAGCAAAAAGACAAGCAATGTTTCTTTCTCAGTCACTCACTGTTAAGCTGGTTTAGGCTTCTATTAAATGTGCTTCACCCTGGCCAAGTCTTCTGAAATCCTAGGGATTGCCTTCATAAACAGAAAAACACCTTTCTGCACTTCATTGATTCCACATCCACAAATTAATCACACAAAGCCTTCAAGAGACATAAGTCATATTTTCAACACTACTACAGCTGTGGTTCTATTATTTTGCTTAAGTGTTTAGCAAATTTTGAATTAGGGATCCAACTTATCTGACCTCTTGAGTAACAAAAGCAATAAAACTTCATTGACTTGCTCCTAAATTAGTCCAAATAACTTTAAGTGCATTTTCTATTAAAAAAAAAAGAAAGTAATTCTTGATATTAAGACAAAGGAAATTGTATCTGCTGCTTCCTAAGTGGTTTAACAGAATAATTTGATCAAAGTTTCTTTCAGGGGCATAAGCAAGTTTTTTCATCTCTATCAAGGTAGCAAAATTGTTCATAATGCAGCACAGTGAAAACTACCCGCATTAAAAAATCCTTTACTCACTACATCCACTTCCCAATCCAGTTAACTATGTAGCCGCTCAGGTGGGTGCAGTACTGCTACTCTATGTTTTGATAGAGCCACAAAAGGCAGCACTCTACAGCTTGCCACTCATTAAGTCTCAGGAGTAGCAGATTTTGAGGTATACCTAATGCAGACAGAGTTTTTAGAATCAAAACAGTGCCAGAAACTGATGAAAAGGAACATTTTACTTAGCTGCTTGTGACACCATCAGCTCAACTTAATAATCAAAAGGATTTCTTCTCCCCCTCCATATGGAAAGCTATTAATTAACTAACGAAAACAGATTAGTGTGACAACGATAAGACTCTTAGGGAGCAGGTTAAAAGGAAGACAGCAGTACGTAGTGCCTGAAGAAGAATTACCCAAACGGAGTTATGGGGTAATGAAGCTCCCACGTAGATGAACACAAGAGTACACAGTATTTTCGCCAAGAACTCAGAACAAAATATGGAGATATGCCAATGCATCAGTGGCAAGTCAAATCAGTGTGAAGCATCATCTGGATTCAAGAAGACAACACTCCCCCTCTGAAACAGCCAGGGGAAAATAAACCCTAAGCATGAACAACCTCATTTCATCAGATTTTCATTTCATCAGTTGCTATCTTTGCTTTTCAAGAGTATCAGAATCTGTGTCAATCCTCACATTCCTACTCTGAATTCCTCACCCTTAGTACCATGTGCTTCAGGTACACTCCACGCACATTAGTTCTCATCTACCAGGTAAAAGTTTCATTGGCATGCCACACACTGCATGTACTTATCTCCCAAGCTGTAATATGAACTGTATGCCTGTAAAATGCACCAACCACGCCAGTTCTTAAGCAAAAGGAAGAACTACACACAGACATGATGGACTATATGGTTATTTAGCACCATTCCATAAAAAGATGTGGACAGCTTGGGCACAGTCCAGAAAACATTACCTTGCTGCACCGAAGTAATAAAGAAAAGCATAACATTAAGTACAGTTGGGAAAGGAATACAGAAGAATACCAAACATTTACAATCATTTAAAACTGTTGAGTACACACATCACAAAAATAATGCAGTTATGGTGAGTGTCTCAAAAATGGTATCATAAACCTAAAAAGCTAGAGAAGAGTAAAGGGACGATTAGATGTATAGGAAATCTCCCACATGGAAAACTGACAAGATCCTTCAGTTTACTAACAGATCACTGGAAGATGCAAACGAAACAGATCTATTAAAAACACCAAAGATATCACAGGGAAAAAAAAAAAACAAACATCAGAGCAATGATCAGGCATTTCTCATAATTTAAGAATCAATTAAATGATCTAGCAGGAGACTTCTCTCAATAACATGTTTTTTATTCAAAAAATACCTGGGAAACTCATAACTATCAATGATAATATAAGAACTAAAAAAATTAGAAATACAAATGCACTCCAGAAACAAAGAGACATATCCGTGGACAAAAAGTTGATCGACAATCATTAAACACAACAAAGCTACCTTGAGCTCTTCACATTGATAATTCAAACTAAGTAAAGCATATATTAGCAAAATTATTGTTCTTATTTTTTAGACCCCTTCTCTAAATCAGCAGCTGGAGGTGATCACTGGAAACAGAACTCATCTGGACAGATATTTGGCCTAATTCAGCTACCATATAGAACACATCCATCTTGTTTTGCTCAGTGATAACTTAGAATGGTAAGGTTGGAAGGGACCTCAAGGATCATCTAGTTCCAACCCCCTGCCAGAGGCAGGGACATGTCCCACTAGTACAGCTCACTCAAGGCCTCATCCAATCTGGCCTTCAACACCTCCAGGGAGGGAGCAGCCACAACCTGCCTGGGCAACCTATTCCAGTGCCTCACCACCCTTACTGTAAAGAACTTCCTCCTAACATCTAGTCTAAATCTCCCCTCTGCCAGTTTAAACCCATTGCCCCTTGTCCTGTCATTGCAGGACCTTGTAAATAATCCTTCCCCAGCCTTCCTGTAGGCCCCCTTCAGATACTGGAAGGCTACTATCAGGTCCCCTCGAAGCCTTCTCTTCTCCAGGCTGAAGAGCCCCAACTCCCTCAGCCTGTCCTCATAGGAGAGCTGCTCCAGCCCTCTGATCATCTTTGTGGCCCTCCTCTGGACCCGCTCCAACACTTCCATGTCCTTCCTGTGCTGAGGGTTCCAGAACTGCACACAGTACTCCAGGTGGGGTCTGACGAGAGCAGAGTAAAGGGGCAGAATCCCCTCCCTTGCCCTGCTGGCCACGCTTCTCTTGATGCAGCCTAGGACTCGGTTGGCTGTCTGGGCTGCATGTGCACACTGCAGACTCATGTTGAGCTTTTCATCAACCCAGACTCCAAGGTCCAACTTACAGGACTTCAACAAATATTCTCAGCATTGGAACAGTTCATTTGTTTGATGTCTTCCAATATGTACGCCACAGCAAAACCAGAGCTAGTTCATCGCTCCCTTTCACCCTCACTATCAGTCATGCTTTGCAGTCTGAAAAACTGCCCCACAACAAAGACAGGTTGCAAAGAGAAACTGAACTTCCTCGTGGAAGGAGAATTGTCACAGCCCTGAACTCCAAGAAAGGTAGCTCAAAAAACCCCAATTGTACAAATCATTGCGGTAGATGATATAAAAAAATCGGTCTCAGATTTTAAGGATAATGCTGTGTTCCCATTCCTATATTCTTATTCTATAAACTTATTTCAACATCTTAAAGAAAAGTTTATATGACCATTGTTAGACCACCCAACTTTAGCTTGAAACCTCTCAGAAGAGCAGGATAAGCCACAAATCAAGTAATACCTCAAGAAGACGATGTGTGAACTCTCACCACCCCTAAAACAGACCCCAACAAAATGAGAACATTTACAAACTCTTAAAGAATGGAATTCTGCAAAAGCCGCTGCTCAAACATTCTTGAATCTGTTAGTGCTACCCAGAGCCATGCTGCATAGAGTAGTTTACAATAACAGGAACCTCTAAGACCTTTCTTCACCCAGTCCCCTGACCAAAAGAGATTTTGTGTTGTTCAGGATGTTGTTTAGTCAAGTTTTAAGTACTTCCAAAGATGGGTATATTTGGTTTGGGTTGAACTGGAGTTAATTCTCCTCAAAGCATTTTTCTAGTGCTGTACTTTGCAGTGATGTAGTGTTTTGGCTCCTGCTGATCCGAGCACCCAAGCTGTGCTGTTCTGATGTTTCCCCACCCTGAGAGTCTGAGGGGACACAGCCAAGCTAGCTGACCCAAACTGGCCAAAAGATTATTCCATGCCACAGGACATCAGCTCAGATAAAATAATTAAATTAAAGAAGTCTGGGGAGATTTGCCAACAGTGTCTGTCCTCCAAGGGAACCATTATGTGTAGAGTACCCTGCCTCCCGAGACTGACCATCATCCCGCTGATGTGAAGTAGAGATTAAGATCTCTCTCAGATTTCGCTTGTGCTTATTACTATTATTAAATTGCTCCTATCTTATAACTGGTTTACTGGCTTCTGTTACATTTTCTGCTGTCCATCTAAGGGGGGGAGGGGGAAAGTGATAGAACGGCTTTGGTGGGCATTTGGCCCCCAGCCAGGGCCAAACCATCACAATGGGAGATGGCACAGCCTCTCCAGAGAGTATTCACCATACACACTGTGATTTTTTGAAATTTTTTTTTTCCTTCTCTCCAGCTGGAATTTCCCTTTCTAAAACTTGTAACCTCTTGTCTTTACATTGTGCACCTCTAAGTCTGGCACTTCTACTATCAAGACAGTCTGAGTTAGCAAGTAAATTGTACACTGAAGGTATATGATACACTTGAGCCAACCTGACAGCTCACCACTGCTAATAGGGGCAGGCCAGCCCCATACACGTCCAGCAATCTAATTTCAGCCCTTCCCATGCTAGCTTTGCAACCTAAATGGCTCCACAGAAAGCCAATTCATCTTGCTAACCTGACAAAAATCTATTCCCTTGGTTAATTCCTATGCCATCTCAGCAATATTAGTATGTTCATCACAGGGTCACAAGGGAGAAAGTGGAGCTGCAGGTAGGAATAGAACAGCCCATTTTGGAGCGGGGTTGTAGAAGCAAGCTATAACCTGTGGATTTCCATTTAGGTGTCAGAGTATCTCATGCTAAAAAATTTCAACCCACTTGAAAAAACTCTCAACAATTACTAAACAGTCTTATGCATGCTTCCTACTTCAGCTTTTCATCTATGGGATGACACATTTCTTTCCTTAATAGTACACTCTATGTCTTCTCTCACCCATGAAGGCACTTAATAAAACAGTGCTTAACTGATACTAATTATATTTGGCATTAATTACTATTTGAGCTAAAAAGAATATAATAGAGAGAAACCATATACATTTGGATAGGGGATGCCATCCCAGTTGAAAATGGAAGAGCAGTACATTTGTGCAGCTCATAGAAATGCTTGTTTATGGTCTTCACCAAGACAGTCTCATGGGTCAAAGGTGCATGTGGAACTGAACAACCACACTGTTACACTTTAAGTTACAAGGCACTATGGGTACCTTATTTCAAGTAAATATCATTTAGCTTTATTGGAAAGGGATTAAGCACCCCAAAAGCACATATTTTTCCACATAGCAAAAATTCTTACACACATGAAAGAAAACCGTCATAGGACCAGCACTCAAAGGCACATTCAGCAGCTAATGACAACTCATCTTTTGAGTTGACATGTTTATCTTTTGTAACTCTTCAACTTAGACCAAATTTCAATCATTTTCCAAACTAAACATTTCAAATGTGGGCTATCTAGAACCTGTTGAAAGACATTACTGGTAACAAAGGAAAAGCATTTCTATACAGCCACAGAGAAACACTAGAAAGATTCAATCTGTTCTCTCGCCAGTGTTTATGCACTGCATGCCATGATTTGTTGAGTCAGTAAAGATCAGCAGTTTATGAGATCAGAGCTAACATATCACTTACCCAACATATAAAAATCAGTTTTCCAGAAGGAAAACTCAACTAACCCAGAGCAAGTTAAAAAGAAGAATTATGAAAATATTTATTGAAGATTTAGAGAGATCACAGTAATCCATACCTACCCTCAAGGAAACCTAATCAAACACACTCAGGTTTCCTATTAGCATGTCTGAGTTCCTCTAGTCCATTATTGTCTCCAAGGCTCAGTATTTCTGTTTGAAATCAAGACAAATATCACATAAACCACCACCACTCCCTGCCCCATGCTCAGGTATATTGTACCACCTTTCATACCTCCCTAGCCAACTGTATTTTGTAAGGATTGCTACTGTGTCATCTGCCACAGACTGCCACAAGAAAGCTTTTCTGAATCTTTCCACGACTTTCTGCCCAGTTAAAACTTTCTGCCATTCTCAGACCCTTCACAGCTCTGCCCATTCCTACTGCTTTAGGTACGGCTCCACTGCAAGGTGTCAGCCTCTATTCATGAGGTCAATTACTAGCACTATATTTACCACCCTCCCCCAAGTCCTCAGATTTTTTTTACATAAACAGTTTTCTAACTGATTCCACCAACTTACCTGATCAGTTCATGTTTCCCAAATGTCACACACAGTTACTTCCTACCCTCATCTTCAAGTATACCTTTTACCAGATTTTACCAGTGTACATCTCTGGCTGAATTAACATCATCACTAACCAGCTGCAGTCCTGAAACACGATGCAGTCCTTGCTTTCCCTCAGTTGTTAGAACAAGAGCAGAACACATAATCCTCTCAGTTTCTGGGGTCTCAAATCCACCTTTGTAAAGCACTCCTCCTCCCCTCTGTCACTCCAAAGGCTTCCTGATTTTTCAGAAGAAACATCGAGCAACAACCCTAAGCAGGTTCTCACAGTTCTTCTACAGCCAATTCAGCTCAAAGCCTAATTCTGAGTCCTTAGCCTCATGGGTAGCTTTAGCTTACTATCTCTGTTTTATGCAGCTTCCTCAGGAAAAGCCACCTAACCAACTCTTGTCCGTTCAGTGCCATCTACGAAACTTCCAAGAGCAGCTGTGGAAAACGGAAAAGAACAAGAAAAAGCTAATGACCACGAGTCAGTTTTCATACTAATAGAGGCTGGCAAGAGAAAGTGACCTAGAAACCCAAGGAAGATTGTAACAACAATGTGCTGGAAACCCAAGACATATTTTTACCAGCAAGTTTAGCATCTATTCTTTAACAGAAGCACAAACATCCTACAAGGCTTGCAACTTTTCAGTGCATTATTAACTTTGTCTCCACATCAAGCTGTATTTCCCCTCCATAACAGCATGGTAATGCTAGGTAAATAACGTTGGCACAAGTAACATTAAATTTTCAAGCACAATACAAAACTCTGGATGTGATGCTCCAAGCAACATCAGCTTAATACTGAAAACTACCTAACTGCCAGCTTCCATCCACATGTGTTGTGTCTCATAATAACACTTACTAGTTATTTCCTCCACAGAAACACTTCTGGTTATTACAGTAACTGTTACTTTAAAACCGATAAACAGATGTTATGAGAACATGCAATAATCTGTGATTGAGTTTTCCTCTAAAACGACTAGGACTTGTTGCTAAGCTATCTACCTTTACTTTCCCCTCTGAAATACAGTCATGTTTTTCAGGCTTCAATTTCACAAAGAGCAACACGCATGTGTTTTGGCGGGACACTTTTAAGTAAAGCAAGGTCACTTTACAGTCTGCCCACTTCAGTTAGGCACTAAAATGCAACTGTTCGGGTTCTGGCCACTGATCAATTATCTATACCAAGCAAACTTTCCTGCTACTGTCTTGGTTATTTTTAAATCCCTTTAATATTAATAATTTAAAAGCATTATTTGTTGGAATCACATTTTGGTAAGACAAATTGTGGGCAAGGCCTTCAGCTAGACTTCTTAAAAGATCTGCAAGACTTGTAAATGACACAGGCCAATAGACAGCTTTTCATTCTACAAGGATGCAAGACTAGGGGTTTTAACACCAGCGGTGGCTATAGGCATTCAGCTCATCACACTTCTGAATTTTGCCATATGGACTTTCTCTTTCACGTAGCCATGGAAAATAATACATAACACATTCACGGTCAGCACCAACAGTTAACTGGTAATAACAAGAAGAGGGCTCGAAGAACCACTGATCGAAGCACCTCTAATCGCTTTGCTTCTATGCGGCAGCCTCTAACTACTCCATGCTACACTACGGAAAGGAAAACTCTGGAAGCGAAAGGCGCTCAGCCCTGTTCGCGGCACTTCTGAGGTCGCCACCACGCTCCCGAGAGTGCCCCACTGCTCCTGCCGGGCCGGGGACCGGGCACGACCTCCCACCGTCTCGCCGCTGCCGCGGGAGGCGCCCCGGGACCCCAGCCCCCGCCGCCGGGAAGGAGGGCTGCTCACTGGCAACTTCAACTAATGTTTCTGCGGCGGACAATGGCAGCGCGGGGGCTCGGGGCGTGAGGGGACAGAACACCCTGCCGGAGCGGGAACCTAGTGGGGAGGACAGCCGGGAGCCTTCCCCGGGGCGGGGGAGAAAGCGGGTGGCACATGGAGCGCGGCGGCGTGCGCGGCGGGGGCCGACTCCGGCTGCGAGGAGATGCCGGCGAGGCGGAGAAGGAGAGGCACGCAGAGGAGAGGACCGGTCAGGGAGCGGGAGGAGGCGAGGACGGAGCGACAGAGCCGCCGCACCCCGGCGGGCTGCGCCCCGAACCCCGCGCCCGAGCGGCGAGGGCGGTGGGACCGGAGGTGGGGAAGGGAAGGGGGGAGGCACAGACAACCCTGCCGCGAGTTGCCGCTCGGGGCGCGGCGCGTGCCGCTGCCCGCCTCACCATCAGCACTTTGGCCGCATTCTCCAGCTGGGCGATCACCTCGGGGGCTCCCCCCGCCGCCACGGCCGCCGCCATCATGGTCTCTCTTCAATGACGCGCCATGCGCTGCATTCTGGGACGAGGCAGCGGCGCAGCCAATCCCGGGCGCAGCGTGGCCCGACCCGGCCCCGGCGCGGAGGCTAAGCGGCGGCGCTGCCGCAGCGTGACCACAGGCCGCCAGCTAGTGGGGGTCGCTCGGCGCGGCCAGCAACAGCTCTCACTCTGCCCGCCGCGATCGTCCTCCTGTGCCGTACTGTCCTGTCCCGCCCTACCACAGACGGACTAACTGCCCGCCCTGAGGGCGGGCTTGGCAGACGCGGCGGGACCTGCAGAGCCCCGGGGCGGGGCCGGGCCGTCCGCCGCCGGTTCGAGTCTGCCGCACCTGCCGGGGCCCGCGGCTGCACCCGCTCTGTGTGTCGAGGGAGGAGCGCTCCGGGGCCTCCCCGACACCGCCACCTCTGCTACAATTCTCTAACGTGGCCCGGGGAGGCCAGGGTGGAATCGGAGCGTGAGCCCTGTTTGGGTGCTGGCCGGTTCTGGGGTGTTTCCCAGTGCGTACCGGTGAACTCCGCGTTGGTGAGACCGCGGGCGCCGGCTGCTTGCGGTGCCCTCTGCTTAGAGACGTTTGCAGTGAGATGAGAAGGACTGGATTTTAAAATACAGTTTAGGAAGTGAAGAGTAGAGAAGATGGCAGATAAAGGATTAAAAAAAAAAAAAAAAAAAAAAGGCCAAGGGTTGAAACTGATCTAAAATGCAGGGGTTTTTCCGTGTCACTCCATCTGGATCTCACTTCATCTTGTTGGTTGTGAGTTACAAGACAATGTCACTTCTGAAAAACGTTCTTGAAAGAATTTAAAAGAACAAGTACACCTGCAGGAGTGAAAGAGCTCTGGGATCATCCCTTCATTGGCATTTAATTTTGGTTTAGAAACTTGTCTTCTGAATAAATCTAATGGCTCCCACTTAAGTTTCCACCCTGGAGCAGGCCCCAAGCTTTGATGTCTTCAGGTAAAATTACAGTGGAAGATAGGCTTTGGCCTTGGAGTATTCAGTGCATAGAACCGAGCTACATCTTCAGTCTGCCAATACAGATCACCGAGCAGCATAGACTGCTTTGGCTGATCATGCTAGACCACTTGTAACAGTAGTCAGGTGTTTCTAGACATGGTTCTCCCTTGCTCACAACTTTGAGAAGACATTAGCAGACCTCCAGTGTTGAATTTACACGAAGTTTGGAACATACCAGTGGAGCAAGCTGATAGAAGTCTTGAGTACTCAGAGACTGTTGACATAAACTGAGTGTACGTGAGCATTGTTTCCTTGAAAATCATACAACATAACCAAAGGCAGACGAAAGGATCAAGGAGGGGGCATGACAGCAAGAAATAGAGTTTTCCTATTCAAAAGAAGAATGCAAATCTGCTCACAGGAATTGACAGCTTTCAGTGCTGAGGGGGGCATGGCAGTGCTCATTGATAGACAAAATTAGAAGCAGTGGCAGAAGCATGTAAAAGATACAATTTTGTGGTTTCCTAGAAGGTAATGTAATTCATGCTTAATTATTACGTTATTACTTATTAATTAAATATTAACTATTTCAGGGTAACATTCAACTTCTCAGTTAAAGAGTGTGAGGAGATCAGCAGGGCTGCAATGAAAGGAGAGGTGAGCATAAGAAAAAATAATCCAAGTCAGAGATGGAGAAATTCAAAAGTAGTGAAAATGTGACAACACACTTAAGTCCTGAAGTGTGCTTGTTGGGCAAACAGTGCAATGTACAATGAGTCTTACTCTAAAGAACAGCAAAACGAGCTCAGGAAGTGTGTGTGCAAAGAGGTAATGTTAAAAAGAACCTGAAGAGTATGAAAAAGCTATTTTTAAAAATTACATGTTCAGTAAAGGGCTACTTCAGTTGAGTATTTCTGTACTTGTAGCTTGCATTCAAAATAAGATTCTTCAACAGCTTCTTCAGCATACTCAATGGTCCTTCATTCTGTGGACTTGTGTGTTGAGCAGCACACTTGAATAGCTGTGGGACCAATAGAAATAGAACAGTATTGTTCAGGTTGAGAAAGGGCTTACAAGCTCTCTAGGCCAGCCTTATGACTAAGTTGCTTAGGGCTTTGCCCATTAGAGTCCCAAAAGCCTTCAGGAATAGAGAGTGTGCAACTTACATGGGCAACTTGTACCGGTACTTGATTGCTGTCACAGTGAAGTGTTTTCCGCTTAAATATGAACCTCCCCATGTGGCTGTTGTCTCTCATCTTGCTGCCATGCACCCTCAGTTGAGAGTTGTATTCCATTTTCTTGGTAATCTCAGTCACTGGAAGGAAGTTCTTGGGTTCCGCATCAGGTCTTCTGACTGAACAGTCAGAAGTGTGATGTGACTTTCCAGACATGATCTAACAAGTACTGATTAAAGAGGAGTAATAGTTCTCTTGATCTGCTCACTTCACGCCTGTAAAAACAACCCGTAATATCTTTATAAATGTAGTCTTGCTCACTGATGAGGTGTTCTGCTCACTTATGTTTAGCTTTGTATGTGCCAGGGCCTTAATTACTCTGACACTCTCAACTGGGACTTTAGCATACACAGTTCTGTGGGCTTGCCCGTGTCATGTTTTATCTCCAGTTGTCTTAGGTTATCATTAGGCTTTTCCAGAGGGACCTATGTAATATATAGCCTTGTTTCCAACCCTTTTATCTGCTTGGTCTTTGCCTCTGACTGTCCTCTGTTCTTCCTGGCTGGACGTTCTTGCACACCCCTGGACCTGACTCATTACGTTGCCTTGTCTTAGAGTCTCAAGAAAACCTGTTACCAGCCTACTCCTGCCCATAATGCTCTGCAAATGCACTCCAGTTGATGAGAGTGCAACGCTTCCTGTCCTGTGATCAGCCTCAGTTCCCAGCTTATCCACCTTCATGGAGTGGCCCTGCTCTTATTGTCTGTGGCACAGTCCATCAGGATCTCCAGACTCCTTTTTCATTCAGTCCTCAATCTGTTATTTCATCTCAGGTAAGTTATGACATATTAGAATCCATCCATATCCCTGAATAGGTATAGTGGTTTGATCAGTCTTGCTGTTCTCCCATTGAAGTTGTCTGTTTGAGCATACTTCTAAAGTAGCATGTTTGTTAAATCCACTCTTTTTTCACAACTCAATAGAATATGTATTTTATCATACCATCATCAGGTGCATCTTGCCCTCATTTCTGAAGGAATGAGTGGAGTAATCTGCAGTAAAAATGATTATGTTCAAGCAGTCACATTTTCTCTCAACTGTATTACAGTCTTAATGTTCTTTTGACTAGTCTTAGAAAAGCTGATTGTTCATTTATCTTGTCAGAGTGAACGCTAAAGCTATTTCTGCTGTTGGCTAAAAAAGATGCATCATGTTCTTCCTTAACATTTCCCTCTTTTGCAGTGTTAATACTCTTAAAATAATTCAAAGATTTTGGACTCACTGCTAGGAGTGTTGTTGGCAATGAAGCCTGTGCTTTCTGCTCTAGCAGTCTTTCTCTAGCTTACTTCCACAGCTGAAAATAGCCAGATAGTGCTAATTTTGAGTAATGATTAAGATGTTAAGGAAAATGAGCCAACAGTTGGTATTACAACAGTTAAGAATTAGATGTGTTGTTTTAAATGTGTTAATCAGACCTGTGCATGCAAACATTAACACTAGGAAAGATCTACTGTAGTGAGGAGCAACTGAGCACTAAGATGACACCAAAGTCATTAGGGAAGTGGCTTGCTAGTATGAAAGCACTTTTCCCCTGAGGAAAAGTACCTTGGAGTCTGGGTTGATGAAAAGCTCAACATGAGCCTGCAGTGTGCACATGCAGCTCAGACAGGAACCGAGTCCTAGGCTGCATCAAGAGAAGTGTGGCCAGCAGGGCAAGGGAGGGGATTCTGCCCCTTTACTCTGCTCTTGTCAGACCCCACCTGGAGTACTGTGTGCAGTTCTGGAGCCTTCAGCACAGGAAGGACATAGAAGTGTTGGAGCAGGTCCAGAGGAGGGCCACGAGGATGATCAGAGGGCTGGAGCAGCTCTCCTATGAGGACAGGCTGAGAGAGTTGGGGCTCTTCAGCCTGGAGAAGAGAAGGCTTTGAGGAGACCTTATAGTAGCCTTCCAGTATCTGAAGGGGGCCTACAGGAAGGCTGGGGAGGGATTATTTACAAGGTCTTGCAACGACAGGACAAGGGGCAATGGACTTAAACTGGCAGAGGGGAGATTTAGACTGGATGTTAGGAGGAAGGTCTTTACCGTGAGGGTGGTGAGGCACTGGAACAGGTTGCCCAGGGAGGTTGTGGCTGCTCCCTCCCTGGAGGTGTTCAAGACCAGGTTGGACAAAGCCTTGAGTGAGCTGTACTAGTGGGAGGTGTCCCTGCCTATGGCAGGGGGTTGGAACTAGATGATCCTTGAGGTCCCTTCCAACCTTACCATTCTATGATTCTATGATTCTATGAAAGCACAATGACAATTGCAAGCTTGTAAGTGCAAGCTTGGGAGGAATTAATCTTTCATCATTGGTTAGGTAGAAGTTTTCAAAACGATCCTCTCCTGTCACACAGGCATCTCAATTTATTTTGTATTCTTGATTTCCCAGTTTTCTTAAGACTGTTTCCCTCCTGATTTCCAAATGTGTTGAAGAGATCTCTACCCACATACCCTGCATTTATGTTTTTTTTCAGTAGACCTAATTTCTCTGTCCAGGACTTGCAGTTTGCTTCCTTTCACAGATACTTTTTTCCTAACATCTACCTTCACTGGCTAGATTTCTACAACAAATCCTGCAATAAGTTCTGCAAATAAATTCTGCAATAAATTACTGCAATACTTTCTGATCTTTTTGCTGGCTTTTCATAAGAGCCTAACCAAAGTCTGCTCAAAGTAGTGGCTCCAGTACTGGCTGTTCCAGTTGTAGACTGTGATGTTCATCTCCAGTGATACGGGAGATCTCAGTTCACCAGTGTGAACTACTTGACAGGGTTATTTCAAACAATTCTGTTTAATTCCTTCAGATGCCCTGGCTAGATTGCCATACAAATGGCCTCAGTCACATTACATAGGCACACAAGTCACTGTTCCCCTCTTGAAGAAAAGCTGCTGTCAAAACTGTTGTTAGCAAGTCTGGTAGCACTGCTCAGTGCAGTCAGTACCTTTGAACTTGGGCAAAGCTTAACATTTTGGAAATAAAGGTTCCTGTGCAAGTTGTCTGTTACAAGCATAGAGAATCTCTACATGTGCTAAAATAGTAGCTGCTTCTGAGAACAAAGCTAAGGAAAAATAAAGCTGAGGAACTGATTTGATGCTTTGTAGAAAACCACTGTATTTTTTTTTTAAATGGCTTTAAAGTTTGAGAAAGTACAAAAAATTTGATGGAAGTGTTGGTTGAGTATTAGATAGCATAGTTCCACATGGGTTTGTAGTGTATTCCTAAATTTGAAGTCTAGTTGAATTTAATAAGACATGGGGAACTGCTGCTGTTTAACACTTCTGGGTTATAAACACTCCAATACACAGCTTTTTATATTGTCCTTGTTTTAATATTCATTGTGTTTTAAAGAGTTTCATAGAGGACATACCTATACCTGATAATTACTTTGTGTTTGGCCACATTTGAACTAATAAACTGAGAAGGCTTATACATACTTCATTTGATAAAGCCAATATCGCTTGCAGATTGCCCTTCTCAATGACAATTCATCTTAATGTTCATGGAGGATGCAGAGAATGGTATTCTTCCTGTAATTCTCCAAAGGTTTTTTGTTTTGTTTTGTTTTGTTTTTTGGTGTGAATAATTTAATATCTAATAATTTAAATCAGAGGTCTGTGAGAAAAACACCTTGTCTGTGCTAGGAACTGTACCTTTCTTGTTGAAGAAGTGCAGGATGATTTAAAATGATGAAGCAGATTCTAAGAATCCTGGGGGAGTACCTGTCTTTGCCTGCCTGTTCTTGCATTGCTCTGGTGAGACAGTGAAACCAGGCTTCGTGGTTTTACTGTATGTCTTATTTTACAATCTTGAATTGATTTCTGGTGTCTATTTATAGCAGCCGTAGAAGTCTACAACTGCAAGTAAAGACAATGAGAGTAATTAAAAATAAACTTAGCTTGATATTTCGAGGAGAGTTCCTTATGATTGTACAGACTCTGAAGCAGACATTGGCTCTTGAGTTTATTTATAACAAAACAACAATGTGCAATGGTGCAAAGCTAGATTTGCCATTCAATTAACTCATTTCAAATTCTCAGTTTGGTTAGGAACAGATTTTGACTAGAAATGGAATGTGTCTTAAGTGAGGTTCACTGGGAAGAGGTAAAAGATATTTAAGTCCACAATCTCCACACTGTAAGTCCAAGTCGTGCTGAAAAGAAGGTACAAACTATTAACCAGTGGTGCACAGATGAAGATACAGGGTATAGGAATGAGCTTCAGGAAGAATGGACCATTATCTGTTTGTGTGTAGTACCTGCAACACTGTCAGAGCAGAGAACAGTGACAGTGGCCAGGAGCAGCCATGGTACACCCAGAGCAGCTGTCAGGTTGCCACAATAGAATCCTGCAGAAGGATAATTTGGGAGGATGTCAGACATGCGGATGACTGGGTCACACTCAGTATATTCCATCCAAGAACTGAGGCACCCATGTCTCAGCATGGATTTTCATAAGCAAGGCATTACATTGGGATAAATACCATTGACACTGGGAAGCAAAATGTCAGTAAAAGAAGTGTAGGATAGGTGGACAGCATTGCTAGATCTAGACATTTGGCATCTGGTGACATGCATTCCTGGTTTCGAAGGTGTAATGGTAAGAGCTTAGTCATTGTTTAAAACAAGTGAGTTAATTGTTTTACAGGAAACCTGCTGTCTTTGTTTTTGTGTCTGCTTACATTCGTTTTCTTCCTGGATCTCAGCACTTGGTGTATAAAGAGAGGGGGAGATGAACATAACAGTCACTAAGTTTAGCCATTTTGACCTTTAAAGTTATCTTCAGGATTTATGACTGGTTGACCAGAAATGTTGCCTATGATTCACACTTGTCAGTTTATCAGAAATAACATAGACTAAGTATTTGGAGAACATGTATATTTACCTTCACACAGCCCCTGTGCTGCCTCAACCATGGTCTTCTGGGATATTCAAAAATAATTTACTGGTATAGTAAGTGTTAGAATGATAGATTAAGCTAGCCTGTTTTATCTGAAAAATCTTTAAAGTCTTCATGCAGTAGATATCTGTGTTTTAAGTAAACAAAATGCTAACTCAGATTGACAGCTTACTCCCTCTTTTATCTCAAGACTACTGTGAAGGCAAACTTGCCAACCCAAAAGGGAGCAATGCCGTACCAGTGTATTATAGGCTACCGTCTCTAGACACTTACTTGTTTCATATAAATGTCATTCACTCAAGATTAAGTCATTCTTTTAATTAGCACAGGCTACAGTACTGATGCTTGAACCTCTCCTCTGAAATGACTCTATTCTGACTCTTCTCTAAAGATGCCTGCAAAGAGTTTCCTGCTCTTAATTGTTTATTACCAAGGGCATCTGCTTTAAGGAAGGTGACTTTTCCATCCTTTCAGTAGGTTACAAGTTGTAGGCAAGTTCTCACTGGTTCTGCTTCTAAAAAAGGTTCTCCTTCTACTTAGGTTCTCCCTCTAAAAAAAAGAGGACCTAAGTGAAAGTCTTCAGCAAGACCTTATGACTTACTTTCTTAGTGCAAGGGGAATTGATGGGGCTGATCTGGATGTCTGTTTGTTTTATAGGTGCAAAAGAGTAGGGTTTGGAGAAGCTCACAGGTAAAACATCTATACTAGCTCACATAAAAAGGTGACAAGGAACCCTTTTCAGTGTAAAATATGCACATGCATGCATCACCAGTTTTACTTGTATTTGGGAACTCTGCTCTACTGCTTTGGAGGTTTTTTTCTTAAGCAGCTTTGACACAAGCTAAGAAATTTTGTTCAAAATTTTTCTTCTGGGCTGCAGAAATACCTTGGAGCACTTACAAGTCATCTGTCCATTTAATATTTTGAAAGCAGTCAGGAAAGCAATCTGGTAATTAGCTGATCTGTCCTCTGTACAATTGCCATAGGCATGTGCCACATAAATAAATCGATTGTAATAGAGAAAGTAAGTTCCACTGTTACTTGGACATAGGCTAAGTTCTGAAGTCGCAGCAGAAATATGCAACAGGAATTGTCATTTAGTTCCTCCATATTTCTGCTTTATATACAGTAGCAGAAAGCAGATGTCCTGACAGTTACACAATTTTGAATAACTGGGAGTACACAGACAGAATGGTCATTACACAGAACAAATCTGCTGCTTCAGCTTGGGCCTACAGCTTGCACAAGCTCCCTGAAAACCAAATGATAGAGTGCAGTGTATATCCAAGCTTATCCTAAGAAAGAAGATTTTTTCAATTTTGGCAGTTCTGGAGTAAACTAGAATTTTCAAAGGATTTCTTTCTTCCCTTCTTTGAGTTGTATGGCTGGAACATAATGGGTGATGAGATAGTCTGAACCGTGAACTTGCTTGCCATGTTTCCGTGGCAGGTAACTACTATCATGGTTCTGAAACAATGGAAATCTTGCCTGTTTTCCACCTCGCTGATGGCTCCTGTAGTACACTACACTGCAGCATTGCACTGTTGGAAGTGAATTCTTACATTAGTCTGAGATGGGTTTGACCATTTTAGTGAAGAAAAGAAAAAAAGGGGGGGTGGGGGTGAAAAACAGGGGAAAAAAAAAAGTATTAATCTTCCTGGTATGTTGACACATTAGAAAGATCCTTTAGCAGCTCCAGTTATACCAAGTAGTTCAAAACTTTGCTAACCTTGTCAGAGAGTAGTATTGTCCAGATGGATAGCTGATATAAGGAGATCTAGGACAGCCTAGCCAAGTTAACCAGGGGAAAAAAAAATTTGTACATCATCTCTGAGAGGACATGAGAAATCAGAAATCCCTCACAGTTCCAAGTTTAAGCCTCTCACGTTGCAGTCATAGCATAAGTTAATAATGTCTAAGGTGTGTTTGTTGTCCTCATATCTCTTATTGAACAGCTATTCCAGAGTAAGACTTTTCACAGATACAAGTCCTTGTGATGTTCAACTTTAACTGTATTTGCTGCTGCTTTGCTGGCAGAAGGTTTCTTTATCCCAACTAGGTGTCTTCCTTCCACATGTTTATTCTAGAGTTGTGCCACCTTTATTCTTAATTTTGTGAGTTCATATAGATTTAGAAGAGTTATATTCCCATAATTAAGTTCCTTCCTATAAATAGTGCTTTCCCTGTTGTAACATGGGTTCATCTATCTCAAAAAAATGAGTGGCAATGCTCAAGAATATGTTTTACAATAGCATTGTTTTTTCTTAACTCTGTTTGGTGCATAGACCAAGGTTGTAAAATTACCTCTACTAGTTATACATCTGCATCATTTTAGTGGCTTAGTCATCCCAAGATCACTTGATATGCATAGATACATACATACATAGATACATATATACGTTACAGCAGAAATTTTAGGATGCTAATCCCAGAGTCTTACAGTAAAAATCTTCCTGCCATTTCTATTATTCCATGCCTCAAAGTAATTTAGTTTTTCCTTTTACAGTGCTTTTAATAATCTTTTACAAAATGTGCCTGAATACTATTTGCAGATTTCATTAACGTGCTCTACTTTTTGTTCTCAAACCATTTGTAGAAGTATTAAAATTAGGTCTATTTATAGGCTTCCCACCCCTTGTCATGCCCCTTTTTAATGCAGTCTACGTGGCACAAATATCATCATCAGCCCCTCCGAGACTTCACTGCAGATTGGCTTAGTGTTAGAATCAAGTCTGCATAGGGAAATCTATACAACCAACTACAGAGAAGTTCCTAATCCTTCTAATAAATTCAGAACAGGAATTTAATTTTTCTTCATCTTGCATGAGGTCCTTGGAAGTCTCAAGCAGTTGTATAAAAAATTGTAGACTAAACACTTTTTCCAAAAATTATAGAATCATAAAATTGTCAGGACTGGAAGGGACCTCAGGGATTGTCCAGTTCCAGCACCCCTGCCATGAGCAGGGACTCCTCACACTAGATCAGGTTCATACTGATCCCATTTATGTAGCCAGTTCCCATTCATTTACCCAACCCTTCCTCCTGGCAGCTCTCCAAGACCCGGTAGTCAGCCCTTTCAGCAGCAGCTGAGAGCTCTAATCTTGCTTTGCTTTCTCTAGTTTGAGGTCTGGCAGGGTAGCAAGTGGGTACCTTGGTGGCCAGCTTTGACTTTATCTGAAGGAACTGGTCAGAAGATCCTTTTATTGGCATTCTGTGTCTGTTATGTCAGCATGGGAGAGCTAGGATAGAGTCTTCAAGCTGCTTTTCTGAGGTTGGGTTTAAATTTGATGTCCCACAACTGGTGTTCTAGTTCTGGGAGGTGGATGGCAGATATTTTAGCTTTTCTCTGGTTTTCCAGGGACCTATTGCAAAACCATAGTTCTTCCAGTGAGGAGATTTTTCTTGGAAGTGGCTAAAAAATCCTGAGCAAGCTATAGCTTGCTCTCCATGTTATAGGTGCTGCCCAGCCTTTTGATTGGTCCACCTAGTGTGTGCTTACTCCACTGCTGAGAGACTAGACCTACTTCATAGCCACTGTAAGGTGCTACTGACAAGAAAATGGGAGGAAATTTATTAATGCATTACTGTTTATGGCTCTAGAAACTTTCAGTCCAACTTTTTAGTTCTGCTTTCTTTGCCATACAGTCCTTTCTAGTTTTCTCTTCTAATAACTTCCATTCTACAGTCTTAAGTATCTAATAACTAATAATTTAACTAATAACTTTCTGCAGAAAATGGAACAACTTTTTTTGAACTCCAGAAAATTCAATCTGGAAGAAGATAATTATTTGATTCTCTTTTTTTTTTTTTCTCATTCTTCAAAATAAATGCATAGGTATGCAAGCATTCCTGTTCTGCATTAGGCCTTATGTAGATCTAGTACTGTACCTTATATAAAGAGTTGATAAGAATGAAATGTTGAAGAAGAAGGTGGAAGTAGATAAACCACTGGCAGATATGGACTCACATGTCTTCAGTGCGTTCCTTCCACCTATGGAGTGATTGAAGATAGGCTTGGAATAAGCAATCCTTTCCAAAGACAGAAGACATTTTAGTATTAACTTTTGGGTATAGAAATGTACAACAGCACTTGTGAACTTTTGCTGTCCTTTCACATAGTTAAACTTTTTTATGTTTCAGGAATTTTTGTCCTCACAAACTTGGAGTTGTGCTACATCATATTCTGTGTGCAAATAAGTTCCCTGTTACTAGTGCAGCATGTGGACTCCCTCAAAAGTGCCCTCTCTTGTTTTGCTCCTTTTACTTCCATCAAAACTGCTGAAATATTTGAGAGAGGGTGTGGAACTGGTTGAAAGCTGCCACATGGAGATAATTCACACTTTTTTTTTTTTTAAAATAGTACTGTATATTCCCTAACCACTGTAACACTTTACATTCTTCCATGGCAATGTGGCATGAATACCAAAGGTATTCAGTATGCTGCCTGTGTTCAAGCGCAGGTAAGGAACTGTGCTGATGACATTAGACCCTTTAAATGTGTAAGAATAGTTTATACTTTTGTCTCCAGTGTTTATTATTTTGTATTTGTCATACTGAATTTTCATTGATACCATATTGTCTATTCATGTGTTTTTACAAAATCTCTCTTAAGTACCATGGCCTGCATGGGCTTTTTAAATGGGCTTTTAAAATAATTAGTTTACTTCTACAATCTGCATATTTTTTACTTAATATTTCCCCTTCCATATGGTAATATCTTAAACAATAATGGAACTGATAGGCAACTTTGAAGCACCTGCTCTTAATTTTTATCAGTTGCAGCGTATGTCTTAGGTTTTTCGTATACTTCAACAATTACTTTTTGTTATATTATCTGAAATTTCATTTCAGGGCCACTTCACTTTCCTTAAAGAGTCTCTCAGAAGACTAAATAAATATAAATTATGTCTCTCTTTTCTATAATTTTATCACAGTATTGAAGTAATGCTTAAAATGCTTGTCAGGTTGCTGGAACATGATTGTCGTGTATGGAAAGCATAGCATCTCATGACTTTCTGCTGCCCAGAGAGATCGTGGAGTCTCCTTCTCTGGAGACTTTCAAAACCCACCTGGATGCATTTCTGTGCAGACTACCCTAGGGGATCCTGCTTGCCAGGGGCATTTGACTCAATGATCTCTGGAGGTCCTTTCCAAACTCTAATGTTCTGTGGTTCTGTGATCCTAGGCATTTTTGTATTCTCTCTTTAAGTATCATTTCAACAAATAATGCATATGAAAGTTTTATTGATCCATACTTTTCAGAATCCAACCTGGAATCATATTACAAAGCAGATGCAATCGTGTCCAACCCCTTAACCTTTTAGTACTAGAGCTAATTTAGGAGATATATTCACATAAAGGCTGGAGTTAAAGAGTACCTTGATCAGGGTGGCAATGGCGGTTTTATGAGCATGTGCATCATCAGAATGTGCTTTACCTCCTCAGAACCATCACAGCTTTCTCATGCCATTACTTCCCTGTCTTCTTGTTGGGGGAACTTGCCTAACAACAATAACAATAAACCCAAACATTTATATTGCATTGTTTCTCAGCAGAATTAATTCCCCAGGCTGGAAAGTCCCATAGTTACAGAGACACCTGTTCTGGGAAGAGGGTAACGTGGATCTGAAAAGTCAGTGGGAAGAGAGCAAACATGTAGGATGCAATCTGATAGTACAGATGCTGAATGTTGAACCCCAGCTTTGGTAGCCCAGCAACCTGATTAAGTAGCCTAGTCTGCCATTCAAAATATTGTCCATTGAGGAAAGAACAATAGCCATCTTTAATGAAGATATATTTTGTTACATACTTTGAAAATTTGCTTCCCATATACCATGTGATTGACAGGGTCACTTTTACTCCTCAATGGCTGGATTGAGCCTGGTTTCAGGAGTTGGAGAGCATTACCCTTAGAATCATTCTTGATTACTTAACATTAAAAAAACCCCAAACTATCAACTTTAAACTCAACTTAATTCTTAATACAACACTCACAGTAAGCAAACAACCAGTGTCAATTTAAGTATTGAGTGTCATTGTCCTATACAACAAAAAATAGTAGGTGAAGATCCTGCTTTGGAGAAATGAAAGCAGCAATCCTAATTTATAATCAATTTCTACACATAATTTGTAAATGCTCAGACAGTTTATTTTAAAACTATCAATTTAAAAAGCAAATGGATAATTATTGATAAGTTACCATCAGGGAAATATTCCCAGCTAGGATTTTAATTTAAGAAAACAAAGATTATCTGTTGTATTACTCATCTTCAGAAGCGGTTTTCCCTGTGCAGATCACCTCACTGCTTCATGTTATTCTTAGCTGTAGCATCTGCCAGCAGATTTTTCGGTAATTGTAGATAATGTGTCATTTGAAAGTGAGCATGAGTAAACAGTCTGCCTAAATGTCTAGAACTACTGTGATAAACAGTTTCATTTTAGCCTCATAGGTAGGCTATTGATAGTTTACTCAGGATGGTTTACCTCAGACTCCAATCACTTGAGAGGTCGAAAAGGTCAGGGTTTCAGTGGGAAACAGAAAAATGCAGGGGTTAGATGTTTCTGAACCATGGAAATGCCATTTCTATCTTAGAAAAAATGCAGAACAAATGCGATCTTTTTATGGGTAAGAGAGGGAGAAAAGCCACGTGTGATGAGAAGGCATTATGCTGAGTTAGGTTTGGTTTGTTTCTATTGGACAAAGGACTTACAAAATGCTGAAGGAGGTTTTTTGTGGGGATGTTGGGACAGTGTGACAGAAGCAAAGTTACAACTGTGTTTTCTTTGTTCTATTGCTGCTGTTTTGACTCCCTTCATTCTTCAAAGCCATTAGTACAGAACTTGCTTTATTTGGTACCTTAAGTACAGCTTATTGTCAGCAGCTGCATTTAGGAATAACCTTCACCGGAGTAATCCAAGTAAAATTTGTCTTGGATGTACTATGCTGGAAAATAGGGAGAAATACATAGTAAGAGGCAATAGCAGTATGGTAGGATCTGTACAGAAGCAATTCAGCAGTTCAGGCGGTGCCACTAGCAGTAGCTCTCTTTGCTGAGATCCAGCAGTGCAATGTCCTTCATCCTGTTCTTTGCTAGCTGCAGTTTGGACATCAGGATGTGTCTAAAAAGGAAAAGAAAAGCATTAGCATTGTTTTGGGCTGAATGAACTCTGAAGCAGAAGGCCAAGGTGATTAAGGCAAATAAACTCTGAGAATGTGTTTATTAGCCAGGAAGTGGTTATTACCAAATTGGCAGGAAATGCACTGGAGGCTGATGTACCAACTCCAGCATAACTGTATGCATCAGTCATCTTTTCCCAGTGTTGTGGAAACTGGAATGATGATGGCAACTGCATTAACTTCTGTTAATGCAGGCAATTTTGTCTATTTCAGCCACTCCTCAAATAACTCCACCTTTATTTAAAACAAGTGCATTTAATTTCTCTACTCCAAATATTTTGGTGCTGTTGGAGTGGGACTGGCCACCGTTGTCACCCAGGGTGTTCAGAGAGATGGCAGCTGCACTGGTATCACCGTGACAAATGACACATGTAATGCTGTGGCAAATGACAAGAAAAAACAGGGAGAAGCAGGATGGAGCATGAGCAGCATTCAATGACTGTCATTGCTGGAGGCAGCTTCTCATGAAATGCCATGACACTCTTTCAGCAAGAGGTGGGGCAGGACAGTATCCTACCCTACGATCCACCTTCTGTCTCCACGAAGCAGTTTCACCAAAATTCTGTCTCCCATTCTAGAAGCAGGCTTTCCAGATGACTAATAGCATCCTTAACTGGAGGAGTCTCTTCTAGAAATTCCAGGATGGTTCAGCTTCCATAACCTGTTAAACTCAGTACTGTATCCATACTGTAAACTTGTCCATGGACTACCTGAAGCTGCTTAACAGAACACCAGCTGCATATGATTGCATTCAATCCTTCCTTTCTTCATGTTGTCTTTCTGTGTAAGCATTGCTGTACTTATGCCAGGGGTACTTGCAGCAGTTGAGGTAGAACAACAGCTCTAGCACAACTAAAGGAGAAAGTAAAATTGTCTCTTCCTGTCGGAGCTGAACAGTGCTCCTGTGTACTCCTCACCAATGGGTGAGCTACTCTGCAGCTTATCGTAGAATCATAGAATGTGAGGGGCTGGAAGGGACCTGGAAAGATCATCTGGGCCAGCCCCACTGCCAGAGCAGAATCACCTAGAGCAGATCACACTGGAATGCATCCAGATGGTTCTTGAATATCTCCAGAGAGGAAGACTCCACAACCTCCCTGGGCAGCTGGTTCCAGTGCCCAGGAACACACAGGGAAAAAAAATCTTCCTCAGGTTCACATGGAACCTCCTATGCCTCAACTTCCACCAATTGCCCCTTGTCCTGTCACTGGGCATCACTGAGAAGAGGCTGGCTCCATCTTCCTGGCACTCAGCCCTTATGTATTTATAAACGTGAATGAGGTCACCCCTTAGTCTCCTCCTTTCCAAACTAAAAAGCCCCAGCTCCTTCAATCTCTCCTCATAAGGAAGATGTTCAGCTTAATCATTTTTCGTGGCTCTGTGCTGGACTCTCTCAAGCAGCTCCCTGTCCTTCTTGGGCTGGGGGGCACAGAACTGAACACAATACTCCAGACGAGGCCTCACCAGGGCAGAGTGTAGGGGAAGGAGAAGGGAAGCTGAGTTGTGTGTGCCCTATCGTTTTGGCCAGAATACACAGCACTAGAACAGTTCCGTCACAGTTTCAGACATTGTTCGGATCTGACACCTTTGTTTTCCCTTCCTCACTTGGCTGTGCCACAGCCTGTGGTACTCTGCTGTAGTGTGAAGGTGACTGCAGTAGCTTGTAGTTAGCGGATTTGTTATAGTCCAACTGTATCATTTCCGTGGTGGTGTAACTACAGTATTTATTTTTTAAAGTATTCTTGGACATAATTTTTTTAAGTGCCAGACAATTGAATTTGAAACCTGAGAAGTTTCTAAAATCAACCTGAAAAAGATAAAGTCCCTTTTGATTTGCAGTCCATCTCAGCCTGTTGATGGGTTCTGACTGTTACTTGGCCTTGTCTTGCAGGCCCATGCCCAGTCTGCATTTAGTGGAGATGGTTCAGCACACAATCATCTTCATTTATGGGTTTGTAAAATACTGTCACTAACACAGACAGGTCAAGAGAGGCTCAAATTATTCTTTTTAACCTAACAGCATCTCCTTATGCACAGTGTTAAAATGACTGTATGAGTGTCTTGCCACAAGATGGCCCCTACCAACCACAGCTTACATGCGTCCAGCCACTGGCTTCTGTTTATGACAGGGTTCAGGAATTATTATCATTACGTTTTACTCTGCAAAATGTTTTTCTAATGTATCAGACTTGTGGGACATGATTGACTTTGGGCTCCGCAATGACTAAATGCTGAGTCCTCTTTGCCCCGTTCAAGAGATAATAAACATCACAAACATAAATACACAGTTAACTTGGTTGTAGACTATGTCTAAAGCAATCAGATTGAGGATGGGATTTTAGTACTGTATCAGCGAGTCCCTTAAAAGCAGTGGCCAAGGTGTTCTGTGAGGACATGGTCCAGTGGCAGGGCTGAGGTTCACACGAATGCTCACTCTGAAAGATTAAATTACATTTCCTGAGCTTTTTTTCCTTCCTTGGCTGCTGGAGTGGGAATGTTTAGATCAGCAATTATTGAAGTTAGGCTTAATCTAGTGAAACCATGGAGTACACTCAAATCTTGTTAGCATCGGCAGTTGCTGAGGACATCCAGACCTCAGCCTTAAATATTGCCAAGGTCATAAATAATTCTGGGTATCTTATTAGGGGCTTGTAACAAATACAGGTCTTCATTGAGGGAACCACCAGAGACAGCCACACCTGATACAGAGAAAACAACCCAACACTTATGCTGCCTGTTTGGTACCTCTGCTCAGAGATCTTCATCTGTTTGTGGGCAGTAGACATCTAGAGCCCAGCATTCTTTCCTGGCAACAATTGGGAAGCTGCTTTCACTCAAACATAGTCAGTGACCTCATGGCTGGAGTTGGGAGGGTAGCTCATGTTGGACTTCTGGCTCTTTGGAAGCCAGAAGTTTCTCTTACTGTTCTTGTGACAGTCCATCCCATCAGACCACTGTCTGTCGTATCATGAAAGCTCTCTTGATTTCACATATGAGAGATGTTTTATTTTGTACAAATAGCAATACTGAGCTAGAGAGGGATCGACTCTATTTCTGGTTAATAAGGCACTCTTTAAAAAATGAATATGCTCTTACCAAAACCCCATATAAATCCTACACCCTACCCAGTGCTCTCGTGAGCAATTCAGTTAGCCACCCTTTGCCGTAGAGATACCCAAAAGACATCTAAAAGAATGGACTCTGATGATCAGTGAGGCAATCCCTTGTCTAGGTTGTGAATCTCATCCTGTGCCAAGCTGGCATCAGCTTGAAGAAGGACCCTCAGCAGCTTTAAAGGAGTGGGAGCAAGGTTTGGTATTTGAGTATCTTTGTCCAATGAATTTAGTGACCTTTTGGGATTTGGACTTAGTGGGGTCTTGTATGGCAACCTAGGAGTTGTCAGAACTGTCTTAATGAGGCAAGAGGCAATTAAGAAATCAGACGCACATAAATTCCTTTTAGGAACTGGGGTTCAGCTCCTATCAAAGATATGACATCTTCAACCCACTGCTTAGGAGTCTGTCAGGGAGTGCCATGATGGAGAGGGAAAATAATCCTAGTACAAGCCTTTGCATCCCCCTACCTAACCTCAGTGATAAAAATTAAACCAGAGGCAAAGGCAGACTGGAAGGGTAACAGGACAACGCATTTTCTGAAGCTGCGTCTCCCCTCATTTCACGTTTTTTCCACTTACAGCAAGTGTGGAAAAAGAAGGATGGGGTGCTACCAAGGGACAGATATTTTCCAAAAACATCTTTACTGACTACCTCTTGTTTCTTTTCACAGGGGCTGATGAGCTATAGCTGCCCTGTGCAAAGACTCAAAGGGAAATGTTTCACCTCTGTCTCATATCTCAGAATTTAAAAATAAATTAGAATCTGATTTGCATAGGTGTTCTTCAGTGTCTTTTCCCTGGGCTTTAAACATCCTTCTCTACCTGCCTCTACATTTCTAGTGCTTTTATCTCAGGACATTTACCAGTGTCTGCTTTGACAGATTCTAATACCCCCTTGTGACCACTTAACTGCTGTTACTCACTTTAAAAATAAATACAGACACTAGGGGAAAGAGCCTTAATAGAAGAACAATATGCTTGTGTTAATTTAAGTGGCCTTCCTGGTGCAAGAGAAAGCCATATGAAAATCAGACTATGAAGACTGGATAAACCTGCATTATTGCCCCTGGGATTCTGTAAGCAATTAAAAACTCATGCTGACAGTATGAGCTCGAGATCCACAGTGTCCTGCAGCATGGAGTTGTGGGGTGACCACAAGAGGAACTCTAGAAGAGCAAAGAGCCACAGAAAGTATCACCGATTGTAGAAGTCCTTCACAGGCAAACCACTGTTAATTTTGAAAGGAAGATAAAAAGCAGCATGTGGAATTTGGGGTATTAAAGGATATTATGCTGTGTTCAAAACCATTCCTGTGCTCCCAGTGCTGAGATAATTCAGCATCTCTTGGCGATAGTCTTGACAGAGATGAGCAGTAATTATCCTACCCAAAAGAGGGCAGCAGTAAAACTTCTATGGCCTATTTCACTTTATATTAAAAAATGGTTTTCAGCAATGACAAATGGCTCAAGTAGCTCAATAACTGGGAAACCTGACAGTAGAAACTGTTATTTTATTGATATTTCACAGAAGGAAGTCAAGCCTGATTATGTATGTTGATACTCAGAAAATGCAAAGTAACGTTTAAATTCATAATGAAGGGATGAGGAAGCTTTATGTTAATAGTGAGGATGTTAATCATTCCATTTAAGTCAATCATTTAGAAGCAAAGCAAATTTATCTGTATTAGGAAAAAATGCAAAACAAAAACCCAAAATAGTAATCTGTGATCTGTTTTGGAGAGTTTCTTCCCTGTGCCCTGTGCCTTGAACTTCAGCTCCTGTTTCTGGGACTGGTCTGTCTGTACCACACCACAGCTCTTCCTCAGCACGAAACCGCAGTTAGTCCACGACTCACTTGTCATCACTGTTTTCTTCTTCTTACAGGGTACAGCCATGCTTTATTTTCCCTGCTGCTTATCAGCTGCTAAAAAGAGGATTCTCCCTTCCAGATACACTGCTTTCCATATTACATGATCCTTTTTTTTCTGCTGCTGAGACTTCCACCTTCTGTCTAGGGGAGCCTCCAGCAGGTCCTGAGAATCCTTGGCCTGGAGTCACAGATTCCTGTGTATTGGAAGGGGCCCTACATGTCCAACCATGATGAATTCAGACCAGGCTGCTTGGGACAGCATAAGGTCACCTCAAGGTGTCTTACAGCTGAGGTGGAGCAGGAACCAAAGCAGGAATGTGCTGGAAGCGATATACTGTGCTTTGACAAAACCGCTTATTAAATCAGCTGATTCCTGAACCAGCTGTTAAAAATCCCTCCAAGCAATCTCTACACCAAGCAATTATAATTTTGCAGCTTACCAAGTTTCTTACCCTCTGTAGGAGATTCAAAAGTAGGCTCAATTTATTAGGGACCAAACGCAAGAGTAAAGCACTGCAAACACAGAGGCACTGCAATGATGGTTGCTTCTAGTACACTGTCTCCAACCTGCTCGAGGTTCTTCATTTTACTTCAAGACTTCAAGGTTGTGATTGTATTAATCACCAGGGCCAAGACTGTTAGGAACAGGGAAGTGGTTTTGGCTAGGGAGCTACACATGGCAGGGACTGTTCTTGATTGCCATGACTATGTTGGCTTCAGTTTGACCAGGAGGCCTCTGTCAAACAGCAACACTCTGGGAATAGGAAAGACATATATGCCCTGGCACACTGCTTGCTGTGGGTATCATTGCTGTGCTCCGCCTGACATTTGCCATGCTCATCTGTGACAGTGTAGAGAGAGGCTTGGCTATCATCCATGAATGGCTGCATGTGCCCCATACTATGCTTTTCTGGAACAGTGAGATGACAGATCTCCTGAGCTGTGACCATCCATACTGCTCAGCTACTTGCTGCTTCTGTGTTAGGCTGGCCAAGTTAACAGGGACAGAAAAACATTGCTAGGGGATGGGGTAGGAGTCCCAATCAGTGTGGACACAAGCCCATTGGTACCACTTGGCTTCAAGAACCATGGTCAGTCCCTCGTGCACTTCTGTCAGAACAGGTTTAGCCCACACAGAAGCCATGCCTTTGTGATATGTGTATGTCATGCTTCCAGTCTGCTCATGGCCTTAGGTTACTATGCCTGAAACTTGCCAACCCTGAAATGCTTTCACGTCATTGTGTCGTCACCTCTATTGCTCTGTACCTTCCACTGGGAAAGCTGCAGAGCAGATCTGGGCAACAGTTCATTTTCAAAGCAACAATAACAAAATGGTCCTGCATTGGTGCAAACACACAGACACTTGGGACACCGATTCCAGTGACCACTGGTACCCTGAGCTGAATCATAGCAGAAAAAAAATACTGACAGATCAGCAAACCACAGCATTGCAATAGCATGAAGCAAGCTGTGTGCGCAGCGGTGTCACTCCCTGGGTAAATAAGCTTTAGCCTGTCTCATGTTGGCACTTTACACAGCCTCGCTTCCCAGCGGTTGACTCGGCTGTGGGTATCACTGCTGTGGTGCAAGTCTAACAGCTCAGCTTAACCCCTGTGTCAGGCAGGGTACCGTGACTGTGCTGCTGCACAGTCTCCTCAGCACCACACACCCTCCATCCATGGGAGGTGCAGGCCTGGCCCAGTGCATCACAACCTTGGTACTGTTTCAGCCATGACCCCAGCTACCAGCTCTGGCTGGAATACAGATTAGATTTAAAAAGAGGGCAAGAAGACTGATGGCATCAGAGTTCCATACCAGATGAGATTGTTAATTAAGTTCTATTTAATTCCAGGTATTACTTGGGTTGCTTTGACCTCTTTTGTTATTTTTAGAGCTAGTTGAAATTGGCAGGTGCTGCTGTGTGGCAAATTGAATGTTAAAACAAAAAATCCTTCAGGCCTAAATTGGAATGCACATTTGGAAATTTCCAAGAAATAGTATTTCCAAAATCTGTTCTGGAAGCATCAAAATGACCTAGTCACAGTGGCTCATGTTTATTTTTAGAATTTTGAACATTCTAGGTTTTACACAACACCAGGCCTCTGTCTTTTTATTACAATTTTTGCTTTGATTTTTTTTTTTTCTAAATTGGAAACAAATCTGGGGTTTTGTTTTGTTTTCATTTTTTCAGAAGTATGATTGTAATGCAGCAGTGAGTTATCCCCAGATATTTCTGTTTTGTCAAATAAATGCTTTCCTATGAGGAGCATTTTCTTTTTGAGGGGAAAAAAAAATATCAAACGCCATGCCTCTGAATTTGCCTGTTTCTGCATGGTGACTTTTGGTCTTCAAATAGAGTTTCCTGAGGGAAACAGCCTGTCCCCAGCTGATCTCTAGGAATGGAAAGATGACTTTCTTCTGAGAATTACTTTTACTTAGATAATTCTTGCAGTAGGAAGAAGGGGCATAGTGCTGACTTGTATCAGTGTGACAGTCCTACTGCACAGCCAGAACAAAGCATCACTGGGACACTGAATTTATAACATGTTAGTCCCCCTGGTGACATGCCACAGGTATCCCACAAGGCTTGCAGCAAGCCATCATCATCATCCCGAGCAGTGCGCTGCCATTCATCTGGCACTTGTGTCTGTGAAACAGCATCTGTTCTCTGGCAGTCACCCCACTTACCTACAGCTATGTGGGTGCATGTTTTCTAGCACAGATCCCTTTTAGGTGAGACATGTTCTGGCTGTGCACAGCTCCATTCAGTGGTGGACAAAGGAAAGGAACATGGCTGAGATGGTATGTTCACCTACATCTCAAGAGCTTCATAATCCTTCATGCAACCCTTAAGCTGTATCTTCTTTCAAAATCTTTTGGTTTTGACATCATCTCTCTGTGCTTTCCTACAGCTACAGGGCAATGCGTGATGGCAATGAGGTTTTTGTGCAGTGCCATAATGCCAAGAACCAAAACAACTATGCAGTCTCTACTGCAAGGCTTCTTTGGAGGGCTTGGAGAGCAGCAGATTTGGCTGGCAGTGACCACCTCCTGCTCCACTCAACCTCACTGAGCCTCTCCTGCTAGGGGAAGATGTGTCACCACATCTTTTGCTGGACAAAATGCTGACTGGCCTAAGCACTGGCTGTAGGCTTTTGCTGGACAAAATGCTGACTGGCCCAAGCACTGGCTGTAGGCCCATGGTGAGTGGGAGGATCTCCAGAGATCCCAGCAGCTGGCCTTTCTGTGGTCCTATTGTTTACCCACCCCTGGCCTCATTCAAAGCAAAAGCAGACGTAAAGCCAGCCTTGATACCCACTGTTGTTTCTGTCACTCCCTGGTCAGTTTGGGTATCTGTGGTTTCCCTGGGTCTACCCAAGTGAGTTCCTCCTCCTGCTGGAGTTTCATCATAACATCAGGTTAAACCACACTCTACCCAAATGTTTTTGAAGCTGTTATCTGTAAATCAGTCCTGAATTTTGAGCTTTTGTATCTGTTAGTTTTCATGTCTAGAAAAGCCAAAAGCTTTTTAACAGTCCCCCAATGTTGAGCTAAAACCATCCACTATAAATAGGTGGTGAACACACCTGTAAGATCCTGGACAACAGAGCCTTTCACAAGAATGTGCAAAGGAAAATTTGCCCTTGTGATGAGTTCCTGACAGCAAAGTTAGACATGTAAGAAGTAAATGTGTGCTGCTTCCTTTCCCATTTGACTGTTGCATTAGTCAGCACAATCTAGTATCTTTTATGTGAAATTAACTACCTGAAATTTGTCATTAGACCAACCAAAGCTACAGGCAGTTACAGAGACCAGCTTACTGCTGCCATTAAGGCCAAGAATGAGCTATGCATTAGAAAGCAATCATCAAAGAGACACTATAACTCATCAGACCGTAAGGCTATTGCAACAAGAGGCTGAGATGCTGCCCTCAGTAGGCATGACAATTTTCAAACTTAGCATTACTTAAGAGATTCCATCAGACTTGCACAGTGACTTGCAGGTCCTTCTCCTTTCTAGCCCAGTTCCCCACCCCATCCCCAGCCATAAAAAGCTATCAGTACATTTGGAGAGGAACAGAGCTCTGCAAACAGCTGTTGCAATGAAAAGAGGAAAACAAATAACTAATCATAGAATCATAGAATGGTAAGGTTGGAAGGGACCTCAAGGATCATCTAGTTCCAACCCCCTGCCATAGGCAGGGACACCTCCCACTACTACAGCTCACTCAAGGCCTCATCCAATCTGGCCTTGAACACATCCAGGGAGGGAGTAGCCACAACCTCCCTGGGCAACCTGTTCCAGTGCCTCACCACCCTTACTGTAAAGAACTTCCTCCTAACATCCAGTCTAAATCTCCCCTCTGCCAGTTTAAGCCCATTGCCCCTTGTCCTGTCATTGCAGGACCTTGTAAATAATCCTTCCCCAGCCTATACTACCCATAAATACCAAGGGGCATAGAAGTAGGAAAACCAGAAAAGCTGTTACTTATGACGAATGTATTTATGGGACAGTTGATGCAGCCTTCAGAAATAAATTCAGGAGGTTAGGGGGAGAACTTAAGCCTTCATAGCATGTGGCTGGCAAAACAGCAGCAGCGGCAGCATAATAGTGAGCTATTGCCCATCTCTCCTTTAAAGTAGCCCTGGGATGGAGGTGGTGTGGGAGCCAGGCAGCAAGGCTGCATCTTTCTTCCATGTACAGTGTGGCCTAGAGTTGCAGGTTTGGCTGTCTACATGGTATTTGCAGGCTCCCTCCTGCCCAGCAGGACTCTGAGGAGTGCATTGGGTACTGTGTACTCTCAAAAAGTTTAAGACAAACAGGAGGCACCAGCATTTTCAACACACACGCCCATGGGGTAACTGCTGCAGAAAGGTTGGACCATCTTTACAGTCCTTTTCCTGGCTGCAGTTTCTGATCTAACAAAATCAGCTGTTTCCCTGCATCCATGTGAACCACTCAGACATTCAATTACCCTTTTCTTACAATAGCCAAGGGGGCCAAGTGCCTAGGGCTTTCCTGGGTCATAGGAATCCCAGACCAGCACCAGGAGGTGTGGCTTACACTCTGTTATTTTTGAGCCCCACTGAAGTTTAAGAAATACACAAGGCCTGCCTCAAGAAGCTTGACTTTCTTAACATATCTAAAGAACTATAGACACAGGCACAGGCATTCTTCATCTTGCAAAACTGAAGTAAAGAAACCTTCCAAACCACAAGAGCTGATAAGTCAGAGCCTCAGTCAGTCCATTTGAATTTCAATTGTCCATGTCACCAGGCTCGAGTTTCTTTTGCAGGGCTTGGAGCTACTCTTGCATTTGCAGAAGGTGACCACAGCCTTATGGTTCGGATCCTGAATTTTGACAAAAATGAGCCCAGGACTCCCTTTCTGCTGTGTGCTACTCACTGCTCATTCACGGCTCAGAACAGAAACCAGAGGAAAGAACAACTTCATGTTCTTGCTGAAGCAGATTTCTTTGCCAGGAAAAAAATTTCTAAATTTTTTTTTTCTTTTTTGTGTGTGTGTGTTTTAACAGTTGCTATTTCTACATTATCTATTCCTGAGATTATTTCCTGTGGGAAAGATTTAATAGTTTTAATTCTAATAATAATTCTAGTAACAATTGCCATTTTCTGCCAATGTTTCTGCATTTTGGGATCAAACCAAACTGTATGTTCTAAATTCCTCTTGTTACAGTTTCTCTAGGAAAGCTTTTAAAGCAGTTATTTCATACCTCAAAAATTAGAGGGAATAGAATTTTCTTATGTTTATGATTTTCCATCAAGTTTCAGGCTATCGCTTGCTTCTTGCATAGTTAATCTCATTCTTCTGTTTCCATTTAAAAGTCAAATTCTTCTCTTCCTCATTTAGCCTTTATACTACTCAAGCCAGGTACCTGGTTATAACTCCTACTGCTAGGTCTATTGCATCCAGCTAGGAATCATTTGCTTACCAAGAACTGTAGGTGCTGCCTGGCAAAGGTGTGAAGGGTTTCAGAGGCCCTTGTTCCTGTGCCACTGGCACCCTCGCATTATAAAGTTTCTGTTCTGGAAGCAGCAACTATGTACATTTTTTGAGGCAATTATTTACACTTTTGTACACACAGTATGTGGTGTTACTGCACATGTGTCTTTGATGAAACCCAGGAATGAGATTCCTGCCTCACTGAGATCAGTAGCAGGTTCACAGTAAAGTTAGGATTACATCTGAAATGTCACCTGTGACTTTCACCAAGAACACTACCTCAGAATTAATAAACTCCTTACTTTCAGTCAGGAATCTGAGGGCTTTTTGTTGGTGATGCTTTGTTGGTTTTTTTTTAAGGAAGATAATTTTTTATACAAAGAGTTGACACAACTTCCTAAAAGAAATTAGGTGCTTTTTGCAGGAAGTCCAGCAGAACCAAGAATGCTTAGAGCCAGTCCCAATATAGAACATATTGTTTACTTGCCCAAATTTAGTAAAATTTACTCCAAGTTTGTTTACTCCTGAGATGTCTGCAAAGGACGTGGGCCTTCAGAGACAGTGCCTGATAAACTGGAAGGATTTTTCAGTTCTTCCCTAGGTGAAATGGGAGTTGGCTTCTGTTCCCTGCAGCACAGATTTTCAATGAGTAATATGCTCACTGGGGAAGCACCTGTTTCCTCCTTATTTACATCTCAGAAATACATCGCAGGCAACAGCCAGAGCGAGGACACTGGTTGTGGTTGCTCTGGCAGAGCCGCCACTGCAGATCAAGTGACTGTGCTGAATTCTATGCCATCTACTGACTTGGGCATGACAAGGCAAGGCTTCCTGGGTATCCTGTCCCTTATTCTCAAGGGCCATGAGGTCTTCAGGTACCCAGAGATCCTACATTAAATGCTGCAGGAGAGGTGAGATTTGGATCTCATGTATAGTTGAAATCCATCACCAAGGTTACAAAAACAAACCCATTAAAATTTCTGCCTTAGACAAGGCAGAAATGATCCTTTTCAGGAACACACAACACATCATAGGTTTTGATTCAGGTTTTAATAAATTGTGCCAGTAGAAGCTTTCAAAGGCAATGATATATCAATAAATAACAGTTAAATTGAGTTCCTGAGAAAGAACCTACCACATGAAAGAATGTCAGATAGATGTAAATAACAAAAAATGGCATCACTATATAAAAAAGCAGTAATACTGAATCTTACATGAACTGTCACAACACAAGCACCGCATACCTCAGAACATTCCTTTCATACAAATGTAAACAAATACACAATCATTTTTCTTTAGTTTAGTTTAGGCTGATGAAATTTATATGTTACTTAGATATCTAAACAATGGATAGGATAGGATATGCTAAAACATTAAGGAATAATATGTGGAATACTATATGGAAAAAATAATGAAGCTCCAGATTTAAAAATAAAATAAAGCAAAACACACATTAAAGGAGTGTTTTCCTGAAATGTTATTTCATCAATCACTTTAGATAGGACTGTTACACTAATCTGAATTAAGGATTTTTGTGTGTGTTTACTTATTTAGTTATATATAATATATATGCACATATGTATGGCTTAATTATCTTTAGTATTCTGGTATCACCTTGAATAATTCTCACACATATAAGAAAAATGGATATTTTAACATAGTTAAGAACGGATATTTCAAAGTATGCCTGTAATTTGACAGAAATGAAGGACTATTGTGCTCCGTCACAGCAACATTTTAAGCTACGGAAAACAGGACAGAGTGACCCATGAACAATGCCAACAGTGCCGCAGACATTAGGATCCTAAAGGGATACACAGCCAGTCACCTGCAGGGCTCTGAGATCCAGAAAAGCCATGTACCTCCTCCAGGGTCTGCAGATGTCTGTGGAGCTGCACGCGCTCAACATCAGCCTCATTGCACTTAGGATCTCGATGTGTTACGGCATTTGGACGTTTTGTTTTGAAGAGCTGAGCGACATCTGTTAGTCCTGGTGCTCTGCATTATGGTCAGTGCTCAGCAGTGGATGCTGTGCTGCACGCTACCCGAATAAGCCCAGCCGAGACTGCTGCTGCAAATTAGCTTTGCAATAATGGTCTTGCTACTACTGATCCTTTGTGGGGAAATGTGTGTGCTGATGATACAGGTTTACTAAAATGATCTATGACACATCAGACCACAAAAATCACTATTCGGTTGTAACCTTTGCAATCTGTTTTACAAAATTAATATTGGATACAATCATAAGAGGAAACCATCCACACAATACATTATCAACACGCGGTTTAAAATGGTCTAATTTTAGACCCTTAGTAAAAATGGATCCACAGGACCTGCCTGTGAATGGCAAGAAAAGGCCATTTCAAATACAAAAACACTGCTCATGCAACATTCTTCACACACTAGACAATGAAATCACACCCAAATTGTCACGTGCTCACGCTTCCTATTACACTCCAATAAGCAGAAGGAAATAAAGCAGCTTTAAGGTTATGTCACAATTTTGAAATGTTGAAAATACATATAACAGACAAAAATCACGGTGTGAATGCAACAGCATCAGTAAAATTAGGGAATTAGAGAGTGGGTTTCTTTTTTCTTTTTTTTTTTTTTTAATTTTTTTTCTTTCTTATGTTATTGCACAGAGACCTTTCATCACATGTTCTTCAGCTTTATGCATCTTCCTAAATGTGAAATAAGTGCTATGGATAAAATAAAAATGTAGACAAGAAGAACAGCAGCATGATTTGTCAAAGTTAATCCCTATAATTTAGTAGGAAAAAAAAAAACCCTGCTATAAACAAAATATAAGTGCTCTTTATTCATTTAAAAAATAACGCTGACAGTTGCAGAAGTCTGTAAATGTTAATCTGAGTAGGGGGGTGCTGACCTCAAATATAAATAGGCCTAGAAGTGATAGATTGCTGGCCTTGTGGATCTTGATGAAGACCAGGGTTTCAAGTGTAATTATCAACAGAGTTATTTACAGTAAAACTGACCTGAACTTTCACGAGTGCCATTTTTAGAACCTGTCCCTGCAAGCTTCTGATTCTTCAGGATGCCTCCAGCCTCAGCTGAAGTTACACCTGAACAAGCACTGCAGGATCAGCTCCTAAAGGATCAGTTAAAGGCCCTACTGGATTTGAGATTAGTCTTATCTGGAGTACCCTATACATTAATTTACACATATACAGGCTGACAAGCTCCGGCCTGATCCACCACACCTTTGTCTTCTACATCAGATTTCTCAGACTGGCCAAGTTCCATTCCAGAAGGCTTGGGATACCTGAATGGATACCCGTTGTCATCGAAGAACCTTCGGAAAGTAAACTCATAGAAAGCGTGTTCTGTGTGTTTGCTGTTGGAAGAGGCTAGTGGATCCCATGTCCTGGTGCTGTCACCGCTAGCATCGTTCCAAGGACTTTCTTCTTCAACTGGGTCGAAATTGGAAGTGTCCATTGGATGGCTGATCTTTGGAACATAGGGAGCCGGCTGCCTACGGATATCAGTAGAGAAGTCCATAGAGTGAAAGAAAGAATGGGCCTTAATGTCATCTGCTCCATTTCTTCCAAGTCTGTCCTCAGCAGCACAGCAGAGCTTTGTGATAAGATCGGTTGCCTCAGGGCTTAGCTTGATCTGTGAGGGAATGTGCAGTGTGCTTTCCCAATTTATCACCTGGAGGTAAGAAAGATATTAAGCTTCTAATCGTGGGAACAGAATCCTTCTGATTGTCAACTTTAACTGTACAGAAGTATGCATATAACTAGCCAGTCAGCTTGTAGTTTGCATATTTATTTTAGAGGTTCAAGAACCTGGTGATCAGATTGCATCAGTTGCTAATAATTATTTAACGATTCAAGAAACTTTGTCTAACAGCAGATAAAAGGAGCCATTCCATTTTTTATAAAGACAAATTCCTTCCAGAGTTGAGGGCATATTTAATTTACACACACCGTCATGGAATGACTCTAAGGAATTACTTCATTTCGTGTCCAAAATGGAAACTAGGAAAAGCTGTCACAAGGAAAAGATACATCCTTTCTAATAAAAGACTACTCCCTATTTGAGTTTGAAACACTTAAGATTGGCAACTGCATACACTGCCAATTGGCACATCAGCTTACTCGTATCTGATACGCACACTAAAGAATTCAGATGGATCAGCTTAGGCTTGAGGAATGAGCAACGTGCTGAGAAGACTCACAAAACCAACAACTACCTATGCAGCTCGACAAGTCACTTCCAGTCTCATATTCAGTATCTGAATTGACTGGGAAGGGATATGTGCCTGCACAGAACTAATTAAAATTTGGCTTTGTTAACCACTACTCCTTTCTCTATTAAAACAAAAGAGGATAGGTCTGTGAATGGAAATGGGAAAAGGTTAAAATTCTACTACCACAAATTGGAATTTTGTGTCAGCTTACCTTCAGTTGGGTTTCTGTGGGTGTAGGAGCCAGGAAAGGAGGCTGTCCCACTAACATCTCAAAGAGGATCACACCAACACTCCACCAGTCACAAAGCTGAGTATATCCTGAAAGGTGAAGACAAAAGCTTGACCTCCACCAATAGGTATCTGTACAGAGTTACTTGCAATTAAGTATCAAAACAGACAGCACAGACTTCTGTCTTTTCTCAGACAAACAACTTGTGATATAAGAATAATGGACTCCCATCATAAATTTGCTTCTACTTGCTGATCTAAACACTACTGCTATCAGTAAAAGTCTAATCCTGTTGTCTGGGAATCTTTCTGAATAAATTAAATTCTCCACAAAGGTGAGTGGTGAAATCATATAATTAGAAAGAAGGAAGATGGATTTGTTTTATGCCCTGTCCCACAGCTACTAACTACACATCACAAAATGGATGTGAAAGAATAACAAAAATGTTTAGCGGCTCATGTCCCCCCTAGGCCCAGTGGAAGTGACATCACGAATCTGAAAGGCCAATGAAAGATTCAGTCTGTCTCTAGAGACAGCAGAAAGCCACAGACTACTTTTTGAGCAAGTTCCAAGCAGAGAACAATTTCAGTTGCTTAACTGCTGTGACAAGACAAATAAGGTGTTTGTCTGAGATCTCTGAAAAAAGGAAAGGAGGATTTAAACGCTAATTTCAGTGGAGATGTGTGCTGTCAGGTGATGCAGGGTCCAGTGCAAAATCTCTCAACTTGAGAAAGATGAGGCTTAGGATTTGGTTTACAGACAACTTTGAATATCTAATCTCCTTACTACAGTACTACAGATCTCTGTTCTGCAAAGAAAGCCACCAAGTATTGTCTAAATTCCCCAAGGTGAGCTTTAGAATGCAGAGTAATTCATGGATGATCTTTTGGTGGGCTTCCCCAGGATTCTGGCTGTGCAACTTGTTTCCACAAGTTTACAGCATAAAGATTTAAGTGGTCCATCTGAATCACTGATTCAGAACCATCAGCTGGCTGCTACTCACTGGTCTATATAAACTTGCTAGTGGCCATAGTCATACTGCCTGAGCATAGATAATCTGCTTTTATGTTTGAAAAATTATCACTGCCAACATCTTCTGACACCTTTATTAGTAGTCTCAGTCAAAGGATCAGAATGTAAATATACACAGACACATAAAGTGTGACCGCCATAAGTATCAACAATGTGATGCTAAAAAGTGCAACACGTAAAGAAATCATAGAATTGTCAGGGCTGTAAGGGGCCCCAAGGATCATCTAGCTCCAACAAATCTGTTCTCGTTAATCTGAACTAAACCCTTGTGGCCTTCAGCGTGGCAATCTTCCACAGCAGCAAACTTAAGAGAAAAAAAAATAAAGTATTTCAAAAGCAGTTCACTTAAGCAGAAGGAAAATGCAGGTTATCTACCTTTACGAAGCAGGACTTCAGGAGCAATATAATTAGGTGTTCCAACTAATGAGTGGGCTAGACATCTCTGATGCTGCTTCTTAGCTCTTTGTTCCAATGTCTTCAACCTATCTCCACATCTACAGTTTGACACATCATCCCAAAGATCACTGGGCTCCATGCTGTCTTGTCTGATATGGCTCCCTTTCAAATCAGAGAGAAAGTTTACATTCACAAGCATAAAATGAAACACACAGAAAGTATTTGTCTAGATCCAATAAACCTTCTACTCCAAAGAGCAGCATTTCAGCATTAAACCCAATGCATTTCCTTCTGCCCTCCCCTTCACAACTAGTTTTCCATAACCAGCAAAAGGTCTCTGTCTCAGTGCAAAGAAGCCTGCTCCCATGTGGGACATAGCATAGTTAGGTTAGCTGCATCACTCGTTGAGGCTCTTTTTGCCAGTAGATGCCAGTACTCCTCACTGCCACACACACAAGGTCCACGGACTACTTTAAATCTGTGATTTATTATTTTGCCATCAAAAGAGATCCTGAGAACATGTATAAACTGAAAAATTGATGCTGCTGCTGCAGTGGTCAGCCACATTACTGATAGGGATTTGAACAGCAGTGGAAACAAACAAACCGAACGAGCCAGAGAGATGTGGAGACATCACACTGCCATGGACTGTCTGTATGCGCCACCCGTTTTCTGAGCTGGCATTTCTGCCAAGTGTTACCAGTTTGTTTCAAAATGAATAATGCAATACCATTGCAAATAAAGTCTAAGAACATTACCTTTCTGATAATATTTTGAATTGTGAGTCCACCTGAATCCAGTACACAGTCCAAAGTCAGTCAGTTTGATGTGTCCATCGAGGTCTATCAGGATGTTGTCGGGCTTGATGTCTCGATGAATAAATCCCATTTTGTGCACACTCTCTATAGCCAAGGTGAGCTCCGCAATATAAAATCTAGCCAGACGCTCTGGAAAAACCTCCATCCGAATCAGTAGACTCATCATATCCCCACCAGGGATGTAGTCCATGACAAAGTACAAGTTGTCTTTATCTTGGAAGGAATAATAGAGTTTAACCACCCATTCATTGTCTGCCTCAGCAAGTATGTCCCTCTCTGCTTTGACGTGAGCCACCTGGTTCCGGTTTAGCACATCTTTCTTTCGCAGAGTCTTCATGGCATAGAGGGCATGGGTATCCACTTTGCAGGCCAGGCACACTTCTCCAAATGCACCAATGCCCAGAGTCTTGATTTTCACAAACATAGATTTGTCCATTTTGGCCCTTTTAAGTCTGTTGTAGTTGGACTCCTTCTGGTAGAGAATTTTCCTCATTTGTTCCTGTTCGGCTTCACAGAGGCCAGCCTTTATAAAGGAAAGAAAGCCACAAGAGCAAGTACGGTTACACTCAGAGCAAGAGAACCGCGAATGAGCGTTCCCAAAGCACTTCTCAGAAAAATTAGCCAAGACCCAGAAAAGATGCATTCATGAGAAGATACTCTCCTGTCAGTCTGTGAGGTATTCTGAATGCTGGTAAAGTCACTGTGCCCTAACTCGTTACCTGAATTTTCCACATCCAAGATTGGTCTGTGGTTTTCATTTGACTGAACAGAGAGGCATGGGACAACACTACCGGAGAGGGGAATGGAACAAACCTGATCATGGGATTTGGTTTATACCTTTCAAGTGTGCACTTTGCCACTGCATTCCACTCTATGTATGTGCACTGCAGTACTGTTTATCTTAAACTGAAACTTCAGTCTACATGCAGCAGTTCACTTGGTTCATTGAGTGCTTCTCCAGGAAAACACACATTAAGTACTTGGAATTAGGAAGCTGGTTTTGACCTACACATTGCCAAGTGCTTTAGAAACCCCCTTTACAAACTGGGTTTTTTACTCTGCCATAAACAGCCTCCATTCTCAAGCTCTGTAAATCTCCTGAAGTTACAGAAGTCCTATAAACTACTCCCTTTTCCCTTCCAAAATATATGGATATAACTCTTAGGCCTGGGCTCTCCTCAGCCTCTGCAGCCCAAACCCTAGTGTTATTTTCCCTCTAAATGTATTATTTCCCCTCTGTACCTAAGCTGCGAAAAGTGTTTTGTCTACCTCCTGTCTCCAGTACGCCTTCTGTTACTGCAAGTAACATTTCACCTGGCTGTGAGGAGCAACTTCCTGAAAAAGTGAGAATCAGCAATATCCAACCAGGCCTTCTCCACCCTTCAAGAGCCTGGAGACCACCAGCTCTGCCCATTTCTGCGGCCATCCCTCTCCCAAGAGCCACTGAAGCTCCTAGGCTGATGCCCAGGTTCCTCTGCTAACTCATCCTCTGCAGCATTGCCCTCTTCTTTCTGCATACGCAACAAATGAGCCACTTTGGCAGAAAGTGCCTGGTGAAGAGAGGCAATGGGGAGGAAGGTGGAGGGAGTTGGAGCTGACTGATTAGCAGGCTAGACAGACCCAAGCATACACCCACACAGCTGCTGCTTAGATTGATTTCATTTCATATATGTATTGTAGGTCTTCAAAGATGAATGTGGGCAGCCAGACTACACAGTGAGAACCCCATGGTATAAAACGAAATTTGGATGAATGATGGATGGAGAAAGCCTGCAGAAACTTGCAGAACAGGTAGGATGAATTTTTAGACTGAAGGTGATAGCCAAATCAAAACAAGTCATGCTGTTTTTAAAATGTAAGGGAACTGCAATCCATAAAAAAGGAAAGTGTTTATTGTTTTAAAATAATTAATCTGCTGTGGTTTTGCTAAATTCTAGAATAATGTGATATGTGGGTAGCCGAAATCTCCTGAGCCTATTATTCCAGCTGCTGATGAGGTTGCTAGGGGAAGGAGTTGTTTTTGTTTATTGGTGAATTATCTGAGTGATAAAGTGAAGGAAAATTCAAGAGTCAGAAGAGAATAACTAATGCAATTAGCTACTCTTCCACTTCTCTAGAGATCATGCCCAATTTTAATCTTAGAAAATACAAGCAATCCAACACAATCTGTACTTGTAGTGAGGATAAACTATTAACTGTCACTAAAATGCTGACCTTTCAAAAATTTTAGAAGCTATTTGTTTAATTTTAACCTCAACAAACAAATGGCTGAGTTTCCTGCAGCAATGTAAGCAACAAATCAATTGACTGCAAGTTGTGCTAGGCAAGACTGAGTAGTTAACTATTATGCATTATGCATTGAAAATAGCTTTCCATAGAGTTTATCTTTAAATATAAAATTAGACTTATCATATCCTACTCACACGGGGAAACTGAAAACAGAACTACCAGAGCAACCATCAGAACTTGGCAGCTTTCTTCTAAGCAGCCTTATCAGTGAAATCAGCTTAGGTTTGAGAGCTACAATCAGGTACGAAAGAAGCTCTCACTCAATCAAAGTGCACCTCCCCTAAGGGTGCACTGCTTCTAGAACAAGTTCCATCAAGGGTCCCACAATCAGTTCAAGCTGTCCAAGATATGATTACTTGCATGGTATTATTTACACATGTTCAACAGACAACTACCAGTCAAGTGTTACATATTCATCTGAAGATATGGCAGAGTGAATATACTGCCAAGTTCAACCAAGTTTGTGGTGAATAAGTGCCTATCATGGAGCAATAAGGAAGAAGCAGAGCAAAAGGAAAAACTTGTCAGAGCTTTCGAGACCTACCAAAGCATTGCTAGAATTATACCATCCTCAAACATGGCTTTTGAGTTCTTGCCTCAGCAAACCTAATACTTTCCTACTACATAAGAATTCTGCTTCATTTTACTTTTCTGGTATGAAGATAAATTACTTCATATCTCATTTTTTTTCAAACAGCCTCCCAGACTTTCATCCACATTTCTGACTGAAACTAAGTCTGGTACAGGGAGGTGTTGGATATCTACTATTTCCAGTGGAAACTGTCTTTATAAATTTTCTGACTGATTAAACCCTGTAATAATCAATTTGGTCCCATTAGCTTTTATTATAACAAATCAAGGATAATTACTTTAGCCATTTCTTGCTCCAATTGTAATCTTCTGTTAATTTTCTGCTGGTAGGTCTTGATGACATTTTCTACATGTTGTTCCATGTAGAACTTGAAGGCAAAAGGCGAGTAGCTCTTTATCCGTGATTCCCGCTTTTCTTCATCTTTGCCATTTTTTCGCACAGGCACTGGGGATGTCTGAATCTGCTTTTTATCCTTGCTTGGTTTTTCAGCTTTAGTGTTCTTGCTGCTTTTATCATTTCGCTCACCGTTCTCCTCAGCCTTATTCGTTGAATTGGGAACTACACGGAGGGTCTGCTCTACGCCCATGCATAAGCAGTTGATATCAAACTGCTCAGAGCTACCAGGAAGTAACAAATGCTTGGGATACGGTGGTGGTGGACACCGCAGCTCCTGGTTACTGTAATCCACATCTAGTTGATAGGCGGTAGCAGCTCCAACAGGTGGCACATGCTGCTCAATGATTTCCAAGCCATCCACAGCTGGTGCCTGTGCAGGTAACCAACCAGGATGGGAAGGTCCCACTGCAGTCTGAGGCTCAGGTCTCATCACTCGCATGCTCTTCACTGGCTGAAGAATATGAGCGGATGTGACTGCTGTGATTGTATTTGGAGATGTAATTGAAGGATCAGGCTTTCCCGGAGGAACTTGTCTTATAGACACTGTCACCTGTGGCTGTTGCTGGTGGTTGTTAAATGAGTTTGTTCTGCTCGGCACCGTGGCATCGGGTCTGAAGGATACATGTTGCCGTGGAGATGTTTCTATTCCTGGATTTTGCAAAGAATCTCGACGTGATGGTGTTCCTGCCTGCCACTGCTGAACTTGAGTATTATTCACGTCATAGAGGTCCATGTTGAGGCTATTTCTAGATGGAGTTAATAGATTTTGTGGTGGACTGTCTGAAAAATCATTGGCAAAGGCTGGACCTCTGGGTATCGCATGCATTTGATGAGAAGAGGGACTTGTCTGTTTGTGATGAGAATGTGATATATAGAGGCTTGCTGGTGCCTGCTGAAATGCATGACCAGAATTATTCTGAACAACTGCCCCTTTATTTGGGAGATTGGTGTATCCTCCCTCCTGCTGCATCTTGTTTTGGAAGGATGGACTCCGCTGAACACCATAACCGATAGGTTCCCCCTGCACCATCATGTGCTGCCTACTGTAATGTTGGCTGTTGGAACCATGAGATGCCTGCAGCTGCAAGGCTTGACTGCTGTGATTAGCCACTGGATAATTAATCACAGAAGACTCAATATTTGTAGGGTATGTTTTCTGCTGATGGCTTGTTGGTGTGCTGTGAGTGCCTACTCCAGAGGGTCGCTGTACAGGAGCATTCATAGCTGTAGACTGTGAAGTGGAGATTAAATAGTCCATGTACGGCCTTGGAACTTCAGTAAGCATATTCGCACCTTCTGCTCCAAAGCCTGTCCCTTCATAGGCTGCACCACTGATTTGATGGTAGGACGGAAAAGATTCGTTTGATCCTTCAAAGCTTGGCCTGCGGGTTACATTACTTGGCACAATGCCCTTTCCTTTAGAAAAAGAACATAGAAGAAGAAAGTTAGGAAGCAATTTAGGTGAACCAATTGCTTTGCATTACTCATCCATTTATGCATACAGACGTACGTACAGACATACACACACACACACATGCACACTGCGTAGGGAGTATGAGTTATAAAAACACCTTCCAAAATCTAAATTAAGCACTCAGAACATTTGAAGTTATAGGTGCCAAGTATTACTATCGATAATCAGCCACTGGCCCACAACACTGCCCATGCCAGGAATCGTCAGGGAGTCCTATCAAATCATGAAAATAGAAGCACAAATTCCTTAACTATGAAATCATCAGATTACACTACAGCCTGGTTTTTTTAAAGCTGAACCAGTATTACCAGGCATTACTCACAGACAGGAGGAAGCTACAGAGCAGGGGGTTAAGTACATCACCAGCAGAAGAAAAAAAGCTCCCAGAAGGACTGTGAATACAACTTAAAGTCAACATTCCTATAAGCTAATAGGTCATCACATAGTTCACTTCTCTACAGTGAGCTCACTGCTGACGCTGGGGATTGTATCTATTTACACCTCTCACTTTCATCATTCTCCCCAAAAATCCTTGTTTTCCTCTCACAACAAAGACTTACAGTTTGTCCTGTATTCTTTCCAATGTGTTGGACACAGAACATCCCCTCATATTACTCATATTCCATCTGTTTGGAAGGCAAATCCTTCAGGGTGTCAACATGTTAATCTTAGTTTGAAGAAAGCAGAGACAAGATAGCAGCATTCCTACACTAGAAGTGCTAATAGCACTTTTCATCAGTTCTTTGATCTGAGGACAAATTGCAGGTGTATAAAGCACTGGCTGTACTAAAAAGACAAGGGGATACTCTGTGCTGTCGCTATTTTTGTGTTCCACTTCTGGTTATTTAGCTTTCACAAATCACAGAACTTGGCTCATTTATCCAAAACCATTTCCTTTTATCATCTTGACTTCACAAAGACTGCAAGAATAGTTGCATTGAGCTAACAGGCTTGGACCCTGGATGGCAAGTTTTCCCAATTACTTGCATTACAGCATGTCCCAGGTGAGGCAGGTGCAGCACACCTGAGCATAGCTGTTGCCTTCTCGCCTTGACACTTCAGCCCTGCTACACACAGACACACAAAGGTCATGCACATTACTAAGACAGGTCAATGCACTTTCTTTGCACATTGAAGAGGCTGCCCCCACACTAAAAGATGCTTTAATGAACAATGCAGTGTGGAACAAATAATCAGTGCCCTTTAAAGTGAAATCTATAATCCGCAGGTCTTCCTATGATAACACAAGGCCATGCTTCCTGAGGCTATACTTATAACAGCATGCCTTGGTAGCGCATCTGATGGGACAGAGCGGGATGCACTGATGAGGATGCAGCAATCCAAAGCATTCTAAGAAGTGGTTACTCTGGCCTGGAGGTGGGAGGCAGCCATAACAACCATTTGTCACTTCTGTCAGTAGGATTCATGTTGAGCCTCAAGGGCAAACTGTTACCTATCAGAAGCCACAAAGGAAAGTAGCAGCAATAACTGTCCTCCTTTGGAACATATACCTCAGCTCTGCAAGGAAATCTTGCTGATGTAAAGAGAGATATGAAGTCCAGCTCCTAGATTTGTGTACTAGTAAGTCTGTTCTGGTCTGACAGCAGATTTGTAAAGATACTAAACAAAGTAGTTGCTATGACTATCTCTTGCCTGTGAGGGTTTTAGATCAGAATGTATTCTTAATAATACTCATGAGATCATCTGTTTTTATACACACATAGCTCTCTGTTGCACAGAAATACCTTCTGAGTCTTACCAGTATGCTGAAATTCTTGTTAAGGTTACCACTGAAGTTAAAGCAGAACAAAAATTAATACTTGAAAATCTATTTCCATGCACCAGTATTCAAAACCAGAAGATTTTATTAAATTCTCAAACTGCAACTGAAAAGTTCCCAAGTAGCATTACATGCTTCTTAATGAAGCAGAGCAGACCTACTCTATCCTAGAATAAACACTGCCATACCAAACAAATCAGTATGACTTTGTGGCACCTCAGGCAGGCAAACATCAATTGCATGATGCTTAAGTTTTGCATTCTGTGTATCCTAAAAGCAAGGGTGGATCTTCAGCTTGAAAGATGAAGCATTCAAAACAGCTGCATGCATTGCAGTGTTAAGAAAGCAAAACCAAATATACAAGAAATCCAACTGAATAATTAAAATTTTAGCCTAGGATCTTCAGCCCTTTCAGCTCTTTAGGACTCGATGTTTTCTTCTACTTTGAGGAATGAGATCTTTGCTATACAAAGCAAAACACAGTTCACCATTTTGGTCAAAGTTCATTTGATTTCTCCTTAAGGCCCAGTTGAGGCCACATTTGTACATGTTTTAGGACAGAGGTCTCCAAACAGCAAGTAGGCCAGCACTACTTTGTCTGTCAGGTGATCATACTGGACTGGTAACACTATGGGAAATGCCTTAAGATTTTTGATAACAAAACTGAAGACTGAAGATTTTTTATCAGGAAGGCTGATAAAAAATGCCAGATGAGCTGTTCCTTACACAGGACCATCACTATTTCCCACCACATCTGAAGCATTCCTGAGAGTGACCACTTGGAAAATTAGGTCCTTCCATGTTTCTGTCTTCCTTATACTTGGCTATCCTCAGAGTTCTCCAGGAAAGAAGTAACTTTATTGAAGACCTCCTTCCAGTCCAGGGATTTCTCTGTGTAAACCAAATGAGCTTTCTCTTCCTCAGCTTTCTTCATCTCTGGACATGCCTCTCTATCAACTATGCCAGATTTAACACCCTTCCCAACAAAGATGTTCAACGTGAGCAAGAAGGAATGTGCTGGTAAGGTGGCTGAGAAATTTGTCATGTGAAAATGATTTGCACTCAGTAAACTCAACTACCACACTTAAGAGATCTGTAATCAGGTTGGTTGAATAGATTTCATAAACATCAACAAGACCTTTAAAGTCAAAATGTTGCTAGTAACACAAGTGAAATTTCTCACCCAATGAAACAAACAGGCCCCTGACAACTGCTCCCCAATCCACTCAGCCTGTTGTCCACTAACCCCTCTGCAGCACGTGATAGCAGTGTGTGATTAAGCAGGTTCAGCCAGTCAGAGGATGGTTATTTGTCTGCTTGGCCAATTTTTGAAAATGAAAGAAGATAAAAGCAAGAAACTCTAGCCAAACCAGAGTGTATCCTTATCCAAGATCAAAAACACTCTGCAGTGCTGGAAGTGCCAATACAACTCTTGCAATGTCTTTTGTCAGCTGTGGTCTGATGTTTGCTGACAAGGCATACTCAGGGCTTGACTCCTTGAATTTGCTAATTTACATGAAACAGAACTGAAGCAACTCATGGGGATGAGTGAAAAAACTTCTGATATCTTGTCCCAAGCTATTTCTGCAGGGTACTTAAACACAGATGTGTTCTTGGGAAATGAGATGTCTCACAATTCCACAGCAATTACCTACGTGCAAGCTTTTCCCTCACAGAAAACTTGAGATGACTGAGCTGACTTGTACTGAGGGATAAGCACCACTGTGCAAAAGTTCAACTTCTGCTAAGCAGGTGAACTGCATTCAGCTTCCAGCCCATCTCACCTTGCAGAGCCATATTCACAACACTGTCAGCCCACTACTTCTTACCAGCAATTACTCTACTTTAAAAACTAGCTTATTTCAACCAAAACCACAATTTAAAAAAAAAAAGAAAAAAGAAAAAAGGTTCCACTTACCTGGTGATGTCTGCTTAATTACACGCACTATCTGTTCATTTCTGGGATCCAAGTAGCTCATCTTACTGATATACTCCAGAGCTGCCTCAATACTTCTGCTACCCGTCTGCTTCAGTGCTCGGACAGCCATCTCCTGTGTAAAACAAACAGGAATTGATTCGCATCAAAACAAAACCCAAGCACTGTACTACAGGCTAGAAACCAGTGAGCGCTCTTGCATTTATGGAAACATTTTATAATTCACACCAGATCACAGCAGTCTGAAGCCAAATGGACTCCTATTTTGAAAACACTTCCACGCCTTATACAAATCAGAAATTAAAGGAACAAAGTAACAAAACCCACAACCTACCCAAGCTCTGTCAATTAAATAAGCATCAATTGGAAATGTGTACTTTAAGTATCCTTAAAATAAACTTTGAATCAGGTCTAGAAAAGGCAGCATGGTTTGACATAGGATGAAACAGAATGAAAAATTTAGCTTTTGGTATTTGAGAGCACGTCTCAGTCATACCTGAACACTCTGAAAGCTTTACCCTTTCAGAGATGCCACAAGAAGCTGATTAGGCAGGGTTTGATCTCTATTTACTAAAGTCAATGGGGAAGAAAGGCTTTTTGCTACAGCTGGGACATCACTGGCTACCTGTTTGGAGAATGACTCTAGGCACAGTGGACTGCATGTCACAGGTTAGTCTTTTTAGCTGTATTTTACTGGGCACACATCAGTCACTGATAAGTTAATACATGTGCCAGACACACAACCTGTAAACTGTAACTGGGGCAAAGACGAATGTTGTAGTTAAACAACACAACCACAGTTAGCATCCTCTGCTCCATAACCAGCAAGACACACCTGCAGATTGTTTATACTTCTACTTAGAGCTCAGTTATATAGGACACTTTTCAACAACTCCAACTTCTGGTTGCAAAGCAAAATTCACAAATCCTCACAAGGCTGTGTGGCCTTTTCTGACACTATGGAGAAACTGAAATTCAGAGCTTTAGTGTTGAATTCAACTCATTGAATTTCACTCATCAAAAATTAGACATAAAATAGAAATAACAGGAAATAAACTGACCTTTGGTGACAGAAGATTAGAGGGCTAATTTGAACTGGGCTCCTAGCTCTCAGAGGGCAAAAGTTGGATGAAACGAACATCACTGTCAAAGACTCGCCTCCAAATGTCAGATATCGTATCATCTTGCCACTTTATTGCCATTTTTAGGGATGGGCCATCTGTCATCACAACCTGCCCACCAAGTGCTGAATCAGATGGAGTTTATGACTTCTTGGCTGAGCTTACTTGACTGCAGATGTGACAACTGGGTTGGCACAAGCTCTCCCATGGGTCAGGTCTGCACACTGGCTAGCAGTCAGGTAGCCTCAGCATGTGTGTCCCTTCTCCATATCATCTGGAGCAAAGAGCAACTTTGCTCAACTGAACTGCAAGTATCGTTAATTGTTTACTTAGCAAGGGAGGATCATCTCAGATGACATTAATTCACACTTAGAACAGAGCCACAGGCTGGCGCTTGGCATTTTGTTTTGCTTAGCTCAATCCCCTCCTACTCCCCTCAAAATGGCAGCATTTTCTCCATTACTCAGAGGTTCTGCTTGGGGAATAGCTATAGCAAGTCTGAATATTTTTCATACAATTTATGACTCATAATTCATAGAAAAGCAGTAGTTGGTTTCACATTTCCTATAGCTGAAATATTTCACTGGCATCAACACATTACTAAGGGCAATTTAAAATCAACAGAAAACTATTATGTATGAAGGAAAGAATTTCCCACAATGTTTTTTTCCTTTCTTTCTTTCTTCTTCTTCTGAATACATTTCTAAAGTATTAACAAATTCATATCCTACTGCTCAGCATTCTCATCATCCAGGGATTCTGGACTTTACAGCCCAGTTCCACAGGGTTGTTAACACAGTCTGCCTATTTACACCAGCTAGATCTAGTCTTATGTCAGAAGTCCTAAAGTTTCCTAAATCAAATGTGCTCCATATGCATATTTGGACTAGCATGGATGTTGTTGGGGTTTTTTATGTTTTGCCTGCAGTGGACTACCAAGAGTATAAATACTTGGTATTTATACTAAATATTCGGTATTTAATGGTACTAAATACTTTGTATTTAATAGTACTTAATGATTAACAAAATAACTCATAAAATAACCCATTACATGTATTTCTCCTGTTCTTAGCTTTGTTGCCTGTAAACAACTGAAAAGGGCTAAAATCAGTCAGCACTATAGTGACATCTCTGATAACAATCCTCTTACCTCAGTACAGTTGCACTACTTTCTCCTTTTTTTCGCCTGTGTCAGAAATGCAGACTAGAAATTACATGATGATGAAGCTGCACATTATATGTTCAGCAGATATTGCAGGGGATTCATCTTTAAGCTTCAGTGGGAATAATAGGAGAGGGAAAGCCCAATACATTTCACAGTGGACTGTACAACAACTAAAGGGGGTCAGTAAGAGCTTGGGACCTATAGATGTGTCTGACAATCTCACCCCTACAAGCCCCCAGCGCTGCAGCAGCCCTGTGCTCCACATCACTGCTTCTCATCTTTCATTAGCTCAGCTCCCACCCTCCAAATGGTTGCTCATTACATCCCTTGTTTGCTTAGTATTCACATTACTGCTGGAAAAAATGAAGTAAGGTTTTTTGCAGTTCAAAAGAACACCTGTGATTCCCTGCACACCATCCCATAGCAGTGGCTGTTTCTCTCATAGCTATCTTGAGATATATACAGACCCAGTTTCTAATGCCAGTTGACAAAGCTTTGCATCACTTCCATGCGAATGGAGAGTGACCAACAAAAAACAAACATTCCATATGCAAAAAGACAGGGTTTTTCTTGGAAGATCACATATAATTCTCCACGCAGGAAACAAACCCCTCTGGAAACATGCAATACTTCAGGACAGTAGAGGTCTACAAGAAGCTCCAGAACTTCTACAGAATTGTTTTGACTGGGAAGGAGCTGACCTTCTGCCTCCTCTGCATTGTTTTTCCCATCACCATCCTTGGTGCCTACAGCCCTCTCCTTTCTGGCAGCTGCCTCGGTAGAGCTCTACTCATTCCAGCATTTTTTCATTAGGGGTGAGGGACAAGATGATGCATGGCTGAGGCTCTGTGCTCAAGGCAGCTACTGACTAATGGGGCATGGTGGCCCTGTCCTTCCTATGAGAAATGCAGTGATGAGATCTGCTGAGTTAGAGAGCATGTCTGGGATGAGGCAGTGAGAAGGGTGGGCCTCAAGAAGCCTGTGGAAGGGGAAGCTAGCTCACTGCTGGCAGCAGGGGCGAGAGCCTAGGCTGCATTTGCAGAAAACTGAAATAAGGATTGCTTTGAAGGATGGGAAGAAGGGTATAAGGTGGATTAAGCACTGACAGTAACTACACTTGTTGGAGAGCAGAGGCTTAAGTGAGATACAGGGTGTTTGTGAGAAGCAGCTAATGTCTCAAGGAGAGAAATCAAAGCCAAAATATTTCAAACTGATCATGCAGACAGTAGAAGGGCTGAGGAAACAAGAGGACAGACCTCAGGCAAAGATAAAAGCATATAGCTACACTGACGCAGAGCTGTCTCAATTTTACACCACCCTAACATAAGTAGGTTTGAGAAAGAGATAGGCAAAAAGACCAGAAATGACACATTAAAAAAAAAAAAAAAAAAAAAAAAACTCAGAGCAGTATCCAATGCCAAAACATTTCATGCAGGCACAGGATCAAATCCAGCTCCCACTGAGGTCAACAAAAATTTCTCCATTAACTGCAAGGTACACTGCATCAGGCCTTTCACTTCAGATCGTTTCCTTTTCAGCAGGCCAAAGGCTGTCAGCCGCAGAATGGTTTGAGAAACCTGGCCACTGGCTGCGCTCTGCTAACTCCACAGCCAGCTGTCAGGCTGCAAGGAGAAACACAAGCCGCTGGCAGCGCGCACATCAACCACAAGGGAACAGAGCGGTCCTGGCCCCAACTTGTTCTTTGCATTCTGTGTATTCCCTTCAGAGTATTCAAACATCTTTCTTTGCAGGGCTTTTATGCACCTTTTTGCTTTGAGACATCACCAGTGATTGGTGTAAAAAACAAACCAGAAAAATTAATGATGAAATGCTACAAGGGGAAGACATGCTTTTGCAATTAACTCTAATAATTTTGTATTTAATATTACAGCTGCAATATTAAAATGAGGTTTCAGTGGTCAGCCGTAGTTCTGAACAGATCTAATGGAAAACTGTTCTGAACAGATCTAATGGAAAACTAAAGTCAGGCTAAGAACCATGAAGCAGCTTGAGGCAACTCTGAAGGGTCCTAAATCATAGAATCATAGAATAGTAAGGTTGGAAGGGACCTCAAGGATCATCTAGTTCCAACCCCCTGCCATAGGCAGGGACACCTCCCACTAGTACAGGTTACTCAAGGCCTCATCCAATCTGGCCTTGAACACCTCCAGGGAGGGAGCATCCACAACCTCCCTGGGCAACCTGTTCCAGTGCCTCACCACCTTCACTGTAAAGAACCTCCTCCTAACATCCAGTCTAAATCTCCCCTCTGCCAGTTTAAGCCCATTGCCCCTTGAATTTCTGGGTTCATGTAGAAAAATGGAGAGGGGGCTGTTTCCCAGCTAGTTCCTACAGTGGGCCACCCCAATCAGATAGCTGCATGGTCATCAGGCTCTTCATTATGTCCCCAGCCTTGCATTGGCAGGTGGCTTTCCATGAAATTTCAAGATTTTGCTAGAAGGAAGGACACCTTTGTGCTCAGATGCTTAACAGGGAAAATCCTTGTTTGATGGTAAACAGATATTTGGATGTGTGCATGTAACAGACTTCATCTCGCTTTGTAGGCAATATGAAAGGCTTTCCCCATTTTACCCTCTCATCTGGCTGTACTCCACCAGCACTGGCAGCGGTTTGCGTTCTTGCTGTACTACAGGGTTGTCCAGCAACATTTTTCATTCAGAAAGCTCCTTGTTGCCAAGATGTATTTATCATCCAAGTGAAGATTGCACAAGAGGTTACAATAAGTAAGACTTTTTCCCAAGAACATTGTGTCTGAAGGATACAATAGGTCCTCCAAGATTTGGCAAGATTAATTAATTGCTAACAACAAAAATTAATTGCTTGCTTTCCATTCACAAAGAAGGATGGGCGACAGATGCAGGAAACAGATAAAAGTTCCTTACGGAAGAGAAAAAAACTAGAGCTCATGCCAGAATAGATGATCCAGAATTGATTAAAAACCTTCCTATGATAGCCCACCATTGTAAGGATTTTCATTCACGATTTTAAACGTGCAAAGCCTACAAAATTCAGGCAACTATGTATCAAATATGCCCTGTCGGGATTGCTGCAGCCCCAAAGAACAGAAAAAGTTATTTTGTAATATTCTCTATCTGTAACTATTCTCTAGTTGGATGCTTCATGCAATTCTGTACTCCTGTTTTGTCTGTTTTCAGGTTACTGACAACAGGCGCTAAATTCTGCCCACAACTTCCCATGCCTAACTATAACCCTGATTAAAATATTCTAGCCACATAACTAAGAAACTACCCTGAGAATCATTAGTGCTTGTCAGTTTTGGTGTATCAAAGAAGCAGGAAACCTAATGAGTGACCATTTGTTTTCTGCAGGATCACTTAGTCCATTCACAAATCACACAACTCAGAAACTAATGGAGATCTACCCTAAGGCTAGTTAAAAGTTTTCTGCTCCCAATGCTCCTGTTATGAAGCTCCTCCAAAGCTATACTGCTCTGGCAGTAACGAAACTCCCTCTTGCTTTCATCCGAAATTACACAGGATCATTTTATTCCCTATGCCTTTAATTTTCATTTCTTTTAACTTTAGCTGCCCTGCTGTTACCTGCTTGCAGCTTGGTTTCCTGTGCTAAACAATTCACATTATTTTTCACCTCTTATGAAATAGACTCTTTATGACTGCAGTAGTCCATCTCTATTCAGAAAGATCAGACTAGGACATGGCTTTGATATGAGATGTACACACCATCTTGATGACATGCAAACAAACACTGGTGGAAAAGTTACTGTTGTGGTAAAGACATCCCTTTCCTTTACTGATTTCAGCAGAGACAGTTTGAGTTTGGAGCTTTAATCCTGACTTTCTGTCTTGCTTATGACATTTCTACCCTTTGCACTCCTGGATTTATTTTCAGTTTCAGTAACACTCCAGCCCTTACGGTTGTTGTTTTGGTCAGCTGCTCCGGTCCAGCTCTGCACTGACTTTGCATTCACACTTCACATTGTCAGAGTGCTTCATTCCTTCCTTATTTTTTTAAAATGTCATTTTAAAAAGGAAAATAATACCAGACTTCTGTTTTTAATATCTTTATCAATGATCTTGACAAGGGGATCAAACGCATCCTCGGTGAATTTGCAGATGATGCTAATCTGGGAGGGAGTGTTGACCTTGAGAGTAGGAAGGCTCTCAGAGGTATCTGGACAGGTTGGATCCTATGGGCTGAGGCCAACTGTGTGAGATTCAACAAGGCCAAGTGCCGGTTCCTGCACTTGAGTTAAACAATCCTATGCAGCTATATAGGTTTGAGAAAGAGTTGACAGAAAGCTGCCCAGTAAAGACTTGGGGGTGTTGACAAACAGCTGGTTGAATACAAGCCAGCATGTGCTGGCCAAGAAGGCAAACAGTATCCTGGCCTGCACTGGGAATAGTGTGATAAGCAGGACCAAGGGAGTGATTTGTCTCACTGTACTCGGCACTGGTGAGACCACACCTTGAACGCTGTGTTCAGTTCTGTGCCCTTCACTACAAAAAGGACACTGAGGTGCTGATGCACAGAGAATCGCAAAGTTGGTGAAGGGCCTGAAGAACAAATCTTATGAGGAGCAGTTGAGGGAAATGAGGGTGTTTAGTCTGGAGAAAAATGAGGCTGAGGGGAGATATTACCAACCTCTACAACTATCTGAAAGGAGACTGCAGAAAGACAGATTTCAGTCTCTTCTCCAAGTAACAAGTGACAGGACAAAAGGAAACGCCCTCAAATCGCACCAGTGAAGGTTTAGATCAGATATGAGGAACAACTTCTTCACTGTAAGGGTTCATCCCAGGGAGATGGTTGAATCCCCATCACTGAAGACATTTAAAAGATGCAGAGACATGGTGCTATAGGACATGGTTTATCACCAGACTTTGTAGAGTTAGGCTCAATGATCTTGGTTGGACTCAATGATCTTAAAGGTCTTTTCCGACTGACGTGGTTCTGTGATTCTACTAATGGAAACAGTATACAAAAGAGACACTCTGTAGTACCTACAGTTGGGGCAGACAGAAATAGTATATGCAGAAGTGATGAAATATAGGACTCACTAAGTTAAATCACATCAACATAAAAAAATACTTGAGTGTAAGTTAGGAATTAGGAATTACAGGCAAAGAGCAACTTTAATCAGAAGGTTTTTATGTAATGGTTTCAAGGGATATTTGAAGAACTAATGAAGGGAGTATGGCCAAAATGTAGAGGGAGGATTTTGGAAATGACATAATGTTCTGGTAAATGTCCTAGCAGAAGAGGAACACACACAAACAAAACTCACAAGACACTTGCTGCTAATGTCAATACTGATTCTGCTTGCCTCCAAACTCTTCTAGTCCCCTACAGAAGGCAGGTGTATCTGTTCTTCTGTTCGTGCAGCATCCAGTACAGTGAGGTCCTGCTATTGAGTTTATGGCAGCACAACAGCTTATTATTAAAGTAAGATAACCAAGTCCAATCCAAGAGATATTCAACTTATAGTAACAGGTAAAAAGATTTTGCGAGGGCTGAAAATGTCAATTCTCCTCAGTCCCAGGACAGAAATTCTCACGTTGCTACCATCATAAACCAACCCTGAACTAAGGTTGCCCTCATCCTCTAAGCCACAGGACATGGTGCATTTCCTATAGCTTATAGAAGAAATGTGGCAAAATAAAACAAAAGTAGCTAGAGATTGAGAAGTATATTTCGATGATCAAGATGAAAGCTGTTCAGAATGTCTCTGGTATCTTTTCAGATTAAAACCAGCTCTGGATGACTAAAACTCAAACAAATGAAACAGGAAAATGATGCAAACATTTGGAATTCATCATGTTAGGTTTCGTATTTTACTAGCCCTACAACTAATACAAAGTTCTTTCACAAGTATCACCAAAAAATTGAAATAAAGGGGTCATAATCATGATGCTTCTCTGCTGTTGTTTCCCAGATGCTTTTCCTTAAATTCTTGACTAATCCAAGCTACTGAAGTACTTCTAAAAGAAGAAAAACTTTTGGAATAGTTTTCTGATAGACTTATGAGCAGAGTATTTATAAAGAACCACCACAACACCTTCACCAGCTTGGAAAGGGCAAGACAGAAAAAAAAAAACCAAACCAAAAACCAAACCAAGAGCTGGGAACTGTAACTGGAAATATGACCTAGCTACTTAGCAGTTGTCTCAAAAGGCACCAGTTGTATCAGAATACCTTTTAGCAATTTTTATCAAGAAGCAGTATGTAACTTATTTGGGGGGGCTTTAGTTGTTTAGTTTCTTTTGTTCTTGTAAGTGAATTCTTACAGTACATTCCTTCACTGAAGTTCTTTGCAAGATACACTGTGCTTGGCCATGGGTGACTCACAGAAGCTGCCTGCCATTCCACCATTGGACGTTGCAGCCCTTGTGTTCCACGAGTTGTTCAAATATGGCTCTTTGCATGAAAAGGAGAGATACAAACTTTGGGCTATGAGCCAATGCAAGGGCCCAAAGTTAAGACATTTGGAAATAAACCAAGCATGGCTGCTCAACGTACTTCCAAACAAATGCTTGTAAAATGAGGAGGTATTTATAACGAGGCATCTCCAGACAAAGAGCACGTATGTAAACACTTCAAGGAGCTCTGATGAACTATTTGAGTGATGCAGTCTTTTTAAAAGAAAAAACATGCCTGCAATGTCAATTTTCACATGCAAGCGAAATGCTGAATCAGGCAACTCCTGCTGACGTCCCAGAATCCACAGGTTTATGTACAGAAATGTACACAGATGTATGTGTGCATGTCTGTGTATGTGATTTTGTTGAAATTAACCTAATGTCAGGTAAACCTATGAACCATTCAAAAGCAATGTATTGAAAAAGACATGACACCTTCTTTCACAAAGAAATAAGGCTCTTAACTGTATCTCCAGTCAGACAGGACAAATAAATTCACTATATATATATAAATATCTATTATAGCATTTGTGGAAACACATCAGGCATTTTGGAAAGGCTGTGGAAAGAGGAAGATCTGCAGGAAGCTGGAAGAGGCAACAAACCTGCACTCTGCATGAAGCTCAATAGTCATGAAAGAACAATTACAAATAGGCAAGGAAAGAGAGACCACAGCATTAGCAATAATAATGGGAAAAGAGTGAAAATAATCAAAAGCCATGCTGAACACCACACTTCCCCCCGCCCAAGCGGACTGGGAACCAAGACCAGAGATAAGCAGCTCTGTCCCAGTCAGAACACAGGCACGAGAGGAAGAGGAGCAGAGTACAGAGAGCCCCATCACAGAGGAAGCTTAATGGATAGACCTGAATAACAGTTACAAAAAGCCTGCTGGGTCTGACTCATCTGGCTTTAGAAAAAGCACATCTGTGGCCAAAAAGCTAGTGGTAGAAGCCTAGTTTCCACACATATTTGGTGGAGAGAGTGACGCTGTTGGCACTCAAGATACATGGTGACTTGCTGCTTACCTCAGTGGCTCCAATGCCTCCCTCTGAATGCACCCACTCTTTCCCTAAACTTTTGGAGGAGCATAGGTCAAGAGGAGCCAGGAGTTAGGAATCAAATTTGGCCAACACTACTAACAGGCAACAGTAATATCTCTCCTTGAGTACAAAAAGACCCCAATCTGGAAAACAATTTGATTCAGATCTCACTTCAGAACAAAGATCTAAGGAGTGAGTACACAGCATTCAGTTTGTAACACACACAGTACTACTTATAAACCAAAATTCAAGGGCTCAGTTTGCATTAATGGTGAAATAAAGGAGAGGGGGAAATGTACAAATGCACATCTTCACTGCTCAGATGTCCACAAATCCTTTCTAACATGAAAGTACCTGAAGTCTTCTGCACTGTGCTGAGCCCTACACAAATACAAGGAAAGAATTCTGTTCCAAAAACGATTTCTAATTTACTATAGAACAAACAGTTGTACATACAGCCGTAATTGTTCCTCGTTACTCTTTAAGTCTGTTCATTGGAGAGCTATTTAAATTGTTTAGAACTCACCCTGACCAGATGACCCAGGATAGCTGCATTGACAGATAGAAAGTTGTACAAATCTCATAATCTTTCTTCAGCACTGAAGCATAGAATCATAGAATGGTAAGGTTGGAAGGGACCTCAAGGATCAGCTAGTTCCAACCCCCTGCCATAGGGAGGGACACCTCCCACTAGTACAGCTCACTCAAGGCCTCATCCAATCTGGCCTTGAACACATCCAGGGAGGGAGCATCCACAACCTCCCTGGGCAACCTGTTCCAGTGCCTCACCACCCTCACTGTAAAGAACTTCCTCCTAACATCCAGTCTAAATCTCCCCTCTGCCAGTTCAAGCCCATTGCCCCTTGTCCTGTCATTGCAGGACCTTGTAAATAATCCTTCCCCAGCCTTCCTGTAGGCCCCCTTCAGATACTGGAAGGCTACTATAAGGTCCCCTCGAAGCCTTCTCTTTTCCAGGCTGAAGAGCCCCAACTCTCTCAGCCTGTCCTCATAGGAGAGCTGCTCCAGCCCTCTGATGATCTTTGTGGCCCTCCTCTGGACCCGCTCCAACACTTCCATGTCCTTCCTGTGCTGAGGGTTCCAGAACTGCACACAGTACTCCAGGTGGGGTCTGACGAGAGCAGAGTAAAGGGGCAGAATCACCTCCCTTGCCCTGCTGGCCACGCTTCTCTTGATGCAGCCTAGGACTCGGTTGGCTGTCTGGGCTGCATGTGCACACTGCAGGCTCATGTTGAGCTTTTCATCAACCCAGACTCCAAGGTCCTTTTCCTCAGGGCTGCTCTCCAGCCATTCACCACCCAGCCTGTATTTGTGCTTGGGATTGTGCCTACCCAGGTGCAGGACCTTACACTTGGCCTTATTGAATTTCATGAGGTTGGCCTGGGCCCACCTCTCCAGCCTGTCCAGGTCCCTCTGGATGGCATCCCTGCCCTCTAGCAAGTCGACTGTGCCACACAGCTTGGTGTCATCTGCAAACTTGCTGAGGGTGCACTCCATTCCTCTGTCCATGTCACTGACAAAGATGTTAAACAGCACTGGTCCCAGCACTGACCCCTGAGGGACACCACTTGTCACTGGTCTCCAGGTGGACATTGTGCCGTTGATCGCCACTCTCTGGGTTCGACCATCCAGCCAATTCCTTATCCAGCGAGTGGTCCATCCATCAAGTCCATGCTTTTCCAGTTTGGTGACCAGGATGTCATGTGGGACAGAGTCAAATGCTTTACTCAGGTCCAGGTAGATGACATCAGCTGCCTTTCCCTTGTCCACTGTCGCTGTGACTTCATCATAGAAGGCCACTAAATTTGTCAGGCAAGATCTGGCCTTGGTGAAGCCATGCTGGTTCCCACCAATCACCTCTGCTTTGTTTTCCATTTGCCTTAGCAGGACTTTCAGCAGGATCTGCTCCATGATCTTGCCAGGCACAGAGGTGAGGCTGACTGGTCTGTAGTTTCCAGGGTCATTCTTTTTACCCTTCTTGAAGATGGGTGTTATGTTTGCCCTCCTCCAGTCAGCAGGAACTTCACCAGTCTGCCATGACTTTTCAAATATGATGGACAGTGGTTTGGCAACTTCATCTGCCAGTTCCCTCAGGACCCGTGGGTGGATCTCATCAGGCCCCATGGACCTGAAGCAGAGGAAACTCAAACCAGGAGCATTACTATGTGCATATTCAGAAGTCTTATACTGAACCCAGATCATGTTATATAAACAGCATTTATAAATCACTGCATTGGCAGGTTTATGTTACAAAGCAGCGTGGAAGAGCTTTGGTTACATCATGCACGTCTGAATGAACCTGCACGTACATGCAAGTGTGTACATAGCAGCTTTCTAAAAGTGCTCATTTACTTCCCTGAAATCCCTTCATGTTGGTTACAGGAACAATTAACTCTCCACTCTGGACACTGTTAGCAGGTTCAGCCTGAGCTCCAGTTCACTCCTGCCTGTCCCTCCTGACTGGCGGCCACTGTGAAGACCTGTACTCTGCATTAAATAGGGAGCCTTGAAGAGTTTCTGTTGTTCCCACAAGGCAAGCCAAGGCAAGCCATGGCACTATTCATCAATATGTTTAATATTATAAAGGTAGCATAATATTCTATAATGGCTTTTGAACTCTGAAGAAAAGGAAATGGTAATCAGAAAGCAAATGACCTGTTCTAAACCAAGAATCATTACCTTTCTGTAATGTTCACCGTAAACCTCTTTCAAGTTCCTGTTCACTTTTTTTAATAACTAGAGGTGTTAACCAAACACACCATCCCTTTTCAATACCAAGCCTAACACTGAGCAAGCTCTGAGGCTTAGAACTATAATTCAAAGAACAAGCATTACCTGTCTAGTACTCCAAACCACAATCCCTTCTACAGAGCAGATAATCCAAGCCAGTGAAGGGCTTGTTACCAAGCCTCTATTTGATCCAAGTTGCTTAAGTCTTGAATAGAACACCTCCCCATCTCCCTTTCTTCTGCTCAGAGTAAAGCAGTCAAGTCGATGCAAAGAGCAGTGAATTCTTGCAGCAGCAGCACTGAGTGGTAAACTTTGCCAAAAGCTATTAGCAGGCAGTATCAGGTGTTGCCACCTTTAAAACAGGAGGAAGATACGGACGGGACAAGAATCTTCAAATAGTCACCATCTGGTTTGAAACCTTCCTCTGGATTGGAATAATTTGCATCCAGAAACACAAATTCAGAATTCAGCTTGAAAAGGCAAGAACAGTAAGCATTTTCCTATTACTTCTTCATAAGATGTACTGACATCATCAGAGAGCAAGAGAGGTGCTGTGCATTTCACCAATACATAGAGAAAGCTCCTATCCAAGAGAATGGGCAGACTTCAGCCACACTAATTTCTCCCTACTCTACTTCCGCTCTTGTTTGACACAAACGAGTAGAACATGCAAATCTGGCCAACAGTGCTGACATCAAGTATTGAAGGCCAATTTAACAATAATAATAAACGCTGCAGCACTCAGCATGCAATCAATACAAGGTCCTAGCGGAAGAAAAAAAAAAAAATCCTAGCAAGTTGTCTTCAGGAACTTATTGATTATACTGAAATCTTGCAAACTCTCAACACACGTAGAACACAGAAGGCATCTTCAGAGTTGACACAGTCATGAGGGAAAAGAACAGAGGTGTTGTTTTAAAGAAAGGCACTTCGTTGTCGCTTCCCTTCCAATTGTGTACCAGGATCCTCATACGTGAAATCTAGCCATGAAAAAAAATGGCATCAGCTACTCCGCACTCTGGGGGTCCAAGTGACTGGATTTACACTCCAGATGTGCTATCTTAAAAATACCAAAACTAAACCCCAACCTAATCCTGACATAATGCATCTTAAATTATTAAATATATTAAGATGGCAGATCCAGCAACTATCTAAACTCCTTTGATTATTCTCTTGGAATCAGGTTCTTTCAGGTTCTTTCTCTCAGGTGGGATGTTTTGCAGTCTCAGTTTTACACTTATTAGTAATCAGGGCACATGTTCTGCAGGAGTCTGGCCCCCAGACCTGCTTTTCACATACTTAACTGTCAGACTGATAGCACAACTCTTTCCATCCTTTTTTGAGACAGCAATTTCTACTCTATCAGGCCAAATAAATCAAGTTGGATAGAATAGCAGCTCAGTGAAGGTTTCATGATGAGCTTATTCCTCTTCATTAGCAACAAGTGATGTGTTTACTAATTTTATTGCTCACAAGTTAGCCAAAAATGCACTTGGCTGGCATTACATTTACAATAACACTATTTGTGTATCAAAGCACTTTTTCTCAGTGGCCAAGGACACTAAGATGAGGATTTCCTATTGCTCTTCCACCTTCTATAAAGATGCACACATTTTAAGTTATGCATAAAAGAGTTTTTAAATGAATATTCACAGTGCAAATGATTTCTTAGCCAAACTGGATATAAGGGACTCGTAAATTGGGTATTCAGATTCAGCAAGAAGAGTTATTTTTTTTTTGTCCAGGAATAAAGCCCCAAAGAACAGAAAAGAATTGTGCCAAAGACTAGAAGAGCTTTTTGTCCTGCCAAAGTCAGATGTTCCCTAGAAAGTCACAGTCACTGCAAATTTGCAATGCTTTAATACTGTTTATTGCATTTCTCCATATCCAACTCTACAAATGGAGTTTTGCTTCTATTTCTGTTATATGTGCCCCTGACATTTTTACTGAGTGCTGCCTACTTAGGGTATTGCAACTTTTCCTATATTTCCTAAGATTTTAACATTTTAAGTGTGATACTCCTCTGCATGCTTTTTTTTTTTCCATTTTATTTTGTTTTGCTTTTTTCTCTCAGTTTTAAACCACTAGAACTTTCAAGTGTTGTTTTAAAACCTCTTCTTCAAGGGAAGAAAAACTGAAATAAAGACAAGAAAAATGAAGTTGCCCATTCTTTTTTAAGGTCAAACACTAATATAATTTCCCAAACAAGGTTCAAGATTATTCCTAATATGGTCTTCAGAAGTTCAGGAGAGTTTTGTTCCCCTTAATTTTACTTTGGGGAGTACCTGAACAGAACTATAAAACCTCTATGATATCTGGTTGGAATGCATTACCACTGGACTGTTCTCTCCTTTGAGTATTTATATACCACAATGGGACCCCAACTGCATCGAGCAGTAATGCACAGTCAGAAAGAAAGAAACCAAACCAAAACAAAACTGAAAAATACAGCTCCTTTGTGAGACAAATGAAGACTACTTCTCTCTCACCCTCACAGTCCAACACAGCATGTCTCACATGACTGAAGGAACATCTGGGTTTTATCTTGAGATTCCTAGTGTTTTTCAGTACGGACACATACACACACATGCAGAACGAAAGCGTGCTAGGCAACACAACTTGGCATATTTATTGTTAAAAAAGCAGGAATATATAGAACATTTACAAACAATATTAATCTCTTTTAACAGTTGGCATTTAAAAATTTTATATATTGACTATAACAATTTTTTAAAAAATTCTCATTCAAAAAAAAAATATTAAAAAAGCATTTGGCTTTTAATATTTTAAAATCAGTATGTTCAACCTTGTAACACAATATACTCAAACACTGCAGCACTAGGGATCTTATTAGATATTTTCCAGAGGTCTCCATGCAGAGCTTAGTTCCATTATCTCTATCAAATACACACGTATAACTATGGGTCAAAAATAAGAATTGCTAAACACCACTGACTGCCACTTAATGATTTTTAAAGACTACAAAAGTACCCCTTTGTACTGAACTCTTCATACTACTGCTACTCACTGCAGCACACTGCAGCTGCAAGAAAAGCCTCTCAACTCTACCAGTCCTAGAGGCATAAAAAGAAAGAAAAAGCCCCAGCTGGATAAAATATCTTAAGGTCAGGCTTTTTATATGTAAAGCAGCCGCAGCAGAATTATTCACATTCTTAGCACATAGCTGACCGGGACAAGATTCCACAGAGAGGTAAACAATTCCCCTGAGAGAGCAGCTGCATCTTCCTCAGCTTGGGAGCTATAGGGGGAGGGAGAAATGCCCACTGGGGTCCCCAAAACTGACCAGAAGTGGGACCAGAAAATGAAAGACTGCTTCTGGTTTATGGTAATGCTTTGGATGCCCTCTCTTTTTCTGTGTTCAGTAAGAACACAGAAGGGCAAAGAGAAGTAACTGAAGCCAAACAAACAAAAACAACAACAAAAATCCACTGGTAACACATAGTTTCATCTACATCCTAGAAGAACCTTATAAGCAGTCACCCATGTCCAGTTCAACATAAAAGAGGAAAAATATTAGATAATATTGAAGAGAACAACTGAAGAATAGTCATCTATCTGACTTCACTTTTATTGCGTAATTATTTTCAAAAGTGTATTTTGAAAGTATAGTAACATTTCTTTCTAGGTTTCCATAATATCTCTCTTAAATTGGCCTTTTTTATCTGGTACTTCCTTAGCAGCATCTTTACTCAGTTTGCCTTGATGTTATGTCTGTTGGCTACCATCCAAACAGCACACTTTAGCAGTCAAGACACACAGTACTGAAGAAATATCTTTCTTGTTCCTCTCCATTTGTGTGCAGAGGCTGTGATAGGTATTTTAGGTTGTTGTATGAAAAGAAATTCCCCTGCAAGACCCTCTGTTAATGCCATCCCCTTAATGTTAGTATCGATGAGATCAGCTGAAATGTTAGTATCAATGAGATCAATGAGGTCAGCTGAAAAACTACTACAACACAAATTTCAGCATTCATAACTCAGTAATCACATATCATCCAGCTGCAAGTGTGTCAGCAGAAAGCTACTCCCACCATGTCCCTGACTGCCTCTCACTGTTCTCTGTGAGAGAGATATCACCTGCTTCCCTCTTACTTGACCATACTGCAGTTCGCTCACTGGCAGACAACTGGGTTAGTACAGACCCATGATATAACTATTGAGGCTAACTCAGCTCATTCTGACCCAAGTGAGGTAGAGTTAACTTCAGCAGCAGCTCAGCTGGGGCAGTAAGACCCGAGTGAGAGTAAGAGTAGAAGACCTCACTGAGCAGATGGCCATCTCTGGAACACAGCTGGAAGGAGAAGAGCACGCAAGTGCAGGCTAAGCTTTCTTTCGGCGTTTCCTCTGATGGTGGTTGACAGCCAAGGCAGCTGTTACTGTTCTCAACTTCTCTTCTCTTTTCTGCGCCCCACTGCAATACCCCCGAATTGTACTTGTGTTCCGCTCACCATCCCCAAAAAAGTTATTTTTAACCTGGATTAACTCCTTGATCAGTCTCTTCTCAGCTCCACAAACACTGTGCTGGCACAGCTTGTGGGAATGAACCAGGGAGAAATGAGTAGAAAGACAGGATCTCTGGCAGCACCAAAAGCTGCTCTTCTGGAGCCTCAGCCCAGAATTCTCCTCTCCCACTCTCATACCAACCTCCAAACTTCCCAGGTGAGTGACGTTGTGGTATCTCAGACCATAATTTTTACTCTTTTTTCTTGTTTCCTCTTCTCTACTGCCTCAAGAAAATGTTTAATTGAAGGATTTTGCCTGCTAGTGTCATACTAGTTTAACAAGCTAATCCCTCCCTTACTTGTGCAGTTATCACCTAATATTTCAAGGCAGCAAAAGCACATTTTTCAGAAATACAGTTGATCATCTTAACAAGATGTAGTCATGAGGAAACAGTCTTACACGATGTGCTGTAAATCAATATGTAGACAAGTAATTTTAAATCATGAGAGGAAGAACAAAAAAAAAAAAATCCCGCTGTACCAAGCCAGTAAAAAACCCTGTTACACTGACTCTGGCATGTATTTGACCTATTCCATAATAACTATATTTCTTCAGAAAATATATGTTAAACTCTAAAGAAGTCTGAACTTGATTAGACTAAAACAAAGAAGAGGGAGGAAAGCAGATCAGAGAACATGATTCCATTTATCTTTCCTCCACAGCTGAAGTCAGAGAAGAAATCTTGAGGGCTCAAGCAGATAAAGAAACCAGCCCCCTGACCAAGTCACTCAGTGCAGACACATTTGCTTATGACTTGCCAGTAATCCTGGCAGCAGATCAACGTTCCTCACAACGTTCCTCACAACGTTCCTCCCTCTTTCAAGCCTTTACTCAAACTTTCAGGAGACTTGTTCCCCAGTGCTCTCAACCCACATCACTTGATAGAACAACTGGAAATTGTTTCTCAAGTTTCATTAATTATTACAATACATACTCAGCTGCATGAATATTGTTCAAAGACAGCAATGTGTTTCTTCTGAGATGTTTAAAGGTGCAAAATATTAAGAAACCAGTAAAACAGGAGTAAGAGCTTTTCTTCCTTGAGAAAGCATTCTTACAAGTCAGGTCTGCAGCAAGATCCTGCTAGGGAAAATTCTTCTCAAGTATCAGATCTTGCCTGACAAATTTAGTGGTTTTTTATGAAGAAGTCACAGCGACAGTGGACAAGGGAAGGGCAGCTGATGTCATCTACCTGGACCTAAGTAAGGCATTTGACTCTGTGCCACATGACATCCTGGTCACCAAACTGGAAAAACATGGACTTGATGGGTGGACCACTCGCTGGATAAGGAATTGGCTGGATGGTCGAACCCAGAGAGTGGTGATCAACGGCACAATGTCCACCTGGAGACCAGTGACAAGTGGTGTCCCTCAGGGGTCAGTGCTGGGAGCAGTGCTGTTTAACATCTTTGTCAGTGACATGGACAGAGGAATGGAGTGCACCCTCAGCAAGTTTGCAGATGCCACCAAGCTGTGTGGCACGGTCGACTTGCTAGAGGGCAGGGATCCATCCAG
>VWZE01005139.1:383592-401164 GCA_013396675.1 Eubucco bourcierii
AGCAGCTCTCCTATGAGGACAGGTTGAGAGAGTTGGGGCTCTTCAGCCTGGAGAAGAGAAGGCTTCAAGGGGACCTGATAGTAGCCTTCCAGTATCTGAAGGGGGCCTACAGAAAGGCTGGGGAGGGATTATTTACAAGGTCTTGCAACGACAGGACAAGGGGCAATGGGTCTGAACTGGTAGAGGGGAGATTTAGACTGGATGTTAGGAGGAAGTTCTTTCCAATGAGGGTGGTGAGGCACTGGAACAGGTTGCCCATGGATGTTGTGGCTGCTCCCTCCCTGGAGGTGTTCAAGGCCAGGTTGGACGAGGCCTTGAGTGAGCTGTACTAGTGGGACATGTCCCTGCCTATGGCAGGGGGTTGGAACTAGATGATCCTTGAGGTCCCTTCCAACCTTACCATTCTATGATTCTATGATTTCAGATGTGGAATGAAACCTGCCCAGTGCTTTGACAGGGTAACACTGGCGGTAACAAGCACATTGCTACAACATGGTTTGGAAGAGGCTTCACAATATAGAGTCCCAGAAACTAGAAGGCAACAATGTGCAGTAGTGCACTTGTGAACATCTGTTTCTGGATGACATAAAAAATAATAGCTTCTATGCACATTTCTGACAAAGCTGACAAAGATATGCTTAGGTAAATAAGTTCCAAGTTCCTAAAATTCTCTTGTGAGAATTGGGTGAATACAGTACTCCTGCTGCTTTCTGACCCGCATGCATGGTGCCAAGTACTGTTAGAGAGGTGTCACTGAATCACACCGCACTACAGGTTCATGAGAAGATCAGTGTTCATACTCCTTGAGCACACCAAGCCCAAAACAAAGGTAAGCCTCTATAGTAATGACACATGGAAAAGGTCCCTGCATGGTACACCAGTAAGTTCTGAAAGGTTGTCTTGGAGTAATTTCTATAGATCCACAGAAACGCTCTTTCCTCACTTCTATTGTGCATGCATCTTCCTTGGATTCCCGTTTATGTGCACACTGCATTGGATAATGCTGTGAGACAGAATTACAGAGGCAATGATTCCTGAACAGCAGCATACAAGAAGACAGCTCCCAACATCAACATTCGCTTTCTGTAACAAGCATTGCAAGTGTCTATTCCCTTTCACTAAGGCACTCATCAGCTCTTAGAATTGTTGACATAGGTTACTTTTAATCGAGCTTTCCAGTACCTGCCACCATCTTCACAGATCAACCTCAGAGGCCATTGATAAGCAAGAAGTATACAAACTTATAGAATTATGTTTGAAAACTTGAAATTCAGCATTTTTTTCCTCCAAAACTGGAGTTCGTAGGATTTATGTTCCAGAACATACAATATCTGAGATGCTGGAACTATCCAAAGTACTGCCAAGCAAAGAAAACAGTAATATAGTAGTTCCATATGCAGCCTATTATTTGAATGACTACGGTGATTCTTGTATATCAATTTTAGTAGTCACTTTTCAGCTTTCAGCTCATCTCTATGAAATGGAAGAACTAAGAATATAGAGCAGAAGTACTAAAATCTGTAATAATCTGAAAGAAATCTGTAATAATCTGACAGACTACATCTTACTCCATGTTCTAAACGCCAAATGAGCTTCCGATGATATTACAATGCTCCCAAGAATTGCTGACAAGCACCTTCTGCATTCTTTCTAACCTGAGGCATATGAGCTGGACATCCCACAAGCTGACCCCTGATTTATTCATAGTATAAATATTTAACCACATTTTCAATACAACCTCAAGCTCTCCTCTTGAAGAACATAAGTAAGCAGACAGTAAGAGCGGCAGAGATATTAATGTGAACAATACAGAAATCCTAAAGTATCATTATGCTTTTATATCTCTGCGCTGCAACCTTCTACATTTCTACCCCAGGAACACCAGTTCAGGTTGTAACATCTTCTAGGTAAAGACTCAATTTTCTGCAATGATGTTGCAACACACAGCTTTACTGCAATGCCAGTGTAACTGTGGCTTTGTATTTGATTATTGCTGTAATGGAACAATGCAAATGTGAAACTCCAGGTAAACAGCAAAACCCTTGTTAGCAATTTTCACTGGTTACATGATCCATACCACAACATGCTTTTCACAGAATCACAGAATTAACCAGGTTGGAAAAGATCTTAGAGGTCATCAAGTCCAACCTATCACCTCTAATTAACTACACCATGGCACCAAGTGCCTCATCCAATCCCCTTTTAAACACCTCCAGAGACAGTGACTCCACCACCTCCTCGGGCAGTCCATTCCAGTGACCAATCACTCTTTCTGTAAAGAATTTCTTCATAATATCCAGCCTAAACCTGCCCCGATGCAGCTTGAGACTGTGTCCTTTTGTTCTGTAACTGGCTCCCTGGGAGAAGAGACCAACCCCCACCTGGCTACAACGTCCCTTCAGGTAGTTGTAGAGAGCAGTAAGGTCTCCCCTGAGTCTCCTCTTTTCTAGGCTGAAAAATGCCAGCTTCCTCAGTCTCTCCTTGTAGGGTTTGTGCTCCAGCCCCCTCACCAGCCTTGTCCTTCTCTGGACACATTAAAGCACCTCAACATCTTTCTTAAATTGAGGGGCTCAGAACTGGACATAATACTCACAGTGTGGCCTAACCAGTGCTGAGTACAGGGGCAGAATAACTTCCCTGGTCCTGCTGGCCACACTATTCCTGACCAGGCCAGGATGCTGTTGGCCTTCTTGGACACCTGGGCACACTGTTAGCTCATGCTCACTTGGCTGTCAACCAGTATCTTCAGGTCCCTCCTGTTCTAACATGCAGGTGACAGACCAAAGATCCTATTCTGCCATGTTTTCTTAAAATGTCACTACAAATGCTTGGAAAACTCTGTGGACACTAATCATAACTTAGAGAAGAAAGAAGGAAAATACTAAATATTCAAATTACAGGAACTTCTTAACTAGTTATTAATTAACACATATAGTTGGATTTAACTATTAAATAGATTTGAACAGATTTCCATTCAAGGCCAAAATCTGTGCCAAAACCTAAGTCTAAGTAAATGGACTTTGCATGTGTGTGTACTGGTGGAAATGAAGGACTCTTATTGGTTGAAATAGGCAGCAATGGTCTGGTTTGATGCAACCAATAGAAATTTTACTGCTGATTGCAATGAAGACAGAATTTTAGCCCAAGAATCTACATATTCCAACATGGTGGTGCTGGAATGTAGTCTCAGTCTAGGTATGCACAGTTGCTGTGCAATCCCAAAACATTATTCTTCCCAACTTTCTCATTTCATTACGTTCTGTGCAGCAGTGCCGAGAACAGAGCCAAGTTGTACCACAATCACAGATCATGTGAGCTCTTCACGTTTTGCCTTCTGCCCCAAGCATCCAAGAGACTCTGTTGTCGCAGGTGGAGTCTGAGGAAGAATACTGCTACTCAGTAGCTGATGAAAAGAAAAGAACTCCCCCCGCCCCCACCCCAGCACTTCCTGCAATGCTCCATACACTGAAGTCATATACCACTACAAGCTGGATTGCAGCTCAATGCATTCCACTGCACTTTGTCACACTTCCCTGACCGATAGTATGCCAAGAACTACTAGCTTTAACAGTTCTCTGGTGAATAAAAGAGCTTTTGCAACTCTAAAACAGAGCTAAGTTTTTAAGTCATGTTAAATCTGCTTTTCTATGCTAAAGGAACATTTTTAATCTTGTCTGTTGTTCTCCTTTTGTGCTTTTTTCTTACTTCTGTAGCGACTTTTATAAAGATAAAGGGAAAATGCAATCAGACTCATTTTTTAAAACCTTAAAGAGACCTCTAAAATATGCCTAAAGAAGTAAAAACATGAACTAGCAAAATATGAAAGAGATCCACATGACATTCATATAAATCTAGGAAGACATGGCAATGAGCCAGAAGATTCACAAGACAGCTACTACAGAGAACAAAATCCAAAGAACAGCTGGATTATCTAAACAAGTAAAGATCAACACTACCCAAGATTTGCACATTTATTATTTACTCAGTACCCAACTGAGCACAGCCTTGCCTAATAATACAGATTGCTCCTGCTAACATCCCTTCTACTCACTTTAACTTCTATAAGAACTAAACTTATAGTTCTAGACTATGTCCTAAGAAACTTTTATAATCTTTTATTTGAAATCTATGCTACAGCTACCAAAAGAACATTCTTATGAGAAAACTGTAAAACTAACATAACTACTTAACAGTGTAACGTGCTCATTAAGTGAATGCCTGGCTCCCCTCCATAGCAGAAGAATTCTAACATGTGGTATGTGCACCCAAAAAAGGGATCCCACTTCTCTCCAAGCCAGTTAGCTTGCTCAGCACATCAAGAACTGTTGCTGGTTCCAGCCCATTTTTGGAACAGAGGGTTTCACAATCCAACCCCATCTTCAGGCTGACCTGGAAATATGCCTGCCCTGATTGCCACTCACATATGGAAATAATAAAGCTATTTCTACATGAAAAGCAAATCCTTTATTTTCCTCAAACCATGAACACCCATTGTAACAAGCACAGAAGCAAGGTATTTAGAATAGAGAAGGGTGTTACCTACAAATACAAATAGCAAGCAGTTAAGCCTTGTGAGCAGAGCATGTGGGCAGGACGAGACAAGGGGTTAAGCACAGCTTTAGACAGCTAGTACACAAAAAACATTGAAAAGAGGGAAGTGGGGAGGAGGCAAGCAAGGAAAACTGGAGCTTTTAAATTCAACAGCCTAGGAAGGTGGTGAAGACGCCTCTCCTCTGCAGTGACTGCCAGTTAAAGTAAACAGTAGGCATTCACTGATGGAGGATACTGCTGGACTCTGCAGAGCTGAAGAAAAGGTCTTTCTTAACGCCTGTGTGAGCCCTCGCTAAACATGCACTGGTTTCAGTTGTGCAGGCAGCTTGGGAGCTGAGAGACCAAAAGAGCTTTTCAGTGTGCATGATTAGGATTTTCATCCTTAAAAAGTAGATCCAATTTTCAAGGCAGATACTTCATTAGTGCTAATGTTCTTTCAGTTAAAAAAACCCATTTCACCACTAATGGCTGAACTCAGAACTACCAGTTCTGTGACCCCTCTTCTCCAAGTAAATGCCAACCATCATCCTCTCTGCTCACACATTCAGTTCCTGCCTATTAGCCAGGGCTTCATCCTTGTTATGCTTCCCATTTGCCCTCACCATTGTCAGTTATCACTTTCCTGTCAGTTTAAAACTCAGCAGTCTACCTCCTCTACCCATTAGTTGCCATGATCCGAGTGAAAGTGAGGAAAACCAAACAAACAAACCAAACAAAAATAGTTCATTTGAGCTCCTTCCCTGATGGGGAAAGGGTGACATATCACGTCAAAGTGGCAAACCAAACCAAATCTGTGGTCTAGTAGCAGAGTTCTCTCTAAATTCATCGTCTCAGAGGTTTTGTATGCAAGGGTTCATGGTACCTTGCTCATTTGTCATGGGGTTTTGTCTAGTGTTCAGCCATAGTCCAATTTCAAGATACTGGAAGAGGTGGAGAAAAGAAGTTTTATGCATAGCTGAAAGTAAGGTAAACTGGCCTTCCTTACATGCTGTGCTAAGGCTATGGCTGCTGTTTGGCACATGCAGGGCAGGGGAATGACTAAATTCATACTCCAGTAGAGTAATGAGCTTGAAGCAAGAGAAGAAAATGACTTTGCAAAAAACCCAATGAATCCTGTTGAACACATAGTGCTGCTATTTGTTCCTGAAGATGCTGAACACACAGCAGGATGTTCTGACCTTCCCAGGAATCTGGAAGAAGGAATCTCCGCCTCTAACACCAAAGCTCTGCCACAAACTGCACTGAAGCTCAGACTTTCCTTTGGCTCCTGAGCAGAGGTGTTCCAAGCTCAAGATGCAGTAGCTTCCACCTGGCAGTAAATCTGACCACTCATTCCTGCATAAGTGTAGAGCAAGGCCTGCAATACCATGTTCTCAAACCTCTAGCAATTTCTAGTGCTTACAAAGCACTTGGAAAAGTGGAACTGATTTGTGACAGAAGGTTTTACAGCACCAAAGTAGTACTGAAAAATATTTTTTCTATGTTATTTTAATGTACATAAAAACCCTGAAGGTTCACTTCTCAGTAAACAGAAATGATAGGAGGCAGGTGGCAGTGCACCAACACAAATGAGAATTCTTGTGGTTTGCTTTTGAATTTGCTGGCACTTACCAGTGTGGTTCTGCTTTTGTAGTATGTGGAGCAAGCTTGCCTCATGCCGTGACAGTGACTGGTGACATCTGCCTGCTCATAAACTCCTTCTAGGCTCTAGGTCTTTGATTAGTACCTCTGGTCACTGCACCAATGTCTTTAGTCCACCATTTGCATGACTGCAACACCAGTTTCACAGGTTCTTCATAAAAAACCTTGAAGAAAGCAGTCAATGAACATAATGTTCACAATAGAGAGCATAATAAAAAGATTTTAAGAATAGGAGGGATGGCCAAGGAGCAAAAAATGACCACAGGAAGGAAATGGAAGCAGGTTTCCAGCATAGTAACTGCTGAAGCACTTGAAAGAGAAGATGAATTCCACAGCCAGCTGTTTGCTACCATGTCTGAGCAGCACATATAGCACAGGCAGTCAGGGGATCATGTAAAAGAACAATCAGGAAACTGTGCTGGACAATTAGAAAAAACTGGCTCCTGAAAGGTGGTATGCACATGGAGAAAATTATTTAGTGCTGACTTGAAGCCAAGGCAAAACCAGACCAATATGGAATGGATTTGTCTTGATTCAAATATCTCTGTTACATGGTCACAATTTTTTGTATTTTCAGTTGGGGCAGCCAGAGATTTTGCTCTGTTTTGCAAACCACGATATCCTGCACATAATAAATAATATTTCCAAGGTTCCACTAAGGTTGATTAGATTATATTTTATGCACCTTTATGAGGCTGATATCTGACACAAAGGTGGAACGAACAGAGTGAGTGTGGGAAAACTGGAAGAAAAGTACCAATGGAACAGGTGGACAGTTTAAGCACAGACTAGGAGGTTCTGACACTAAACAGAAGATGTAGAAATGAAAATATATGGGACATACTGTCAAAGTCACATTACAGTTGCATCTCTATTTCTTTAGAACGCCATATCAAATCTTAAAAAAAAAAAAAAAAGGCTGAAATCTATAGAACAGTTTTTCTTAATAGTTTGCAACTATTAAAAAACTAATTAATTTAGGATATTCAGAGGCACATGTAGAAAAGCATGTAGGAGGTGTTGAGTATTAAGTCATTCAAATCAGTGGAGCAGAAAAAAAACAATGCAATTGGACAACAGGTAAAGGAAAGCATAGACTTAAATAGCCTTGAAGATATTTAAGAGTTGATACAGTGGAAGAACAAAATAAACAGGGAGAGAATGAAGCTGCAGAGCTTTAAAATAACCCAATTCCAAGAGATTCATAAATGATGGATATAATTCAAAGCTAACCACATAAAAACTTACACAGGATTAATTTTAAACTGCTAGTTGTCCTAATGAAGTCAACCTCTTTGAAGGACAATTTAATGATGTTACTACCTAGTATCAGTAGTCTTCTTTCCCACATTAAATACATGTGATTATTAACACACCTCATCTCTGCATGTTTGTGCTGAAATGAGTAATTTACAAGTGATGCATCAGATTAACAAAGAATAAACTGTTGCAGAATGCTTTGTCATTCAAATAATCAATATTTTAATATAATTATTTTAATATTTACATTATGTTTATATTTCTTTAAATGGGTAGAAGACAACGTGTATTGCAGCAAGTTTCATACAAGCACATGTGTGCTGGTAATAATTAAAGACAAAGCGCCACATAGTTTTCAAAGGCTGCCCCTGCCATAGGTGTTAAGTGATTCACAAGTCCATGGGTACACAGCATTCCCTGGCTTCAGTCTTTTGAAAATTAACTGATCTACAAATTATTAATATTTTTTAAAGTATTTTCATATCCTCTCTTGTTCTCTTCAACCTTTGCCTCCCCGGGAAAATATTTTTAATTGCTTGGATTCAGTTAAAAAGGAAGAGCACAAGTTTCTCATCAGAAAAATCCATCTCTTACACTGCAGGGAAGTGGAACAGAGTCTCAAACATCAGAATCTTGTTTACTTAGGCCAAAAAAGAAATCTTCAGTGGATTCTATGGATTAAGTTCTTCAGAAACTACTGATGCCATGCATACACTGCAGTTGTCACAATAAGTATATGCACACATGAATCTCTTGGTTGAAACCTGATTTCTATGTGTCAATTTGTGTATGAGAACTTTCTTAGACCAGATGCCACCACATGCTGATTTTGGCTGAACTAGAGTTAATTTTCTTCACAGTAGCTAGTATTGGGTTGTGTTTTCCATTTGTGATGAAAACAGTGTTGATAACACAGAGATGTTTTAGTTACTGCTGGGCAGGACTTAAACAGAGTCAAAGATGTTTCTACTCCTCACACTATCCCACCAGTGAGTACGCTGGGGGTGCCAAAATATTAGGAAAGGGCACAGCTGGGACAGCTGACCAGAGGGATATTCCACACCATATGACATCATGCTCACCATATAGAGACAAAGAAAGGAGGAGGAAGGAGGGGAATGTTATGACTGATGTTTTTTGTCTTCCCAAGTTACTGTTATGCTTGATGGAGTCCTGCTTTCCTGGTGATGTCTGAACACCTGCATGCTGCAGCTGTATTCTGGGTGACCAGCAGCAGACGCATAGAGCAGGCAGACAGCAAGTCTGACCAGTTTATTTTCACTAGACATCTGGTTAAGCACCTTCTCAAAATCGGAAACTGGGATCCTTCTCAAGTCTGGATAATAAGCCTGCTGCTACGGTAGGATGACTCCAAACACCACAACACCACAGCAACTTCAGCCCGTATTTTGGTAATCAGAGGCATTTTAAAATTCAATTTCGATCTTCTAAAAAACACTTGGGAATCATGAATACCTAGAAATAAGGACAGGCATTTTCCACTCTGAGCCTCACCTCCTAGCAATATAAAAATGGCTGCTCTAACCTACGCTCACAATTAGGTCATGAAGATAGACAGAATGAAAAAAAGCGGAATGTGTTTCATAGGCTGTACACTTGTAAGGTCCAGATTTACACAAACTTCTGTAACTTTAAGCAAACTGTCCCTCCTAGATTTTGCTAGTGTGAACTGTGTATGTTCCCGCAGTTTTTGATTAGAAAACATCGCTAGAGTAGCTAAATCTATAATGAGGCAGGTTGCAATCCAGCCAGAATTCTTTCCAAAGTCAAATACATGAAAATCTGTGCTTGCCCAGCTGTTCATTAAGAGATAGTAAGTAAAAAAACCAGCAGAAGCAGTCACCAAGAAAGCGACTTGAAGGTTTCTTCCATTTCTCTCCTTGCCTGTTTTAGATAGCCCCTCACAGGTACATGCATTTGCAACTCAAAAGACAATCACTATCCAAGCAACAAAGAATGCATGTGCTGGAGTAGCCTTATTTATGCTACACTGAGGAAATACACAAGATTACACACATGGGGACATGGTCAGTCTATAAGAGTCAACACCAGTAGCAGCAGCTGAGCAAGATTTTAACACTGCACCCAGGGGAGCACCAGTGAGCACCTGCTGTATCACAGGATCAACCTCACCATCGAAAAGCACTTCTACTGTGTTTTGTAGCACATAACCTCCAGAACAACAGCGTGTAATCCTCAGTCCCTACCCTCCTGGGCATGACCATGCCAGTCACAGTTTCTCCTTCCAACAGTGGTCTGGAAAGAATTCAGACAGCACATTGAGTAGATCCAGAAAACAGCCATGCAGTTTTCAGAAAACGTCATCATGGTAACATCATTCTGCCCTTGTGTCGATATGGCAATAGCTGACAATATGTTTTACATAAAATGAAAGAAAAATTAATGTAGTTCAATTTATCAGATTATGCAACTGAATGCCTGAGTAGACTCTAGTAGTGAGCTCATGTACATGGTGACAGTACACAGACTAGATTAAATTCTCTGGTATTTTCTTTCTGTTAACTTAGTTTCAGTTCTGCTTTAAAATTAATTTGAAAAAGTCTGTAAAATAATTTTTCCTAAGGGTACAGCACTAAAAAATAATTTTAAAAAAGGGCAGTCATTACTTGGTGCATTTGGACACGCTTTAGAGGGGGGAAAAAGTTTAAAAAACCCAAAAAGCTAAACCCAAAACCAAACCAAAATCCACAGCTCAACACTTTTTACATGACACATACCTGTATATCATATAATATCACAGCTTTTATTTAGTTTAGCAATTATCAGAAAGGCATTCCTATCTTGAATTACATGAATTCCGAATGCACATCTTAGACTACCTCTAAGGACTGCAGCATGCAAAAGCCCTGTATCCAAGTCCTTCTCCTGAAAATGTAGTGTCCTACCAAATTTTTGAGCAAAACACCAACCAACCAAAAAAATACCAATAAACCCACACACAGACTTCCTCCCGTGCAGAGATGCTATTTTTCAGTCTCAGCATAAAATCACATTGGTTCCTACCAGATACAAGCTGAAAAGAACTGCAGAGATTTAGACTTACAACAACAGAGGGGAAAAAAGCAAAAGGAACAGTTACACCCTACTACTATTGTGCTATCAACTTCCTGTTACAATAATGGCAATCTTCTGGTCACAAGAGCTTTTTCTCTTCAAAGTTAATGCTGATGCTGTATTTTTTAGTTACTGTGATAAAATAATTTCCTTTTTTATTAAAAAAAAAAAAAAATCCACAGCTCAATCTTCTCCTGGCAATTAAATTTTAATAAATACAATTTAAGTACCCAGTGCAAGCTTAATCCTGCACACTCTTCAAGCAATGCATCCTTTCAAAACTTTTAGATTGACTCTGAAGTTTCCGGAATGTTATCTGACATGAGGACTAGGGAAGCATCGGTTTTACACAACTCAAAATTTGAGACTGATTCCTGCTCTATCATTTCAAACAAAATCCCACTCCAACCTGCAATTTATTCTATAGTTTACCAAAGAAGAAATGAGACTACCAAGAATAAAGAGCAGAGTTTAAAATACACTGCAATCTTGCAGTATTACTGCACACCTGTCAAGAAGCTGTTACATCTTGTCCTGTGAATGACCATATATGCAATCATCTGCTGCCAACAAATAGACCCATTACTGCAAAATGCAAGTGTGAAGAAAAAATTATTTTTTTCTTCCTTCTGCAGGATGGGCATAGTCCAAGTCATGGGTATGCAGAATGCAAGAAGAGACCTTCCCACTGCATGAACTGTGTCACAACAGAGATTTAATTCACTAAGACAGAATCATTGAGAAATGAAAGCAAAAAAAGAAGTCTGGAGACAAGAAATAGTATAGAAGAGAGAGGTGTTGGCAGGGATCAGCTCAAGAGCAATCCTTGAGTCTTGCTTTCAGCTCCTGGAAAGCTATGACTCACTTTTTTTCTGAAACAGCTAAGAACTGGAATGACTTAAGGGGCTAACTTCAGGTGTATTGGTGGGAAAACACATTCCCTTACATGCTTTGATGGAAGAACACTGTTGATACTAGAAATTCCTCAAAAATGAGAAAAGTTGAAACAACAAAGAGAGGTTTGGAAGAAAAGGGAAAAAAAAAACCAAAAAACAAGACAAAACCAAAATTATAGAAGGTTATGAAGTAAGCTCGCAAGACAACTAGCAAAAAGAAGACAGAGTGAACAGGTAAGTTGTTAACTTGAATACACAAGAGACTATTGACCTGAATTAATGAATCTACTTCAGTTGCTAAAATAAAATCCTTCTCCTTGCAGTCAGTCAGTGCCCTCATTTGAATGCCCCTTTTTTCTCCTTGTAACCCAAGAATGCTTATATTCTCTTGACCTGCAACACAGCTTGTGATGTTTCTTGCCATCTTTAACATGTCCCACAGAATAACCTAGACAACCTCATAAAGGGCTTATTCTTCAGTCATTTTTCATTAGTAAAACAATCTGGACCCAAAATATGACTAAGATGTTCATTCTGGAAGTTCTGGTGAATAGCTGGGCAAGCAGAATTCTTAGCACACATAAAGTTTACCCAAGCAAAAGACTTTTTCTACAGGACAGGCCAGTATTATGAAACTAATTCCCTCATCTGTTCAGGATTATTGCAAAATTTGCTGCTCTTCATCTTAAAAGAAAGCTGACTTTTTAGACTGTCCTCTTAACAAAAACATCACAATATGTATTTTACTACTAGCATAACTAGAGTCGTTACCAAACCAAATCATTGCATTGTATCTGCTTCTTCTCATCACTCCAACAACAGAATGTGAAGCTAAAACACTGCTAGATGGCCTGTGGATTGTTTGTGATCAAGCATAAATTACACAGAAAAGAAAAAACAGAATACTCGTTCCACACATGAAATAAAAAAAGGACCCTCTGCCCAAGCTCTGCTCAACACAGAAGAATTTCCCTCATTTAAAGAAGTGCAAATGTTTGTTCAAATTGAAATAAACACTGTATTCCTTGTTCTCAAAGATTCCCAAAATCAAGCAATCCCAGATTCCCAAAATCAAACAATCCCTGATCAGGGCAGAATCTTTGCCAAATGGGTTTCATAGAAAGGATGGAATCTATGATGAAGAGACAGAACAAATTCTGGAATCCAGAAAGTAGCAGTTAGAAACAAAACCAAATCAAGTAACAGAACCCATCCCATTTCTGCAAAATGAATACCATGAACTCAGTGTAACACAGATGGCAAGATGGTCAGCTTGATATTCTTAGACACATTACAGTGCCTACAAACACCATTCCACTTCCTTGAAAGACACTATAATTAGTGTTCAAAGGACAGATCTTCCCCTCTGGAATGTTCTGATATTGGCACAGGTGCGAGGTACATGGTTTTTTTTAGGGAGATATTTATAAAAGCAGCTGGAAAAAATGAAGCATAAGGACTTGTCCACTTCACATATTCACAAAGTTACTCAATGTATAGTACATGATGCATGTTACAAAGGTACATAGCCTGTAAAAAAATCCTAAACCATCACTTTTTTCTTAAAAACAACTGCCCCAACTATGTCTAGAATTCTTTGCCCAGAAAAGGAACTCTTACTTGAAGAAAAGAAGTTTGCTTGAGGGGAAAAAAAAGTGTAATGTTCTACATTTCATCTAGAACTGCTTCGGCCCACTCTAAATTACAATGTCAGAGGCTGTTTTTGCCCTAAGGAAGTACAGTAAGTACAGTACAGCCCATTCAGGTTGCTGGAATGCCACTGATCATATGCTCAATTGCATCTATTCATTAGAAAAATTCAATCCACAACAGCAGCTGCATTTATCACCACACCCCAAATGCCATCCAGTTGCCTCAGGTGATTCCAGCAGTTTACCAGTCCATAGGACAGACTCTCCATGCTGTTGTCCCTCTACAGTGACTGCAAGTTACACTTCAAAGTCCAAGGAGTTCTACTTACTAAAGCACAGTACATTAGTGCTTTTGGCTTCAAGTTTTTGCAACAAAAAAGGTCAGGTCTCTTGCAGACACGTTCTACAAATTTCAAAACAGTTTATGCCGTTCTAATTACTTTTGATTGAAACTTACTAAATAATTACTGCTGAAAAGATGACTTAAGCAAACAACGGGTAAGTTACTCCATTCATCTGAGAAGAACTATAAATAATCATGTGTGTAATTTTGGTTTGTATCTCTTAAAAGAATAGGTAATCCTGGTTTCTTTCAGGCCAAAAGCAAAGCTCCCGTTAAGTTTCAGCAGTCAGATTCCACTACAAAACCGTAAGATACAGTAGCTGAAAAGAAATCTTTGTGAAAGAATGTGGACCATTTTAAAGGACACTGGCAACTTTCTAATGCATTTTTCAAAAGCACCAAAGTTTTCACGTGTAAAATATGGTGACCTATGAAGGACACAATGACTTAGTATTTACTTCATTAATTACACTGCATTGTACATAATCATTCCTACAGGACTATAGAAGATGTCCATGCAGTAGGCATTTAAAGGTTTTGATTCACAAGCAGTAACAGAGCAGCTTGGGGTGGTTGATTTATTGTACATCATGCTCTGAAACAGTTCAGTATTTGATTAAAAACAGCTCAGGCAACAGGAAGAAAGGAAGAATCTAGAGGCAGTAATCAAATCTGTCACCCTATACCATCCCATTCCCAGGGCCAGGTACCAGTTACACCATCTCAAGAAGCTCCATTTATTCACAACCCTCTAGGGCAGCCAACCTTCATACAGCCTGGACTCACATTAGGAAACAGCGTTTTTAGCCACAAGACTGCAGTTCTGGAAATCCTGTCTGGACTGTAGCTAAATGTGATGCTGCACACCAAACACACCTAAGGGACAGGTCTGATAACGCAGTCTCCAGAGAACAGGACATAGCTAGTGAGATAAGCCAAAGGTGGGGATGGAATAAAACAACAAGGAAAAAAACAACAAACCAACAACCAGAAACATGCATCCGCATTTAAGGAGGTAGCAAATATCTCCACATTTGTCAGAACTGAGTCTATTCTCAGTGCTCTGTAAGAAGCAGTACCTCTGTGTGAACACTGAAGTCAAAATAGCTAAAGATACTAAAAGCTTTGCATGTATAGTACTTACACAGCCTTTATTACCAAGACATTTTAACAGGTGCTTAGGTATTTCTGGATTATATATTGGTTTAACATTTCTGTGCTGTAGTGTGCTCAAAGTACTTTCCAAGTTTTCAGTCCAACAAGCCTGTTCTGTGTGTGAATGACTTGTTCATGTAACCTACCAAATGCACATTTGCAATCCAGAATCCAGCTGTGCTCATTTAACCTTGGCTCATACGCACAGGGAGTGTTCTCATTCTGAAGAGCTAGGGAAACTTAGAGGGTAGAGTTCTAAAAAACAATTTTCATGGCATGCTTAATATCAGAGAAATCCACGATTCCTCCATTTAAATAACTCAGTAGAGTATTTCTGTTCACTAGACTAGAAAGTATTTAGTTGTACTGAAGAATTTCTCACAGGATCTGCAGTCTGCTATATCATCTCACATAGCATAAATGCTTTGGAATAGAAATTACACTAATTTATGTCTATATAGCTCTAGAGAAATGCAGATTGTTTATAACAATGCCTGACGTAAGTTTTATTACAGAGATTCAGAATGCGGCCTTAGGAGAGTCAAAACTCACACTGCAATAATTGAATGGAAGTTCTGAAATCAAGGACACAACTCTGAAAGCACTTCAGATTTAAATCTCCGATTTACATCAAGGACTTGCGGAATGTTTCTGTTTGTCAACAGCTGCCATTCAATAGCATGGGGGGAAAAATGTTGTTTCCACAAAAAACAGAATTTGAACTCAAAAGACCATTTCATGTCTATCAAGCAAACTTTTGAACTATACCTGGACAGTAGTGAAAGTCAATAGCAACACTGGAAGCATAAGCAAAATGAATGCAGTTCAACAGAGAAAGACCATGTTTTGCACCACATGAATGGTCTTTGAATTAAGAATACATTCTAGCATCAATCTCTGAACTACAAAAGCAAGCATCTCTGTGCCAAGTTCCTTATCTGAGACAGAGCTACCACCTCTTGATAAAAACAGAGAAGGTGAGAAAGAAAAAGGGTTCACACAGCCACTGCTACTTGCTGGACATCCAGCCTGTTCCACTAGCTTCTGATACAGCAAGTGAGCTTCTTCAAAAAACATATACTGTCCTTGCATTTCTTCTAGTTGCTTCTGACAGTGGACTGAACTTAGACGAGGTTAACAAAATTCCACCCTATTACTCATAGCTAAGGCTTGTTCCAGTATTACAGGAAAAAAATTAAAAAAAAACAACAGATGAGCTATCCTGTTCACCCTTATATATTAACTACAGAAATCATAAGAGGTCACCGTGACCACCTTTAACATGGTTCTGCTACTCATACAACAGCATGACTGCCAGAAGAATTGGTGCCTTCTGTCAACTGACAAGCTTGATAACTTCCGTCAGAATCCTTTTTTCAGTTGAGTATAAACTTGTTCTGAAGCCAGTGACAATCCCCCCTCCAAACTCATACGTACCTGATCGCAACCCACATTCACCAGTTCCTGGAGCATCTGCCTATTTACTTCAGCAGCTGCTGTAGTGCTCGACTCATTAGCAAAGGGCAGCAAAGAATATCTAATTTCTCGCAGAGCTTTCTGATATGGTCCAAACTTAGGTGTCTGTCTCATCTGTTGCTGCCTTGCAGCATCCTTTCCTATCACAATCTTAGGGTCCAGAGAAGTTTCACTGCCTGGTCCAATAGGTAGTCCCTGACCTGAAGATTTGGATGGTTGCTTTAAACCTTCTCGAATCTCTTGTAACCTTTGTCTGCTGTTTCCAGAATATGTCGTAGCAGGAAAAGTCTTTGGCCTCATTGTTAATCCAGTTTTTTCTGAGCATAAATACAGCTTTATTCTTATTTTTTTTAAAATTACTTCATTTCAAAGAAGTGTCACTTGATGGTATCAATTTCTTGTAAACATAATCCTTCGAAGAGAAAAAGAAAAAGCAAAATTCTCAAGAATTTTCTGCCAATGTTTATTTCAGCTCACGATCTTCATGTTTTCTACAGAAAATGAAAATCCTTGGAATCATCATTTTGCAGACTGACTCTGAAACAAAAGAAAATAGAAAGTACATGCAATTAAGTTGATACTGTAAATGCTTCTGATTGAACAAGATGACATTCAATCAAATCAATCAGTTTAACCTATTAAGCTGTCACAGTTGGAATCCTCTTAAGAATGTTCATTTTATCTGTTTTCAAGAACAGGACTCTGAAAAACTTTCTCAATATTATCAATAAATAATTAATGTTTAGTTTAAGTGTAATTATCAAAATAAATGAAAATAACCCCTTTAAAGCTTTTAAAGCTAAGAATTTTGCAGCACCTAATTGTGGCAAATCTCCCACTCAATTGCATAAGCAAATCCTGGACAAGCATATCTTATTTCATAATTAGGGAAGAGTATGCTCATGAAATGTTTTTCCCCTGCTTAAGATTTTGTTTGTTTTACGCTAGCTGAGCTCAGTTTCAGAAGTTTATGAAAATGATTTATAGTGGAAATATTGATGACTATAACCAGAGCAACTTCTAGTATTTCAGTAACAAAATTAATAACAGAAAGACAAGATATTTTGCCTTTCCACACTAATATCTTAGCAATGCCTGAAGGTTAAAGTTCTGCCCAGAACTCAACAGAGGAGGGGGAGAAAAGAAGAGGCCAGAGAGTGTGCATAGTATGTCATCAGCTGTGCTTCATGTAGAAGAAAGGGGGGAAAGGAGTAGATGGAGCCACTCAGTAACAGCAGAAAAGGCAGAACCAGCTCAGTTAACATCCCAACACAAAAAAAAAAAAAAAAAAAAGACTTTGAGACAGTTCTATGCACCTCTGCTGCAAAGAACAACTAGGCAGCAGAGATGAGCTACTGTATTAGCACTTGTAAAGTGACTCCTGAATCGTGCTCGGGCTATTTTGTTGTCAAGGTTGGAATTTTGTTCAGTTGCTTCCAATTTGCAAATAGAGAGGATGGTAACACACTGTATGTTCCTGGATTACTTTTCTTTTTTTTTTT
>VWZE01005139.1:401200-425238 GCA_013396675.1 Eubucco bourcierii
TTTTAAAGGAACTTCACTTATAGCACATTTATCATTGGAAAGAGTTTCTCCAGAAACTATTTTCTTTATTTTCATGGGTTCATACAAAAACTCAATTCATTGTGACAACTCTTCCTGTGATAGCTATAGTATTTTCCAACAAAACAACCATTCCTATACATTTACCATTACTTCTGATTGCCAAACAACTAAAAGAATATGGGCACATTCAACTCTGAAGCCTATTACCTCTTCCTCATTAGCAAAGAGCCCTCTTCAAGCTTTCCTCTACAACCGTGAACTAAAACAAAGAGCTACACTAGATTCAAGATTGGTTTATGATGGCTCACCACTTTGAAATGCAAAAGCATACATTAATGACTTGAGATTAATTCACAGATCAACCTCTTCTGCTAATACTTAAATGCTTAGTTAACTAAAAAGACATATACAACGTATTTGAGGTCTCAAACTCCTCCACTTGGTACTCTCTAAGTATAGCCTGTGACTTTCATAGAGGACCAAGAGTGACATAAATGATCATGTACACATTGGTAAGGTTTGTCCCCTGTTTTAAGGGAAATGCTAAAACTGTTCGTCTAGATTTTGGTATTTCCACAAGCAACAAATCAACTATGAGTCAATAACAGATCAAGCTTTCATTGCTTTCAGTGAAGATAAAAGCAGCTGAAGGATATCATGCACAGAACTTTTTTTCTACTTAGAATATCGCAGAAGATAATACATAGTCATGTTAAAAAATACTACACAACAGTACTGCAGTCATTTTAGGATTATATCCTACATAGCTGGTGCTTAAAAGATACAGAGCAATTAATCGGTGTTTAATTGTCTTTCTTTTCCTGACAGTAGCAGGCACCATATGGCCGGGTTTAGGAATCGGAGTTGTTCTTCCTCTTCAGTCCCTGTGCCAACACTCAGACCTGGGATATGCTGGAAAACGTTGCAACACCCCCCAACTTTTTTGCAGCAAAGGACTGCTTTCCTACTCACACACATGCTTCACATAAAAAAACTTTTGTGACCTTTAGCCTAAGCTTGAGTCTAATAATGCTAGGTCAAGCCAGCTGGCAACTTCCTCAGCTTACATTTACAATACTGCTAAACCAGAAAAAAACGTTGATGGTTTAGACAGTGTGAATGAGAACAGCAACAATTTTAAGTACTGAAGCTAACTGCAAACTTGTTTCATAATTTACAGAAGGACTTTTTAACTAACTAAATAAGCCAAGAAATCAGAACATTCGCTATTACAGACCATTTATAAAAAGAAAGACAAACTGCCTGCTCTTTACAATCCTCCTATGAGATTAATTTTGAACAAAAAATAAAAGGGTTATATGCTTTAAAAGACAGGTAGTGTGTCTAATTTTGTCTAAGCATTTGTGACTGTACATCTGGATTTGGGTAACTCCAAATCCTTCTAATCTGCACCTTTCCTGCAGTCTGAATGTATCAACAGCCTTCCTGCCATCATGAGAAAAGATTTTTCAGAACTATTTTTGCACTGCAAGCCATTCTGAGTAATCAATTCAAATGTTTTATTCCAAAATGTTTTATCTTTGCACTAATTAGAAGCTTGTCCATCCTTCTGAAGACAAAGTATTTCAAATAAGAGCAACATTACTTCAATAGCACCAAGTTAGACCAATTTTTCAACAACTGATCTTTCTTTTTCATTTGAGAAATATGTATAGCTGCTCTAGCAGTAACCAACCAACCAACCACACTTAAATTCACAGGTTCACAGACTGCATCCAGTTAGAATGGACCATCAAAGGTCATCTTGTCCAGCCCCCCCTGCAGCAGGCAGGGACCCTTCCAACCAGATCAGGAAGCTCAGGGCCACATCAAATATTACATATTAAATTATCATAAAATTATATACTGATGTTTGTCATCCCGGCAGCACTAACTATTCACTATCCTGCTTCTTCATTCATCAACAGGCTGCATGTGCTACAGTCTCTGTGGGGATGGGACACATGCAGGAAACTAAAGCTCAGTTGTGTTTCAAAAGCTAAGTCCCAAACCCTGAGCTACAGAAACAGCTTGCTCTCTCTATAACTGTGCAGGCACTGTAATGAGCTGAACTGATCGCTGCAGGATTAAACTTTTAAGAAACTGCTCTAAATTTCCTTTCGTTTTATTGGATCACAAATTCATGGCAGCAGGAATTATCCAATATCTACTGGACATCTAAGATTGTTGGAGAGAGCGTTTCAGGCATTTCAGTATTGTACAAACTGTGCTCCCCCTCATAAGCGAGCACAGAGAGACTAAGTGAAAAGAAGAAAGTGAGGATTTTCCCCGAAATTATTTCTCATCGCGTTCCTACTGCTAACAACCTTGTCCAAAAAAGTAACTCCTGTGTCTCACCGTCCAATCCAGCGCTGTGAGAAACGGCAACAGCTCACCTTTCCCATCCACAGCACACCAGCAGTACTTGACCGCAGCGCCTGGACACTTTTCTGCGTCATCTGTGCGAGTGTCGTTGCCGGGGATGGGGTATTTCAACACACACGCCACTCACGGGGCAGGAGAGAGTGGCGAAGTGCTGAATTTTGGCAGTGACCTTCGACTGACTGGGCACAGGAGGGTCCCCGCCGCAGCCAGGGGCGACCTCGCGGGCCCTGGATGCCCTAGTTCGGCTCCCTGGGGCCCTCACCTCCAAAACGCCTCCCTGGCGGGGTCTGGCCCATATTCGTGGCCTCCAACCCCGGTGCCGGCCAGGAGTACTCCTGAAGAACGTAGGCGCCCAACCCCCTTCTCCGTTACCCCAAAATTCACTCCTTTCGCAGGCAGAAAGCTGCCAAAATAAACTCTGGCCTGCAGGGGCACCCCGCGGAGCAAGTTTCCACAAGTGGGGGGTGGCCAGGCTACCCAGTCCCGGGGCTGAGGCCTCAGGCGACTGGGATCCCCCCCAACTCCTCGTCTCTGCCCCGCTCCGCCAGGGCTGGGCTGTCATACGGGCGTCCGGAAAATGTCGGAGGGTGCGGGCAAGGTGCCGAGGCTGTCCCCGGGAGGGACACGCACACGGGACGTTCGCTCCTTCTTCAAAGACCGACTCGCTTTCGCACCCCTCTCCGCCCCTCATCCACACGACTCTTCCCCTCAGGGCCAGAGCGCAACAGTTAAGGGGTTGGGGCAAAGCGCTCTCGCCCGGGTACGAGGGGAAAACCGCGACGCCGCGCCTCCCTACACACACACACACACACACCCGCCTTCGCTCACCTCCTCGGGGGGCGCCCAGCGCCTCCGCTCGCTTATCGAGGTTGAGGGAAGAAGCCGTCAAAAAACGGTTCAACAACGGCGGCGGCGACCCCGACGGCGAGGACCGATCTCCATCTTCCCCTTCGTCCGTCCCGGGCGCCGAGTGCGGGGCGCAGTAGGGACATTCGCTACATTGTTGGCATTCCATTCGCGTCACGTGACCAGCGGCGCCCGCGTCATTCCACTCCCGCCCCTCCCAGCACATACCAGTGGGGGGAGGGGCTTGTAGGGCGGGAAGGGACGTTGAGGGCTGTCGCACGCCGAGGGGACTGAGGGGCGCAGGGGAGGTCGCTTTAATTCGCGGGGGCGACCTCCCCTGCGCCCCTCAGTCCCCTCGGGATGCTTTCTTCAGATTTACAAGCTATGTGCCACTTTCCCCTTAGAAACCCACTCGCGCACGCTGTGCTGTGGGGATAGAGGTGGTGAGGGAAATGGCGTTGCTTCCGTTGGTTGAGGTGAAAAAGGCTGAGGTAAGCGGTTTGGATGTGCCCGCCCGCTTGCCAGATGCCCCAAACACAATTTCATGTGTGAGTTTTGTGGTCGTCTTTTATTATTATTATTCTTTCCATGCTGAACTAAAAGCCGCACTTAAAAGTGGCGAGGTTGTCGATGCCTGTTTAGGCTTTTCTTTCGGCTTCTGTTTTGTTGGTTGTTGGATTTTTTTGAGGGCGGCTACTTAGTTTTTATGTGTTTTGTCATTTTTAGTGTATTTTGTCAGGAGGGGCTATGAGCTGCTGGAGGAAGGGAGGCAGGGAATTCATGTCTGGATCAAAAATGCAGGCTCAAGCGGCAAAGGATTTTTCCATGCAAAGCTTTGTGTTTGACCACATTATAGATGGAGCCGCCTGGATCTGAGCCTGTTTTTCATGAAAGCAGGAATATTCTGATCTTAGATATCTCTGCAGAGTTTAATAAAAACTCTTATCAATGAGAAGTAATCCCCAAACACCCAAATACAACGGGTTTTGGCTGTGAGAGGCTGGCTCTGACTGAGCATATCCAATATACACACTATAACCATAATCAAGGAATGTAAATACAGAACAAGAAAGTAAGCTTTCCTATATATAGGCACATATCTTTAGATCATTAACACGGAAGAGATGCCTGCAGTCCTGAAATAATACTTCCAAATTCTTGAAATCTTGTTGCAAAGCTGAGAGGCACTGATGGTAGAGAGGCAGGCAGTCGGACCTGCAAACAGAACACATGGTTATCTTAACTCATGTGACTGATCCCAGTGTCTTGAACAGGACCGACAGCACGTAGAAAGACAAGTCTCTGCATAACTCCGTTTCTTATATTTAGCTGTATTTACAGCCTTTTCCAAGCCATGGTGACTATTTTTATAAGTAATTGTACTCATGGACAGTCCTGTCTAAGGCTGTTTCTCTTACCATGCCTTTTTTTTTTTTTTTTTTTTTTTTAAATGCTTTCTATGCAAACTGTAAATAGTGCTTAGAAATGCTGCCGGATTGGGAGGAGAAATGGCTGTCAGTAGAGTGCTACATTTCATGAGAAAAATCCAGCCTGGTATACAGAAATTAGTGTCTCATCTGAGGGCAGCCAGTTACCGTATATAAATTACTGTTGGAATTTCAGTGGTGTCATTGACTGGAATATATTGTGGGTGAGAGGAAACCTCTGACTCTGGAAAACTAAAGAAACCCGTTAGATTCCTTCAGAGTAGATTCCGACATTGGCGGAATATTGCAGGGGAATGTGGTTCATTTTGAAATCTTTAAATACCTGCAAAACTGAAGTAAATTTTAAATGGCATGACAGATGCAGCATAGCTTCATTTTCTGAATTACTGCTGTGCTTACCCGATGAAGCATAGCAACGTGATTGCCCAAACTAGAGATTGCTCAATGGCTTGAGACCTTTTCCCAATAAAGTTCAAACTGCTTTAAAGGAACAACATTGAGATAAAAATTGCTTACTCTGTGCTAATACAATATTTCGTAAGATTTGGTTGTCATCCACATTCTTAAATCTAGGTAAAACAGATCTTTAAATTTATTTTTCTCCTTCAGAACTGTTTGTTTTCCTTTTGCATTCCAATCCATCTGGGAATGAAACTCGGTTGCACTAGTTCACCTCCTGGTTCCAGTCAGCTGCACTTTCTGAATTTCATGCATTTGCACAGAGTTGCTGGGTTTAAATTCCCACTAGAAGAGCAGCAGGTACAGGAGAAATGGCTTGATTCTGTTCTCTAGAAAGTATCCGTAGTTGGCTGGTTCACCACAGACTTGAGACTATTTCTGCTTTTACCCACTAGAAACCCAAACTATTAGAAATCATATTTGTCACAAAGAAAATGGAACTCAACTGGGTTAGCATGATACAACTCTTTTAAAACATTATTTGACCTCTGTAAGTCTTTGAAGATTACTGTGCATCAGTCAAGTCTTTTCTTCCAGCTATGCTCTCCACAGTATCTGCTGAAGGAGAGATGCTACATAAGAACAACATGATTTGTCTGTATGAACAAATCTGCTCACGGACTAGAGTGTGAGATAGTAATCTACCTTAGAGTAAGGGTCAATGTGTTTATATTCATGCCTCTGCTTCAGTGACTCTGGTGGATCTATGGTCATCACAGCACTCACCTCTTGGCTTGCCTGAGCAGTTGTCTGCCTTACTGTGTGGGTATGGTGGGAGGGACGCTGGCTTCACCATTTCACATTCTTTCTTACACCCATATGAGACAGTAAGGGAGGTGGGAGCTCTGTGTAGTTCTGTCTCCTTGCATCTAATGCTGTGAGCTGCCTTGTCCCCACCCCGTATTCTTGTTTCACTGTTTGCCGGGCCACTTGTCCCAAACTATTGTATTTGGAATCAATTGCCAAACCATGCTGCTAAAAATAATCCTAGCAACCAAATAACTGTAATGTGGGTGGATGAACGTGTTCTTTGTACAACACCTGGGAGACAATAAAAGCATGAAAACTTGAAAATGGAAGCTAAAGTAGAATATCCCCAGCAATGTTTAGTTGTCTGCTAGCCTTCTTTTTTAAAGAACACACACGTGAAATGATTAGGAGCATGTGAGCATATGTGTGTACAGACAAAGAATATGCTGACAGTGACATCCTTCACTAGGACATGTCTAGAACAAGCCACTGTGACACAAAATGAATGATGTGCAAGGAAAAAAGACTTAGGTAAACAGAATGAAAATGTTCTTGCTTTAATAGATTGATTTTCTTTGCAGAATGATATGGAGAATCCTTTTCCCACATCACCAATGTGAAACCACTTAGAAACAGGAGTTCTAAGTCCTCCAGCACATTATAGGCAACCCAGCCTATTCGTGAATATGTCTGTGTAACCATGATGCAAGATTACATTTGTGGATGCCAAAGCTAGGCTCAATGCTTTAATAATTGAGTGGGTGAAAAAAGAAACTATTAACCAAATTCTAACTATGGTTTCAATATGCTTCTTTTGTCAGAACTATGTCTGTGAGACCCATCACAGAATTCTTTTGGGGTGGCAAAATTGTGGGCACATAACAGCTGGTACTTCAGAAATCCATTTGATTTCAGCACAAAGTAAGTGAAATAGGAAAAATCTGGGAAACTGTCTCAGCTTTGCAGAGGAAACATGAACCCAGGCTGACAACTGGGTAAGGTGTTCTGGACACTCAGACTGCCTTTACAGCCCTCGTACAGAAGGCTCAAAACTATGAATTTCACAAGGACCCATGTTCCTATGTACTCTGCCCCCAACACCACACTTTGTATCAATCATTGACTGCAGCTGGAGCCCAGGCAGCACCCGAGAGGACTGCAGGAATGTCGGGACTTTGTGTGGAATTTCACCAGCACAAGCCAGTTGTGGTCTCCATTTGGGAATGAATTGGCCAAATTTTCAAGTCCCTGAAATCAGCCCGATGGCATCACTTTGTTCAGATGCAATGCAGATGGCTTTTGAACATCACAGCCAACAGATTCCAAAATTTAAGGAAAAGTTTTATAGCCATCTGTAGGCAATGCTCTTGTAGTCCTGGGGAAACTGAGAAGGGGTTAATGCAGGATGCTTGAAGCCCTGGCATCTGCTGAGGGTATCTAACAACCATCAATCTGGCCTGTAATTATCTTTTCATCAAAGGCCTGGCACAGTAGCTGTTAGCATCTCCCAGCATAACAATACTCCCACCAGAACTCTGCCCTTCCTACCTCAGGCTTCCTGAAGGATTCACCCTCCAGACAGAAAGAAAAGGTGTGTGAAGAACACATATACATTCAAAGCCCTTGGCTTGGTGCAGAAGATGAAGCACTCTGGAACTGTTGAGAACAAAAGTAGCTTCCCAAAATGCCTGTGTAGGGAGGAAAAAGAATTGAGTGAGTTGTAAGGAACCCTTGCCCTGAGGGAACAAATGAGTATTCCTTCAGTAATCTGGAGAAAATACAACAGAATTCCCAGAGCTACTGATATGGAGGTGAGGGTTTGGAACTAGGAAACTCCTAGAAGAGTAGGGGATGTGAAAACAGCACCTGAGCACACAAGTAGGAATAAGCCATGTGTGCAACCTATGTAGGCTACAGACTTCCCCCTGCCCTGTGTACAGACACACACACACACACCAGGGCAAGGGCATTTTGCAACTCTTAAGAAACCATTTGAGGATTCAGAGGGATGATAATCCACTAAAAGATTTCATGTTGATTTTGGAGAAGGGGTAGTAACCAGGTCTGTTGAGCCAAAGATAGCATGGATCAGCTTTTCTCCATTCTCTGTCCCACTTCAGGACATTCAGCAAACCATTTCACTTTTCCACCTCAGTTTACCTGTCTGTAAGGAAAGAGGAATGACTCTCACATCTTGGAAAGACTGGGAAATCTTTGGATGAATGATTCCTTCTGTGAGCTATCGTTATGTTAAATATTTGATACCTCAAAGCTCAGCCTGATAATTTAGCTTTAATTTAAAAGAAAGTTACATTCATTTCTCCAGTAATTTACCACACCTATTTAGAAGGCCTAACATTAAAGTCCTGTGCATTTCTTCCCATGACAAAATTAGCTATTCTAAAATATCTATCAAATTTGCACTTTACATTAGACTGATCTTTCCATTTAAAAACAGATGGCTGACAAAGTATTTATATTGTCACCTCTACAACAAATGATACATATTTTGAAGTGTGTTTATTGAGGGCAGGATGTTGTTACTACATTTCAACTGTTAACCTCAGTCCAGTGTTCTGTTGTTTTCTGTAGCCAACTTTGAGTGCAGGTGATAAAATCTTATATTTCCTGTGATATATTTGGGTTATGGAAAATCTGAAGTCTGCAAAGCATTAAAAAAAAATCGGGTCTCCTTTCAACAAGAACATGGAAAGAAGTTATTATGTCAGTGTAAAACAACACATGCTTTGTCTGTTGAGTAGTTTGTATGGAGGAGAAATCTGAGTTTTTTTCAGATAAGACTCTGGAAGAAGAGACAAAAATGACCCATGTGTCAGAGACCAGAATGTACTCGAATGAAGCCCCAGATAGCAATGACCAAAACTGTCTTGGAAATTATCATTATCAATTAGTTACCTGCTTGCAATTAATACCTGGTGACTAAAGCTAAATGTCACATGCTTGCAATTAATACCTGGTGACTAAAGCTAAATGTCACATTCTCTAGAAGCACCACTAAAAACTTGCCTACTAGACACATCACCAGAGAAACTCGATAGAGAATTGTCAGTACAAATTTGCTGTATCATGCAGATACAGTAGGACGTGCACACCTCAGAGTTAGTCAGGAACCCACTCCATATGGTTACAAACCACCAGACTAAATCACAGGCATTTTGTCACAATTAATCCTTCTCAGAGCAAAATCAAGGCCATTTCAGAAAGCCTCAAGGTGTCCACACCTTAAAAATGTACAAAGGTGCTTCTTGTCCTAAGGAAGGAAAGGAAGGTATGGCTAGAGAAGAGTTTCAAAGGGTTTCAACAGCAAGGGGCATCAGTCAAATATCCTTGGAAAGGGAAACTAGACAGGGTATAACCATCTCAGCTTGCAAACACATACAAGGTTCTCTCCCAGCTAAAGGGTAGAATTGAGTCAGCAGTTAGCACTTTTAACAGGCTGCTTTATCCAGAGCGGTACAAGGAAAAGGACAAGAAAGTGTCAGATATCATTTGAACATATTTTGGGTGGTTTGTGGGACTTAGAGGAAACCATTTCTCTTCTGAGATATTGTTGGATTTGCCAGAGTCTGTAAAAGCAAGAGAAGTATAACTGGAAGATTATCAAAATAATAGTGACTGTGGTAATGAGTTTCGGATCAGATCTTTCAAAAAAGGCTTGGATCTTTCCCTGTAAGCCTGTTATTATGACTGAGTCAGCCCAAAACAACGACAACAAAAAACACTCAGCAATGAATTTCAATGGATTGGATTCTGAGAGAAAACTGGATGTGGAACAGAATAAAGGAAGGGATAGGATAGAAAATGGGCATTGGCATGTGTGCAGAAGCACTATTAATGTGTATTCAAAGACAAGGAAGATACAGATGGACAAGGAAGTACAAGCAAAAATAAGAAAAAGACGCATAGTGCAGAGGAAGAGAACTAGACAGATCACAGACTGACATCAGCAATGTTCAAGGGGGAAAGGATGAGCCAATGTAAAACACTGAAGTCAAACAGTGAGAGATTGAACTATGTGCATTCATATATTCTAGACATACTGAGAAAGACTGTAGTGGAAATGAGGATATCAGCTATAGATATGTATATATTTTTTAAAAAAAGATAAATAATTATACCTCTGTTTTTAAAAGGTCTGATTTTGCATCAAACAATGTGGGAAATAGGTGACAGAGTGACTATAAAAGAAACAGAAGACCATGTAACTCAGGCATATGTGGAACAGCTACTGAACGAAGACATTACAGAGAATCATAGAATCACAGAATGGTAAGGTTGGAAGGGACCTCAAGGATCATCTAGTTCCAACCCCTTGCCATAGACAGGGACACCTCCCACTAGTACAGGTTACTCAAGGCCTTGTCCAATCTGGCCCTGAATACCTCCAGGGAGGGAGCATCCACGACCTCCCTGGGCAACCTGTTCCAGTGCCTCACCACCCTCACTGGAAAGAACTTCCTCCTAACATCCAGTCTAAATCTCCCCTCTGCCAGTTTAAACCCATTGCCCCTTGTCCTGTCATTGCAAGACCTTGTAAATAGTCCCTCCCCAGCCTTCCTGTAGGCCCCCTTCAGATACTGGAAGGCTACTATCAGGTCCCCTTGAAGCCTTCTCTTCTCCAGGCTGCAGAGCCCCAACTCTCTCAACCTGTCCTCATAGGAGAGCTGCTCCAGCCCTCTGATCGTCTTTGTGGCCCTCCTCTGGACCTGCTCCAACACTTCCATGTCCTTCCTGTGCTGAGGGTTCCAGAACTGCACACAGTACTCCAGGTGGGGTCTGACGAGAGCAGAGTAAAGGGGCAGAATCCCCTCCCTTGCCCTGCTGGCCACGCTGCTCTTGATGCAGCCTAGGACTCGGTTGCTGTCTGGGCTGCATGTGCACACTGCAGGCTCATGTTGAGCTTTTCATCAACCCAGACTCCAAGGTCCTTTTCCTCAGGGCTGCTCTCCAGCCATTCACCACCCAGCCTGGATTTGTGCTTGGGATTGTGCCTACCCAGGTGCAGGACCTTACACTTGGCCTTGTTGAATTTCATGAGGTTGGCCTGGGCCCACCTCTCCAGCCTGTCCAGGTCCCTCTGGATGGCATCCCTGCCCTCTAGCAAGTCAACTGTGCCACACAGCTTGGTGTCATCTGCAAACTTGCTGAGGGTGCACTCCATTCCTCTGTCCATGTCACTGACAAAGATGTTAAACAGCACTGGTCCCAGCACTGACCCCTGAGGGACACCACTTGTCACTGGTCTCCGGGTGGACATTGTGCCGTTGATCACCACTCTCTGGGTTCGACCATCCAGCCAATTCCTTATCCAGCGAGTGGTCCATCCATCAAGTCCATGTTTTTCCAGTTTGGAAATCTGGGGCAGAATCTGGGGCAGGTATCAGTTAATCTTACTATATGTGATGTTGCACTAGAAGGAAGGCTGCAATTACTCTCTAAAAAACCTACATAAGGGACCACCTCTTCAGAGTAGAGATTACACTTCTACAGCTAAAATGGACAGAGAAGCTGAATGGAGAAACACAGCTAGGTTTGCATGAATCTTTGCAATTCCATGGCAGAGCTAGAAGCAGAATTCTCATTTCCTGAATCATGATCAGCAATTACATCATATTGTAAAAGAAAGTTTAAAAGCATGCAAAACGTAAAGAGTCAGAAGGGATGTCCAGTTTCTCAGTTGCAGGCTATTACTCAGACAGGAAGCTCTAGGAGAAACCCGTAAGACTTAGGTCGTGCCTTAGACAGTCTGCAGAAATTCAGATCCTCTCTTCCTAGCCTCTCTCACAGACAGTAATTTTCCAGTGGTTTTGTAAGCCTGTTGCTGTATTTTCCTAAATCAATTGGCTTTTCATGGTGACTGTGCCAGCTGAGCTGGCCTTGTGTTGGCATACCTGCCACAGCTGCAAGACAGTGCTGAGTAGCCCTACAGTGTGAGCCAGCAGCTGCTGCCTCACAGCACCTCTTGAGCTCAGAGCATAGCGGGGTTCTAGCACTCTCCTGTTAAAGGTCTGCCCACAGAAGTGGCATGTTCTCAGACCTCCTGCAGAGCCCAGCACTCAGACACCACATTTCTGGTTCCCTAAGAGAGGGCCTGAGAGCTGAGTAGTTGTGTAGTGCAGCTGTGAGGGGCAGGGCTCCAGGGGAAGCCTCTCCTGTTTGGATTGCCTGCAGGAAGGAAGTGGGATAACATACAACTTGGCAAGGCATCTCAAAGCAGCATAAGAAGCTCTAGTCAACAAACCTCACATATTTTCTTGAGGGAGAGAGGATACTAAGTAGAGGAAAAACTACAGTCACACCTCTGTGTATTCTGGGAGCTGAGATCGTGTGTGCTTTGCTCTTGCTTACATACGTTTATCAGCAAACAAAGACACCAGAAAACAGACACAGTATTTACTATTGTCTATGAGGAGAGTGACTTGCATAAATTACCTTGGCCTGAGTTCTATAGATTTGTTGGTATAATCAGAAGCAGGATGGAAAAATGGGGACAATTATCACCTGGCCTTTGCAATAGAAACGGAAAATTGCATATTGGGACAGGTAATCCATGTGTACCACACAACCATTTTAAAGATACAGTTTTATGGAAATCATATTTGGCATTACATCCACTAAAATGTTGTTGAGGAAAATTCTCAGCACAGGATGCTGAAAAATTCTCAACTGTTCGTAATGCTCTGCTAGAGTATCATCATGGAATAATGTAACATGAAATCGCATCCAAACTGAAAGACTTTCCACTCTAAAAATGCTACACCACCACATGTTCCTGTTTGATGACTATCCTTATCACTGCATGTCTCCTGGCCTTCCACAGAGTCTTTCAAGCTACATCTATTCTGAACTTTCTTTCCACACCAGCCACACTGCTTTTAGTTCACATCAGGAACACACTTGCTTATCTAAAAATCTCCACAGCAGTCCTAAACATACTTTCAGGTTTTTAGCTATTTTCTTACAGTCTTTCCTGTATGTTACCTTTGCATTCTCTGGTAGAGCTCATAAAATCTCAACCCTATGATTAAAGAGAAAAGGCCCTGAATGTCACAGGTATTCATTGCCAGTCACTGAATCTGCAGGTGATTGGAAAATAATTACAATACAGAATTTGATAATAAGGACAAACACCATTCTGAGTCTGTAACTTAAATAAGTAAAGTCTTCTACAAGTCTTAGAATGTGATAAACACATGAATAGCACTATTATTTATCATAAATCAAGGTCACCATAAATCAAGTCACCAAAGTCGTAACAAATTATTGTAAAGCATGCAAAACACCACAAGTGGCCTTTGCTTTTCTATCACCATGACTACAAATCTTCTCTGTGGTGTGTCCATTTCTTGCTTCAGGTACTGTAATTTATTTACAGTTATTCTCCACACTCCTTTTTTTCTCCCTTTAGCCTAACAAAATCAATCTTATTGTTTTTCTATGTATTTTCCATTTCTCATATACTTGCATGTAACTCCAGATGCTCTAACATTATGCGATGCCAACCCTTTGGTGCTTATGTAGTGAAAGGGCAGGTTCAGGATGTGTCATCAATTTCTATGCACACCAGACACATTTAGTTACCCCCTGTGTATGTAGTGATGTGGGTGCACAAATTCAGAAGTTACTTTTTAAGAAGCCCTGTGCAATGCAAGCAAAGCCTGTGTTTGTGTGCACCGTGTTTTCATGCCCACTTGCAATTTCAGTTATTGCTCTTCTTCACTGTGTCTATTTGAAACATCATAGTAAATTCTCATCTTGGCATATGACAGGAGCTGCACGCACAGAATAGGTGACACCAAATGTTGGTACTGGTGTAGTTGGAGTTGTTTGTCTGGTGACCCTTGGCACTGCTGATCGCTGCACCGTCCTCCCCAACACACCCAATAATTCCTGCCTGCCCCTTTCTGGTGCAGAATGGTTTTCTGTTCTGCCCATGACTTTCCAATTTTATATCCATATGGGTTTTTTAATTTCTCCTCCTGAAGTTCTTGCTGCTGTTGTATATTCATTCTGCCTCTGATTTTTTTCAGTATAAAATTATCAGTCCTCTCTAAGTCTACTTCAGTACCTCCTCTATTTTTTCTGGATTTAGAGAAGATTTTTCTTTCATTTTATTTCATGTAACTGATCTCTTGCTAGAAGCTCAATCTGAAGTTCTTAGTGTCTGTCTCAGAATCTTCTTCTCAAAGTGGTCCTTGCTTTTCTGTTACCATGACTACAATTCCTCTATATGCTCTGGTGATTACTTGCTTCAACTACTGTAATTTACCTACAGCTACTCTTCAGGTTCTTCTGTAGTTCTTTTAAGCTAACCAAAAGGTTGTTAATCTACATTTCCCTCTCCCACTCTTGAAGAATACTATCTCATTTCTTAATTCCTGTCATGGGCTCCCTGCCTTTATTTTGGTAGCTGCATGAATTGGAGAGAGAACGCCTGCACAGATTCTTTGACTCCTGAAAGTTATCTGTGAGGGAAATGGCAAATTAGGAAAGAAACCCCGGTGTTTCTGAGTGACATCCAGTCACTCATCCTAGGACTCCTCCAGATCTGTCCTTCAGACCTCCTGTCTTGGTGATTCATGTTCTTCGCAGGATCCAATTTTTCCCTTAAGACAACTGTCTCATGTTTTTTTCTTGACCATGTTTGAATTCTTTGGGAATTAGTGGGTTTGTATTTGCAAAGCACTTGGTTCACCTTTATAGTGCCATATAAATACTTACCCCATAGTAACTGTAGTAGCCCATGCCCCAGACATGCTGTACTGTGCTCTGGGAGGAAGCAGACAGATTTCTGTGCATCACAGAGAGGAAAGCGGCAGACTGTGTTTGCTCACTAATTAAAACATTTCAGTGACTTTAGCTTGAGCAATATAAAACTGTCTTGGATAGGCTAAATGTGCCTCAATTAAGATTTCAGATAAGATCTCCTTGCCAGAACTCGGAAGATGCCCTGGTAACAGTGACAGTTCAGGGCAAAGTGCTGGCTTGGAAGCATGGGAACAGAAAGCATAACCACGTCTGTTCCCTCACCTTCTGGAGCTTAAGGGACAAATATTCTTAGAAAACTCCATGTCTTAAAGGATGAAAAATCACAGCTTTTTGGATTTATTGTTGTTAAATGTTCAGAGGCCCTTCTACTAAATTAGCATAGCATTAAGTGGGGTAATGGCCACTCCTGTCCTGAACCAGGAGCATTTCTTTGGGGCCACACTGTGTTAAACCCATGTAGCACCTAATTCCCTCTTTTTTTCATAATTATGCAACTGAGTAAAGATCATCATTATACTCATCCTCATCAGAACCAGAGCCAGTGAGTGAATATCAAGTACCTTCATTAAAGGTGGACTTTTATTTGATAATTTACCACGAAAGTGAAAAGGGACAGGCCTTGAGCAACCTCTTTTAGTAGATGTCCCTGCCTATGGGACTTGGGGGCTGGAACTAGATGATCTTTGAGGCCCCTTCCAACCTAAACCATTCTATGATTCCATGACAGAATGATAGACAAGCAGTGTTTGCCTGTCTGTCCAGAGCTTGAGCAGCTTGCCCAGAGAGGCTGTGGAGTCTCCATCTGTGAAGATACACAAAATCTGACTGGACACAGTCCTGGGCAACCTGCCTTAGCTGACCCTGCTTGAGCAGGGGTTTGCATTAGAACACCTCACAAGGTTTCTTCCGGCCTCAGGTATTCTGCAGTTTCATGAGCTGCGCCTTATCAGGTTTGTATTGCCTACATCCACATGTTTCTCCCACACAGCAAAGAGAACTCCTTTATAGGATGCAAAGCCCTTTGTCTGAAATTGAAGTAGACTGAAGGGAGGAGGACCCCTATTCATCCTGTACTGAAAGTTCAGCTGCAGAATTGTACTTTTCCAAACCTTATTCTCGTATTCACATTTTTTATGACTAACACTTGGGAACCGAGAGTACAACAGGCTGAATTTATTCACAGTCTGAGCATTATGAAAAGCACCCTCTGAGACAGTTTCCTCTCACATTGCTGCACCATTGAAGGCAGCCCTGACCTTTGCGGACCACCCTCTTCAGGAATGGAGAGTTATTCAACCTGCATCCTGTTTGAGAACCACACGCCCCTCCTGAGTGGCCAGCTCACCGCTGGAGCACGGCCTGGCCATTTGTTTCAGAGCGTTCCCGCTGTGGAGCAGCACTCCTGAAGTGACCGTTTGTGAGTGTGTGACCCCACTCTTCCTGATGCTGGGTCAGAATTGAGCTCCCTCTGGGTATATGCAGCTAAAGCAAAACTGATCTCAAAAACCTGCAGGCAGAGGTGTCAGCAGCTTGGCTGGCATCCGAAGGAAAACACACCCTCGGGGCACAGCCTTGCATATCATTTAACCTCAGCTGAATACGTGTAGGAAGTAGCGATCTGGCTCCTTCTAATCCTTATTCAAGATAAGCCCTTTGAAGTCCGTGTATGCTGCAGGCAGGGCCAGCTTGGCATTTTTGCCAAGTCGGTGAAACGTTTTGACAGCAATTGCTTTCCTTTTTCCCAAAACAACTGGCTCTTGTTCCACTTATTTTAATCCTGGAAAAAGCCTTCATCACATTTCCGTCTTGCTCTACATTACTATAAGAGAACACCATTACCAGCACAATTTCTCTCATGCATGAATACACAGACTTGCTGCATACAAGTCTCCCTTTTCTCAGTGTCCAGCCCTGCTGGGTTTCGTGGTAGTACCATGAAGAGGCTAGAAAGCAAAGCAGAGCAGCAAACACGCCCTGCTTGCCATTCTTCATACTGAGAATCAAACCAGCCCTTTCTTACACGGAATCACAGGAATGTAAGGCTGGGAAGGATCTCATTTAGACTGTCCTTTGCTACAGCAGATTTTTGTCTAGTCTTAAAAACTCCAGTGCAAACATTCCACGCATTTCTCCTTTGGAGCTTGGTCCAGTGTTTCATGTGTTGGAGACTCTTACTTGAACCTTCCAGATTTGCTGGGTGTTTTCTTTTTCTGCTGAGAGAAATTGCTGGAACAGATTCTTGAGCATTGTCAGTACTGTAGCTTGGTTAGGAAAGCTACACATGTGGAAAACCTGGACACATCCCCAAGACCTTTATTGACCTATTGTACAATCTGTGTGCAGGAAACCGGACCAGGAAGCACTGATCTTATTCTATGGATGGAATGCAGATGCTTGGTGAATATGCAGTAAATTCACAGTGTCCCAAAAGCGTGAGATTTACTTGAAAGAAACATATCTGATTGCAGAGAGAGGAAGAATTGGATTTGTCACATGAGCACTGCAGAGCATGACAGGAGGCAGCAACATACTCAAACTATGATTCTGGAGACACACAACAGCAATTGTGCAATGCCCAGGGTATTAGGCACCAACACTGCTGCAGTATCCTGGGTCCTGCTTTAAGTTGCACTCATCCTTTGCAGCCAGACCCAGCCCTTCTGGGCCTCTACCTTCTCATTCTTCCACCATTATTTCCCTCCACACCTCACAAAGTGAACATGTTCTTTTTTGGGGACACTCCGGACAGAAGCACAGCAGCCCTACGGTGGCTGCAGGATGTGACATACTTGTGCTTCTCTTAAGCACCCTGAGGTGCTGTGCCCTATTTCCCACTGCAACCCTAGCGCTACACCGCAGGTGAAGGGTGGCAGAGCACTGGTGGGAAGTAGGGTGGAAAACTAAACAGTGCCAAGTGAGATACATGTAGTTTTGGGGAGCAGTACTTTCCTCCTTGTCTTCCACCACCTGCTCACAGTCATCTTTCTATGATGTGCTAGTTTGAGGGTAATTGGAGTATTTTACTGAAAGAAATGAAATCCTTAGCTGTAAGAAGAAAGAAAAACAACAGCAGTAACCTATATCACTCATTCTTCTGCTGGGAATCACAACTAGTCAAAATACAGATAAGACACTAATTTCTTGCACACTTCTCAGTTGTTCTGCTCCTTCACTCTGACGGTCTGTGGTTGCTTCTGCCTTAACTCTAATCTGACCTAACCCTTTATTTTCTCTAACATCCCTGTCGTCTTTTTGACATCTCACCTCAGATCTCTCCACATTTATCACGTGAGATATGGGGACTGATCTGGTTATTTCTGAAGGGAGGGAGAGAGAGGGAAGGGATGGGGGGAAGTTTGGGTTGGGAGCCTCTTGGCAATCTGATGGTTTTGAAGGTATTTTTGTGTTTCTGTGCTACTTTTAACTTGTATGTAACTGTATATTTTGTGTGTGTATAAATATATATGTTTTTGTGAATTGTGCTAAGCTGTAAATACAGCTTCATTCCTTAACTTCCAGCCGGCTGAGTTGTAGTCTGCGTGATTTCATTGTGTGGAGGGGCGGGTAACTCCCAAACCATCGCATATGACCACAGGGTGACCTAGAACCTAAAAAAGCCCTGGGAAAAGGGGCATTCCACACTAAGTAATGTTTTGGGGTTTTTATTGGATTGTTTTTACTTCAGCCAACAAGCGTGCTGCTGTCATTGAAGTTGCAATTTGACTGACTGCGAGCAGAAGCGAGTGACAGGGCCAAACAAGCCCCAAAACTGATGCTGTGCCAAAGACCATGGCCAAGGTGGCACACTAGCAGCAGGAATGCCCGTCTGGCTTCATTATTCCCCCTCTGCCATGTCTCCTTCCCTTTGTCATCTTCTCCACTGCTGCTTGAGTATGCTGCAGAGTTCCACGGATGGCTGTTTGGTGAACCACCAAGGAGAAATGATCTATCTGAAAAGAATCCATTAGAATAAAACCAGAAAGATAATTTTCATTGTCATCCCTTCCTTGGTGGGGTCTACTGGACAGATGGAAAACACCAACCAGAGAATGGCTTGGTTCACTCTGCACTGCTGTCAAAGAAGGATCCCCACAACTCTGTCACGTGAAACTATGGCCTGCACACAGGCAGTTTCCTCACACTTGAATTACAGAGTACTAATGTTTTGTATCCTGCCACAATCTTCCATTCTGAAGGGAAGGGTGGTAATTCATCTGGAAAATTCACATTATTTTTGTTAGCAAATAAACTCGTATTTGACAACACCTGTCATGTCTGCCAGATCAGCAGGGTTTTCTTTCTTTTGTATGGCTCTTTCTTCTGTTTTATTTTTTCCCTTTCAGTATTCCCTTAATTTAGACTAGACTCCTCTTGTAACAGCAAGCCAGTGACTTACTTTGGGCAAAACAATTTGTACACTAGATTTATTATCTTCTTGCTTGGATGTCCATCTTGTAATGTCTTCCACACCCGAGCCTATCCAAGTTTCTTTCTCTCTTTTGTCCTCTTTGAGCTTAGTGTTTTGAAGGAAGTTGATCAAACTGAGCATTCTTGTGAATTTGAGCTTGTTTGCCAAGAATGATTCATCCCTCTGTAAGGAAAAGTGCTGGCAATAAAACATTCCCCATTCCCCTCTTTGTACATGCAAAATACTGTTTACTGCTCGAAATAAGCAAAGCTATCTATACAGAACAAAGTGCTGTGCTATTAATTGCACAACAACTAGAATTCTTAAAATACCTTTAAGCTCTATTCTTAGAAGAAAAATACATTAGCAGCAAAGACCTTGAAAGTGGTGAGATGTAAATTACGAGCACTGGTGAAGCACAATAAAATGGCATCTTTCCTCATATCCCTCATATTGTTACCTTACCCTCAGCAGGACCAGATTCTAGCAGTTTTTCCTTTGTCCTGTGGATATTTTAAGAACCCTTTGGGGAAATGCAAAATAATTTCAGGGGGAACACACGTTATTTGTTTGAATGAAGACAGTGCAGGGGCTGAATGGTCTGTTGAGGGGCAGAATTTAATGTCCCGGTTTGTCCCGTTGGTGGTGGTGGTGTGCAGGATGGGCAGGTGGCTTGGTGCCACTTAGCAAACTGCCCTGGGGGTCCTGTCATGGCTTCATTCCCTGCACACAGACACCCAGCCTGTGACATTCCTGTCTCACTTCTCTCCTGCTACCGCGCTCCAGCAAGTAAAGGGTTTGCATGTCCATCAAGCAGAGAGCCTGGTGTTCTGCACACACCATTCCAAGGAGTCAGAGACCTTGTTTATACTTTGACAGCAAAGAAAGATAATTTAGGATTAAAGATGTATTGCTATAGTCAGGAAAGCAGGATTGATCTTTTCAAGGAATCTCCTTTCAAAAGTTATGACATTAGTAAAAGACTGCATTGCTGTTTGTCCTAGTTTTGGCTTTGCCCCTGTCTGGGCCAGGAAATAGCATGCACGAAGGAGAATTTCACACATTTCATCAGTGTCCCCAGAGTCTTGCTCGTGCTTTATCACTGATACACAGGTAGCATTAACAACACTTGCACCTGAGATTTTTCAAACCTTTTAAGGACCAGCTGCTTTCAAGTACCTTTAACACCTATTATCTCTGCCAGATAGTCTGCACTAAAGCCACTCACAATCCTGATCGTGATGGCCAGGAGCATGACATTGCTGTTCTAGCAAAGACGACTAGACTCATTAAAGCAGCCTGAAGACACTGTAAAATCTCCTGCAGTTCAGTTGACAGCATCCCATGTATGCACAGCTAAAGGAGCTGTAGAACTCATAGCCTGAAGACAACAGAAGAAGGATAAAGTTCAGAGCCTCCAGAAGCAGGTGCACAGCCCATTCTTCCTGGCCTTTCATCACTAACAACTCAAAAAAGTCCTCAGCTTAGGGGAAAAATGCTCAAATAATGTAGGATGTTTAAAAAGCATCCAATCCAAATTCAGGCAACCCTGAGTGCAAATGGAGTGAGAATTTCTCCATGGCTGACCAAAGATTTTAACGTTCATCTTAACATAAAATAATGAAAAAAAAAGTGTAATGCATTTGTACACCAAATCATTTGCATCTTCTGGCCACAGTCCAAAGAACTACAAGCTATGTTAACACAAATACACGCATCTTTCCTCTTCATTTGCAGCCCAAGATGGATGCACACTCATTTGTCTCTCATTCTGACTAGTCTTCATGGTTTTTGATCAGAAACCCATTAACAACTCCTACTCATTTTTGGTGTTGGCTAAAATCCTTTCTGAATCTCATTCACATTACTGGCTGAAGCACATTTGAGCAGTAGCTCATTAATTTTTTGGGTGAAGCCAGACACAAGCCTGAAACAATTAATCAGTTGCTAGACTGTCTGTACTTTAATGGCATTTTAAGATCAAGGCCATATATCACTGATTGTATGTGAGGATTTAGCCATAACTGTGCCCTGTGTTCTTAATATTTCACTTTGATATTTTGTGTTTCATCTCTAACAGGCAGGAAACCTACCTGTACCTCTAATAAAAGAATTTTTGCAACTCTTGTATTCAAGAATTTCACCTCCTTTCATATAATGTTGTCTCTTTTTTCTACTATTTTTCATATAATGTCTTTTTAAAAAGTAATATTAAGTGATAATGGTCTTCAAAAAGTCTGAACACCTGCATTAAACACCTGCTAATTATTAAGCCTTTGTATTCTTCATATTGGGCAAATCTACTCTGAAAATAATTTATACTGCTTTTCTGTAGCCTGAAGTTTTATAGACATGAAGCTGAATTATTCTTAGCTTTGTAACAGGGGTAACAAAGAATAAAGCTGACTGTAAAGTAATGTCAGTCTAGGGTTTTTTGTTGTTTGGTTTGGTTTTTGCTTGCTTGGTTTTTTTTTTCTTCTTCTTTCCAATCTGTTTCTTTTCTAAGAGTGTCTGCCATGTTCGCTTTTCTTCATTTGCAGTAATTTCCTCCCAGCAATTCTGAGGCACTTATGTTTTAGAATGCTGCACTTTATTACAGATCTTTTGAACACACACACACACACACACACACACACACAGAGAAGAGCACTGCTCACATCAGTCTAAAATATCACAGTCTGCCACACTGTCACATGAAATGTCACATTATACTGCTTGTCATTTGAAAGAACCAGGTTATGGACAGATGCCATTTTCTGTCTCCAGCTCAACCACTGCAAGAGAATGTCCTTTATACCTATAACCCACTGATGTGCCAGCATAGCGACTTGTGTGAACCCTTCCTCACCCATTCCAGGTAAGAGCAACAAGTTAATTGTAAACAACTTAAGGATGAAGTCTTTGCTAACCTCTTTCATTGCAGTAAGTTCTGTGAAGAGCTTACCATGACCAGTTCTGGCAAGACTGCTGACAGGGAAGGAAAAGCAAGAAGTGCGAAAGCAGTGCCTCTTTCCACTAGCACTGTGGCTGCAGTGTGCACCTCCATCCATGCCCATTTTGTTGCTCATCTACATCCCCAACATGCTTCCACTGCTCTTCAGCAAGACTTCACAGATCTGCAACAAAATGTCCTTTAGATTTCCCTAGAACCTTTTGCCACCTGCAAAACTGAGTATAACACAGCTGATGAAAATAGCCAGCAGATTGCTCTTTCTCAGTCAAAGGAACAGGTGTGCACTAACTTTCTATCAGCTTTTCTTTCAAAGCTGTTGTGATCTGGGGATTCTGCCTTACATTCTGCCTACAGGACGTTCTGTTTTACTGGCACAGTTCCCGCCACTATCGTTACGGTTATGTCAGCGTTTCCACTAAGCACTGTATCTCTGAGGAGCTTATGCTAACCAAGCTGTCAGAACTAATTCTGGAGTCAGACTTCACATATTGTAAATTACAAGTGATGCACATTTCCTTTCTTTAAAAACCACAGAGTTAATTGATATTTCAATACACACAACGTAGTAATAAGAAAATAATTTGGTTTTACATCACAGTCTTTTAAAATGTTTCAGGCAACATACTGCAGCCAGAACATTTTGGTTGCAAGAGGACACTCGGGCAAGAAAACCAAAACAAAACAGACCAACCCCCACAAGAAGCTACAGAATTGCATTTTCTGACTTGCATGTTTAGCCACAAAAGATATTTTTGCACTGTAGATCAGTTGTTTTGGGATGCGGAGGCTTCATTTTTGTGTTTGATAAGGCTTGTCACATGGCACTATATGTTTAGAGTGCAGTTTTGCTTGACTCTGATGCTTCTGAAGGCAGGACATATAATGGCTTACGTGACATAAGCCTTTGTTGTGAAGGACATGCACTGCACTTAAACATTCTGGGCAGCTCTATGGGCTCCAGAACAAAGCAAAATACAGATGACTCTTTACTGTGGAGGACCAGACAGGATTTATTTATTGACAGTTCAGCTGGCATTAAAGAATTACTATGAAATGAGACAGATATGGGGAGATTTTTTGCATTAAGATCTGTCACCCTGGGGCAGAAAACAGAGAAGGAAAATACCTATTCTGGGTGTGTGGGATGCAGTTTTACCCACCTACTATTTTCAGTAGCAACTGGAAACTTCTAGAGAAGTATGGCATGCTGAAGAGAAGCACAGCTAGAGCTATGTATACAATGTGCGTACTTACGTCAGACCTCTTGGGATTTTCTGCTTTAGGAGGAAAAATTTTACATTCTACAGGAAGAGAAAAGAACAGATATTTGGGGGAAGATACTGGAATAAATAACCACTTAATTTGTTAATTTTCATTTGTGGAAATGTTCTCATCAAAGCATAAGCAGAACTATGTCTATCTGACAGAGATATTCACTCCCTTCTCAGACATTTGCATTGTGTTCAAGGATCATAGAATCATAGAATCATAGAATGGTAAGGTTGGAAGGGACCTCAAGGATCATCTAGTTCCAACCCCCTGCCATAGGCAGGGACACCTCCCACTAGTAGAGGTTACTCAAGGCCTCATCCAATCTGGCCTTGAACACATCCAGGGAGGGAGCATCCACAACCTCCCTGGGCAACCTGTTCCAGTGCCTCACCACCCTTACTGTAAAGAACTTCCTCCTAACATCCAGTCTAAATCTCCCCTCTGCCAGTTTAAGCCCATTGCCCCTTGTCCTGTCATTGCAGGACCTTGTAAATAATCCTTCCCCAGCCTTCCTGTAGGCCCCCTTCAGATACTGGAAGGCTACTATCAGGTCCCCTCGAAGCCTTCTCTTCTCCAGGCTGAAGAGCCCCAACTCCCTCAGCCTGTCCTCATAGGAGAGCTGCTCCAGCCCTCTGATCATCTTTGTGGCCCTCCTCTGGACCCGCTCCAACACTTCCATGTCCTTCCTGTGCTGAGGGTTCCAGAA
>VWZE01005139.1:427113-473846 GCA_013396675.1 Eubucco bourcierii
AAGAAAGAGCCCCACAGTTTCTCTACCCAGGTCTGTCATCAAGCACTGGAGCACTGTGAACATCCTTTATTAATCCCTTGCATGCCCAGGTGCACCACATTCAATTTAGCTGCCTGATAGAAGTTTGTCTCTGGTGATCATGAATAAATCACAATTTATATAAAATTAAAAAAAAGTATTTGCTTTATGAGAACATTTCTGACACGGGAGTAAGCATCTCTACCACACTGAGTTTCTTAACACTATGTGGATGCTGCAGCTTTTCAGGCAAACCACTACACATTTAAAATGAATTTAAAAAAAAAAAAAAAGAAGGGATGCAAGTGATAACACTCATCTGCCTAACACATTATTCTTGGAAACATTTTTTTCTGAAACTGGTGTCAATGGATGAGAAGCTGGACATGTGCAGACAGTGTGTGTTTGCAGCCCAGAAGGCAAATCACATCCTAGGCTGCATCAAAAGATGCACTGCCAGCAGATCCAGAGTGCTGATTGTACCACTTCACTCTGGTGAGACCTCACCTGGAGTACTGTGTCCAGGTCTGGAGCCCTGAATATAGGAAGGACATGGACCTGATGGAGCAGGTCCAGAGGAGGGCCATGAAAATGAACAGCGGGTTGGAGCACCTCTGCTACAAAGACAGGCTGAGTGAAGTTCAGCCTGGAAAAGAGGAGGCTCTGGGGGAGACCTAATAACAGTCTTTCAGTACCTGAAGGGGGTCTACAAGAAAGATGGAGAGAGACAATTTACAAAGGCCTGTGGTGATAGCACAAGGGGAAATGGTTTCAAACTAGCGAAAAGCAGACTGAGGCTGGATATCAGGAACAGGTTCTTTCCTTATGAAGGTGGTGGGGCACTGGAACAGGTTGCCTAGGGAGGAGGTTCGGCCCCATCTCTGGAGATTCAAAGTGAGGATCGACAGAGCCCTGGGCAACCTGATCTAGTTAAGGATGTTCCTGCTGACTGCAAGGGTGCGTTGGACTACATGACCTTCAGAGGTCCCTTTCAAACCAGACCATTCTAAGATTCTATGATTCTATCCTGAGCATTGTCTTACAAGAAACACCTGATGCAGAATATTTCTATCTGAATGCAGAATTATAGCACTGGGCAACACCACAAACAAGTTTACATATGGTCTTACACAAGTGTAGCAAGTGTGAGCAACTTTTTCATCAGGCACACAAGTGGCTCTGCCTGGTGCACAATGTCTGAGTCCCTGGAGCAGACAGTCTGCAAGGCTGTGCAGACCAATTGCTACTGCTGTCACACTAACAAATAATTTTTCATTATTGCATAAGAATAAAAACTCTTTTTAGATGATTTATTAACTTGTAGTCCTTCTGATGACTTTACAAAGAAAGGAGAATAAAAGATACATAATCTATACACAGGTATAAATTTCTCCCAGGAAGCCAAGTCTTGGTGCCCCTGTATTAAGGCACTGCCTCAAAGTCTCTCACGTGCTTCATATATGCAGTGGCAACAATTTTCTACAAGCAAACAGTCCACTCCTGAAAGTTTTTTGCCTCACAGACTCACTCACCTGCTGGCTCATGTGCAAGTTGAACAGGACCACAGAAGCCCAACAGTTACGGTATGTTTTGGGGGCCCAAATAATCTCTATTCAAAATAGGACAGTGAACAAGAACTGAAGCTTAAATAAAAACAGGATACTTTTCTAGCAGCACTACAGCCTTCTTGAAATCCACACAAATACTGGTACAAAACACAGGAGATGAAAACACTGTAATGAAATCTACTGCACACAGAGGATTCTGAATATATCTGTAATGTCACCATGACATAAACTGCAGGAGATACCAGCAACCATATTTGTGTTCTTTTACCACCCGTTAAAACCACTTTGCAGTAGAAGCTCCGTAAAAGACTTCGCTCACTAAGTTGATTGTAAAGATGTCTGAAAGAAGTTTTGAGCTGTTGCCAGAAAAGAGCATCTGGACCTTCCACTATCAAGATGAAGACCAAGTCGTGTATCAAACAAGCCTTACTGGATACATTCAACCAGGAAAAATTATGGATTAGTATATAGCCTTGCTTAGGAAGGACTCACAAATGCAGCCAACAGCCAGCAATCCCAGAAGGCTTGGGAACCTGAAAACAGCATTCTGCAGAGGGTGCTCAGCATCTCTGACCCGAGATTCAGCATACTTGGGGTCTGAAATGTTCAGAGTTCCTTGTTCTGGTCATCTGTTATAATTTTTCTAATTTATTTTGAGCTTTACCTGATTGGACATTATCCCAGGTCTAGTTGTGGACATTATTTTCTGTGCATTCCCAAGGAGACATTTTACTGCTGTTCTGCCTAGAAAGTTTGAAGTCACCCAGGATCAACTGCTGCTTTTTCCCTTTCAATCACAGAGTACTTCTCACAATACCCTTCTCCAAATGGCTGTGGCAGCTTTGTCCGGGGTCATATCCTACTGGCACCAACACACCATCTCATACTTTTCCTAGGTGCTCCAATAAACAATTAAAAGTTTGCTATTTAAATAACCACTTAAGCAGGAACTTGAGTTAACAATCCTTAAACAGGCAATTCGCACTTCTGAGACCACTTGTCTTAGTTCTCTATAGGCATTCCTAGCTGAAAATGTTTGATTTGTATTTTTGGAATCTCCTTTACAATGATAAAGGCTAGCATATACAATTTTATTCTGCTTCCTTACCTCAGGGAGCTTTCATTTTCTCTGTAGCATAGATAGACATTTGCACACACATGCAGAGCTTGCACAGAACACCACTTCCTTGACAAATAGAAGGGAGCCTTTGCCCCCACAAAATCTAACAAAATGTGAAGTAAGGGTCAATCAATCAACTGTCTCCCACTACTACTGCAGGGAGAGACCCTATTCCATTCCCACTGTCTTGCTCTGTCTCCCAGTTACTCCTGGGCACACTCTTCCACTGCTCCTCTTGCACTGAATCTAACAAACATGGACTCAGTTTAGAAAGTGTCAAATGCAACAAACTGACAGAAACTCAGCCCCCACACTGGGTAGTTTTATCTTAAATTAGGGAATTTAACTTATTCTTGGAAGCATGTAGTGAGGGTCACATCTGGCAGAAGGAAACCTTCATACAACTGAGAGTCAGGACAGGCAGCAAGGAACTGAATTTTGCTCCTTTGGCAAGCTGCTAGACAGTTCAGGTACACTGGGACCTCAGCCTAAATCTGTGGGAATCCATTTTACTGTGTTATGCCTTGTTTAACCAGACAGTACAGCTTCCAATAAAATCTGCTTCCCACAGTACATGTTACAGATCATGTAACTGCATCTTAATTTCCGAATGATTTTTCATCTTTGTCGTCCAAATACAGATGAATCTAAGATTTTAGACTGAAAACAGTGATTGCTAATACAGTTCATGAATAATAATCTCTCATGCTTGAATTTACTTAAAGCTTAAGCATACCAGGTAATTTTTCACATTAAAAAAAGCACTCAAAAATTTTAGCAGAAGGAACTACTTAGATTCGTAACAGCTTTATTTGTTAAAGTTGTTCCTTTATGTTACCTGATTCTAGACATAAATTCCTTTGTTTTGAAAATGGCAGCTCATTTAGCAGTGTAATAAACCATCGTTGCCTGGGAAATTAAATCCTGCAAATTGTGGCAAGGCTGAGTCATTCTCTTTGGTAATAAAATGACGATGTAACGAAAAACTGGACAATACTACCCAGGCTACCACAAAATGAAGTTGATGAAAGCTAAGAGAAAACTACAACAGGTTGTTGGTTCTCTTGCCTTGTATTAGATGTGCAACCAATCAACATTTTAAGCCAGATGTTGATAGTTATATTGGAGGTGAACTGCCAGAGCTTTTTTCCTTTGATTTATAGCATGAACTCGCAACCCTTTTTTTTTTTATGATGTGCACAGAAGCCTCATAGGTGAATATATATTTTTTCTCTTCTACATTTTTTTTAATAAATAATGCAGCAAAAGTATACATCTAGTTTTGAAATGTGAGATCAAACAGCAACATCAGAGCATGGGTTCTTCAGCCCTTCACATCTTAACAAGCATATTTTTTTTCATGGTTCAACATTTGTTGTATTTATTTCTGACACTAGCCTTACTTGGGAAAACAGCTCTGCACAGATGTAAATTCATCCTGAATTTCTTTTCTCAGACAAGTACATCAAAGGATGGAGACCCTGACACAGCTTCAGTGGTACATAGCTTTGTGCCCTGCCCTGCTGCAAGCATCAGCAGAACAAGCAGTATAGGACCACTGTTATATAGCATCAAATATAGCTTAATAGGATGGTTAAGGGAAAGGAGCATCTGTTATATGAGAATGGGCCAAGAGAGCTGGGACTGTTCAGACCAGATGGCTCATTGTGTAGAAATACCTTCATCACTTGTGTAGAAATAAGTGACAGGAGGGAGTAAAGATGACAGAGTTATCTGTGCGCAACGACAGGACCAGAAGCAATGGGCACATACTGAGATATCACAAATGTAATTTAACTATAAAAAAAATAAACATTTTTTCCCCTTCTCCTTTCCCCCCACTGTGAGGGTGATTGAGCATTGGAACAGATTGCCCAAAGAGGCCTCTCCACCCTTGGGCATACTCAAACCCCATCCAGACCTGCTGGCCGTAAGCAATCAGTTCTTGCTGCTCCTGCTTAACCAGAGGTTTGGATTAGACCATCTCCTCCAGAGCTCCCCTCCAGCCTCAGCAATTCCCGTAAGTGTCTGATATTTATTTTGCACTGCAAACACGTACATTTCTGCATCATTTTACAGAAAACAAGAAAGAGATAATTCTTGAAATACATCCACAGAACTTTTTTTCCTCACCTGTAGATTCTGTGAAAACACATTAGCAACTCCTCCCTCCCATTTCACTATAACCAACTCTCAACATTAAAAAGGTTACCACATCAGAAATGCAGATCTCTCCACTACTTATTTTGTAAGAAACAACTGCAGACTCTTAACTGAACCTAATGAAAAGATTCTATTCTTGGAAAAACATGACTATGAATGGAAAGTATGCACATTCGACCTTTGATGAATGCCATATTAAGAGAAGCTAAATTTTAAATATGATTTGCCCCTTTCTAATTTATTTTAATCAACTGCTAGTTGCGGCAGTTGTATTATTTGGCTATATTAGACATCTGTTTAAGTCTGTCTCCATACAGAGAGAAGGGATTCTTTTCCAAGAGGCAGCTGTATCAGTATCTTATTGAAAGCTTTTCTAATACTAGAAAAAACAGGCAACGATCAGAAGAAGAAGAGACACCCACAGCAGCACCTCCTAACACCACCAAGTCGGGAATCTGGACAATGCAATGCGCTGCTCAGACCAGCCATTCTATCCCAGGGGGTTGCAGGTTTCGGGTATAATCACACAAACGCCTGCCAAGCAATAATCCGCCGCCTGGAGTAGAGCCTCGGCTAGCACAGGGCCCTCGAACCAGCCTCGGGCAGCTACTGCCCGCACTGCCCGGCCGCACAAGAGCAACAGGTTGCCACACATGGTGACCCGAGGGTACGGTGCAGAGCCAAGCTGCCGAGACCCCCGGGAGCCACCATACCTCCCAGACTTCGAAAAGGATAGGGTGGACGCGCAGCTGCAGCCCGCGGCCGCGTCTCCTCTCCTCCCGCAAACCACCCGCCGGCCCTGCGGCCACTTGCCCAGCCACGCTCGCGCGTCATCCGCCACCGCTCGCAAGCGCCTCCTGCCTCGCGCCTCCTGCCTCGCGCCTCCTGCCTCGCGCCTCCTGCCTCGCGCCTCCTGCCTCGCGCCTCCTGCCTCGCGCCTCCTGCCTCGCGCCTCCTGCCTCGCGCCTCCTGCCTCGCGCCTCCTGCCTCGCGCCTCCTGCCTCGCGCCTCCTGCCTCGCGCCTCCTGCCTCGCGCCTCCTGCCTCGCGCCTCCTGCCTCGCGCCTCCTGCCTCGCGCCTCCTGCCTCGCGCCTCCTGCCTCGCGCCTCCTGCCTCGCGCCTCCTGCCTCGCGCCTCCTGCCTCGCGCCTCCTGCCTCGCGCCTCCTGCCTCGCGCCTCCTGCCTCGCGCCTCCTGCCTCGCGCCTCCTGCCTCGCGCCTCCTGCCTCGCGCCTCCTGCCTCGCGCCTCCTGCCTCGCGCCTCCTGCCTCGCGCCTCCTGCCTCGCGCCTCCTGCCTCGCGCCTCCTGCCTCGCGCCTCCTGCCTCGCGCCTCCTGCCTCGCGCCTCCTGCCTCGCGCCTCCTGCCTCGCGCCTCCTGCCTCGCGCCTCCTGCCTCGCGCCTCCTGCCTCGCGNGGGGGGGAGGAATGAGGGGGTTGGGGATGGCGAGTGGCCGCTCATCCTCGTCCCGTCCCGCAGACCTGCCCGCTACTGCTTCGCGTCTTCACCACCAACAATGGGCGGCACCACCGTATGGACGAGTTCTCCCGTGGGAACGTGCCCTCCAGTGAGCTGCAGATCTACACCTGGTGAGTGTGCGAAGGCCTGAGCCTGTCCGCCCACCCATCGGGTAGGGCGGCGGACGGGAGCACCGGGGCCGTATCGAAAAGTTTGCCTGGCTCCTTTGGCTGATATTTGGCTGCACGAGCGAGTTCCGTACGCCTTGCCTAGAGCAGGAGACGCGGGGAGGCTCTCACGAGTGCAGTTGAGCGCTGAGCTGCGGTGGCAACTCTGCGGGGAAAGGCATCTGGCCCTGGGAAGGCTTCTGCGCATAGCCATGGCAACTTGGACGTGGCGTCTGTGGAAGTCCGGCTTTAGCTAGGAGTTGATTGTCGCAGGCTGAAGCTTAGTGCAGTTGAATTGTCCGATTACAGATGCATGTAACCAGAGGCTCGTTTTGTGGCATGTGGTTATCACAACAAATTTATTCAGTACAGAGACTATTTAACGATTACATTTTGTTCTGCCTCTTTTTTTTTCGGTAGAAGTCGTTGTCCCTGAAGGCTTGAAGTGTTAACGTGAATGGTGTGTTGGTTAAAGTCAGGGTGTCTTGAAAGCAAAATGTCTATTTTTGTATGGGCAGGTATCGATGCTCTAACAAGGAGATGCTTTTTATAGTTTTCACAGTTCACATTTAGAGAACTGCTTTGGTCTGTGTTGCAAAACATGTCAGGTTTTGTTTATGGTGCTTCAAAGAATGCTTTTGAAAGTGAGCTATGCTAGTTTTTAAGACTTTTCAAAGTGTTTGCTAGAGTTATAACATTTACCTTGTATGGTTGAATAAATCCATTTTTGTGGCTAGCAAAGCATGCAGTTCTAATTTACTTCTTAATGGGATTTATGGACTCAGTCCAGGCTATTGATGGTGTCAGAGCTGTTTGCCATCTGCAAAGTCAGAGTGGACATTGTTTGTCAACACACTGTTCTTCGGTTGATTGAAGCTTGGAGTGACTGTACAGTCTGTATAATTAGAGCTGCTGTAGTTGTGGTGATTGACTCCTTTTGTTCTTGGAATTCTAGAAGTGGGCTTTAGCCTTGGTCTGGTTGAAGGCTGGGAAAAGGAGGAGTACTGCCTGCTAGAGCAGAAAGGGAAATCTTGATGGAAATGGAAAACACTATTAATTTTTTTTTCTTTTTTTTTTTTTTTTTTTAAACATTTCCTTTAATAACCTATTTTAACACAGATGTCAAGAGAAGGAAACTCTTACACATGAACCCATTTGAAAAACAGGCTGGCCCCCACTGTTTAAACAGGAACTTCTGTGAGAGAACTAGAAAAGCAGATGTTGAAACTTAGGCAAAGGTGAAGAGATTTGTCAGAAAAAATTGGAAGTTAGTTAGGGGGCTACATTTGCACTAGACCATGTTGCCTCCAGAGTACAGTAAGTGATGAATTCTCCCAAGTGTTAAAATCAATAACCGGAGCAAATTCTCTTGAATTTGATCATTAGATCAAATTGTGTTGTTTGGAATTGTTGTATAGTTGTGAAATCAATGGCTTGCTATGTAGCTGAAATCTAAGATCTAACTCATTCTTCAGGTATCATCAGGAAGTATGGAAAGGCAAGGAAATACATGGCAGAGTTGTTGCACTGTATGGATTACAGCTGAAGGGGGAAGCTTTTTCTGTTGCTGATGTGTTTCAGAATGTGAACCACTTCGGTTTGTTTGTTTAACCTAGGATGGATGCAACCCTGAAAGAGCTGACCAGCTTAGTGAAAGAAGTTTACCCAGAAGCACGGAAGAAGGGCACACACTTCAATTTTGCAATTGTTTTTACAGATCTCAAGAGGCCCGGATATAGGTAAATGGCATTTCTTCTCCAGGTTAATAGAAGGTGTCAGGCACTGGTGTAGTAAATTATTCGTCATTAATGCTGATTTTAAAGTTCAGAACCCATGTGATAACAGACTGCTCACAAACGGTGAGTTTTGCTGAGTGACCATCATTGTTAAAGTGTTCCTGTGTCCTTGAAGGCTTTGCTTGCTACATTGGCAACCAGTCAGAAGATGGACCTGCAGCTCAAGATAAGACTTTGTTTCTGCTGATACAAGCTGTGGTATACATTTGAATTTTAGCAGTGATCTTGTTGCAGGTATCTGTCTTCCAAAACAGTATGACCTAACCTTTGTCAGCAACCAGTGGATACGTCGTGTTGCCTTTGGGTTCTTGTTCTGGATCTATATGGAAGGGGGGCCAGGGATTCTCTCTAGTACATAACTTAATATGGTAGAAAGTTCTCCTACCCCAGTGCCACATCAGAAAGAGGATTTGGCGTAGGTTTTTCTTGGTGCATCTAGTACTGGAGAGGGGAAACCCCAGCATCCAGTATATATAGCTAAATACATGTACAGTGCAGAAGATGGCATGGGAACGTTTTCAGGAGCTGATTACAGTTCCTGTTTAAAACTTACAGAGGTTGATCTCTGACCACTAAATGGCTTTTTCTCTCCTACGTGCAGGGTGAAGGAGATTGGCAGCACCATGTCAGGCAGGAAGGGCACAGATGATTCCATGACGTTGCAGTCTCAGAAATTCCAGATAGGAGACTACCTGGATATAGCAATTACTCCTCCAAACCGTGCACCGCCCCCCTCGAGCCGCATGAGACCATACTGAAGTGTTGCTTCTTTGTACGATTGCATCTTCTGTTTATTCGTACTTGCTGTTCTAAAGCAGGCTTATTTTGTTGCTTTTGTTGCTAAGCGGGAACACCTGAAGACAAAGCTTAAGCATCAGAAATGAACGTTGATTTTAAAACCTTAACTTTTAGTTTGTTTAGAAGAAACACTTCTCTTTAGCAGTGCCATCATCCTATCCCTGATTGCTGTAGTTTGAACAGTACATTGGTGTCTGGTGTTTCAAAATTTCCATAAAATATGACCAGAAGGATTACAGGTGTCTGTAGTTCTGTCTTGTTTGGAATAAAGATTGATGTTAATCTTTTGATAGTGTGGTGCTGTTTGGTTTTGTTTGGTTTGGTGGGTTTTGGGGTTTTTGTTTGTGTTTCTTTAAAGTGGATTTATGCAGAGAAATTCAGAAGTTAGCTTTTAAGCAGAAGTAGAAACTGAAGGAGGATCAAAGCCTTCATCTGGGCTTTTTGAGTAGAGAGGTAGGTGGTCAGGAAGACAACATCCAGTTTTGACTTCCAGAACTCTTAAGGAAGGTGAGTCCTGCAGTCTGTTTCCATTAGTTCATCTAATGGATGCATACAAATTTGAACCTTACTTTGACCTTTCTGAGCTTGGCGACTCTCACTGTGTAGCCCTCCATAAGATGGCTTTTCAATAATGCTTGCAGCTTTTATGGTGTATCATTTTCTCAACTTACTATAGCCCTGCAGTCCTGGGGCAAAGCTAGCTGTGAGGTGTCAAGGTATTCAAGGATGTTCATGCTAAAAGCTAGTGATTGAGGACATGATGGGTGTCTATCAGCCAGCATCTAGAATCTCAGAGGAAAGGGTAGTTTAATGTTCTGGGTTGTCCATGGGTAAACTGGATGGCTGGTCTGTGTGGTGTCCCTTATGGAATAGGAGAATGAAAGATGTGCCCCATCTCCCACCCAATCCCATCTGACAGGATGGAGTCTGTGACTTAGCTCAGTACTTGCCAGTTCTTTCTGCTACTGCAGGGGGAGATCTTGAGACAGGCAGATGTCTCTTGTCAGAGCAGGCTCCAGGTGTCCCTGGACTATGAGCCTCTGCCAGCTGATCATAAGCATACTTGCTTTCTGCACATTGTGTCCCTGTGTGCTGAGAAAAAGACCAAAGGCCGTAGATCAGGGGCTAAGCATGAAGTAAGTTCTGTCTGCTGAGGACAAGGCATGGCTTCTCTCAAGAGCTGTGATTTATATTCTTTTTTTGTCTCGGGAGGCCCAAGGTATGCAGTGCAGCCTGAGGGATCTTGGGCTGAGTTGTGCCTGTGGTTCACCCGTTTCTGTCTGTCTCCCTTCTCTGGCCTCTTTGTTGGGGAGTTGCTGTTTTAGCCTTCACAAATATTTCTCATTTGCAGAATTAAATGCATCCAAGTCACTTTTTCTCTTAAGATGGGAGGCTGAAAAGTGTCTCACCCTTTCAAGAGTGCTGAAGGAAATGCAATATAAATGCTGCCTTAAAGAGGAATGAGCTTGAAAGTGGCAATGGAGCTGGTCTGTTGTGGCCATAAGTGGGATGCGAGGGATGCTTAGCCAAAATGAAGGGGAGGCTGTCCATGATACTGCTGCTGTGAGGAGCCCATGTGTCCTTACAGCTTAGTGATTTCTATGTCATGAGGGCTAGGTTTGTTCAGACTTGGGGCCCCTACTGCCCATGTGTTAGATCATGACCTCCATATGAGCAGTGTGAGTTTTGTCATCTTGCAGACCTGAGTGGACAAAAAAGTGGTGAAATGCTGTGGCAAGTGGCCTGTAGGGAGGTGGTAGAAGCCCCATCCCTTGAAATGTTCAAGATCAGGTTGGACTGGGCTGTGAGCAGTCTTACCTAGTTCAAGATGTCTGCTTACTGTAGAGAGCTTAGATTAAATGACCTTTAAACGCTGATTTCAACCTAAAGCATTCTGTAAGACCACTGTTAAGTGGCTAGTGGATCCTCCATCCAGCCTAAGGAGGTGAGTTGTGCAGTAACTAGCATGGAATTGTGGAATTACGTAGCCTCTCACTGAAGGCAAGGACAGACCTGCCATTAGGGTTACACATGAATATGGGCATTTCCTCATTTTTGTGTCCAGCTTTTTGCTTTAATTATCTTTAAGGATAATTCCTATGTAGTCAATATGTAAAGCAACAGCAGCAAGTGAGCTTGTCTGTGACTCAGCTGCTCTGGGAAGGGGGCTTGGCTATACTGCCAGAATGGGAGTTGTGGTGACAGCTTGTTGCCTGCTCAGCTTGGGTCATGTCTTCACACACTTCAGGAAAAAAAAAGGAACACCACCTGGCTTTATATTTGGTAGCCCATGAAACAAAAACAGCAGGAAATGAATGTGCAGAACTGCCTTCGGTAGAGAATACTTTGGCTTGACTACTTATTGTGTGGCGTTAGCATGACTGGCATGGAAGTAAAAGGCTCAGCTGATCTCGTCCCCAGTTGCTTCAGGGTAAACATCTTTCAAGAAAGAGATTTGCTCTTGACACTTTCATGTCACACAGAAAGCTAATGAAGAGAGATCAACTTTATGTACCTGTTTTTTAATGGGAAAAGACACTTCAAGGATCAGTGTAGTTTGGGTCAGGGGTTCCCTGCTTCAGAAATACGCTATGCAACCAAGGCCAACAGCAGCAGTTTTTAACTCAGCTATTGGGATACAGCGAGCAGCTGTGAAAGCAGGCAGCATCAGTGTGCAACTGTCCAGGTGGTACAAGATGTGGAATGATAACAACTTTCACTTATCTGCTTAACTCCTACTGCATAGGAGGACATGTAACATGGTTGTATGTCTCTCTTGAAGCCATTGTTAAAACTGAGAAAGGATATCAGTCCTTAAAAAGAGCAGAGTATGTACAGAACAGTGGTTCAGGAAAATGAAAAAACGACCTGAAAACAACACTGAGCAATCCTATATGCTCAGAAAGTAATGTGGTGTAGACAACACTAGATCCAGATCCACAGGACTTACTTTGCAGCAATTCCATGAAGAATTTTTATTCCTCATCAAGGCAGCTGGATCTTTTTTCTTCTTTCTGAAGGGCTGAAAAGACACAACTATTTCATGTCTGCACTTTTTCACCAGCAACACCAACACACACACACACACACACACACACACACACCCACCCTTCTAGCTTTTTATCTCCCAGCTGCATAAGGCAAAACCCTAGGATGACAGTTTTTGAAAATGGTTTCCTGATGTGATAATTTACCGGAGGTAACCCACTCACACAGCACTCCAGACAGCAGCCAGTTCTTGCCTTCTGCACAGGCCCCTCCACACACCTGCACCTACCCTTGCAGATTTCTCTCCAGGGCTCATCTTGTCCCTGCCCTTCCTCAGAGGGGCTCAGTTCTTACCTGACAAACACTGGGCCACTCATGTAGGTCTCCAACTCTTGTGATCCCTGTCCCTGCCAGCTGCAGCTATGAGCTGGACTCCCTGGCAAGGCCTGGAGAACAACCCTACACCCTCCCTCTGGGAGGCAGTACAGTCACATGGACAGTGTTATGGAACCAAGGCACCTTCCCCTAATTTTTCTTTTTTATTCCCACTGCCAATTACTGCAAGCTGCTGTGGCCCTAGATATGGCTTCATATTTCTGTCTTCCTTCTGGTGTGCCTTTCCTGCCTGCCTAGATGTGGTTCACTGTGAAGGACTCTCTGTTCTGCTTCCTCAAGCAAACTTTGTTCTTGGAACTAATTTTTTTTTTAAACCCCTTTATTTTATCCACCTAAACCACTGTGGTTTTTGATTTAATAAATAGAAACAGGTGTACCAAAATTGTTACTTTTTTCACACCAAGAAACTTTTTATCCTGGAGAAGAGGAGGCTCAGGGGTGACCTCATTGCTGTCTACAACTACCTGAAAAGAGATAGTAGCCAGGTGGGTATCGGTCTCTTCTCCCAGGCAACCAGTAAAAGAACAACAGGACAGAGTCTCAAGTTGTGCCAGGGGAGGTATAGGCTGGATATTAGGAGGAAGTTCTTCACAGAGTGATTTGCCATTGGAATGGGTTGCCCAGGAAGGTGGTGGAGTTGCTCTCCCTGGAAGTGTTCAAGGAAAGACTGCATGAGGCACTTAGTGCCATGGTCTAGTTGACTGGCTAGGGCTGGGTGATAGGTTGGACTGGATGATATTGGAGGTCTTTTCCAACCTGGTTGATTCTATGAAATCCTCCACTATGCTAGTAGACGTTGCAGGACTGATGTGTCCTGGGGCAGGGAGAGGAATTGCGTCAACTGTCATGGAAGCACTCACAGAACAGCCTCTGAGAACTGTACCAAAGCAATAGACAGGATACAAATCACAGGGCAGCCTCATCTGCCCGTGATAGAGGATGTTTTGGCATGCACTCCCCCTACCTTTTCTCTTCTCTTGCTTCAACACTTGTCAGGGCCTTTGTTGGTGAGCAGTGATGTGGGTCAGCACACAGAGCCCATTAACACTTTAGCCTTGGAAAACAGCAATTAGTTCCTAGTGGTTGGGCAAGGAGGAAGGGCTTCCCCTGCAGCCTGTACTGCAGTGATGCAACTGAGGGTGTGGGAGCTGCAGCTGGGGTGAGGAAAGGTGGGACCATGAAGGGAGGCCTTAAGCTGGTTTACAATAGTTGCATAAGCAATCATTAGGGAGCATAGCCATAGTTTTAAGCCAAGAATACATTGTATCAAAAATTAGGAAAGCATTTGAACACCTTTCTGCTGGGTATTCTACAAATTACCCTTTCCTTGATCCGTCCCAAGGAGAAACATTTGTGTAGCAGAGCATCTTCTTCTATATAGACCATTTACAATTAAAAAAAAACCAAACTCTTTAACATGAATTAGACAGGATCAAAGAAATTTGCAGGAGTGGCTATAATTGTAACAACAGCGTGAAGTTTCACATTTAAATGGATAGATAACAGAGGCAGCACTGACTTGTCTTCCTGGTAGACTGTATTCCTGTGGACTAATGTACATGTGATTCCATAGTGTGGCCACTGGATGCTGTTCCTACTCCTTATAAATGTTAGTCTGTTACTGTCCCTTGTGCAAACAAGGTACTCCCAAAAGAGAAGGCAGCTCCAGCATCAACTACAGCTGTTGACAGAAGACATGCAACCATCATGAAACATCTGAGTAATGACAACAGGAAACAAAGCAAGTATCATGTCCTACAGAATACTTACAGATAAAAAAAGCATTCATGATGCTTTAAATAAGTAAGGAAGCCTGGACTCCATTTATTGCTCTACTGATTTATAAAAGCATCAGTAAAAGCACATTGGGAGGCACCAAATATGATGCTTGTCATCTATCCATTTGACAGCCAGCTGGGAAGTTTCACTTCACCATGAGATCTGTATTTGTGTTTAACCTCAGGCATAATATTTCTAAGAGAAGAACACAGAAGAACACGTTGACCGCCTTAAGAAGCTTCCTGGGCAGAACAACCAGGATGATTTTTTGACAACAAATGGGATTAAGGAGAGAAGTTGTTAGCTGACTCATTCAATAAATTAAAAAAAGCCACAACCCAAAACCCAAACAAAACCCCGTACCACCACAGGAAATAAAGGAAAACTAAATGCTTTACTTTTTTCGGTTGCTTCTCAAATGTCCCTAAATACTGAAATACATTTTTTGTGCTGAGTTCAATCTTTTCTGACTGCAGGTTGTTTTATAGGTAATGTGATCCTTACATCTGATCTAATGCTCACACAGGCAACAGCTGGGTTTGAGATTACTGCTAGGGAGGAAAAAGTGAAAGAGAAAACAAAACTAATTAGCCTTTTGGTTGCCTGGCAAATGGAAGGAATTAATTGTAGAACTGCAAAGCTCTGAGACTGTCTGCAGGAGAACTGGTGAAATGACTTCTTGTGAAAATAGCCCCCGGTTAAACTCAATTAGGCACTACACAGAACTGAACTGTACTCTGAGTCAATTTTGCCTATTTTCAGGTAAGAACTGTCCCTTCATTACAAGATACTATTTCTTAGAATCATAGAATGTGAAGTTCAAAGGGACTCCAAGGATCATCTGTGCCAACCTTTCTAGATAATAGTACAGTTCAAATGAGAAAGCCCAGCACTCTGTCAAGCTGAGTCTTAAAACTGTCCAATGTAGGGGAATCCACTACTTCCTTGATTCCAACATCAAACCTTTCTCATGGTGAAAGCTTTTCTTCTGGAGTCCAACCGGAATCTCTCAGGAGTAACTTGTACCCATTACACTTTGTCTTTTCCAGATGACTCTTTGTACTGGTATATGGTAATAAGGTCTTCCCTAAACCTTTCCCTCTCCAACTATTTTGGACACAGATCAGTTTTCAACACTGTTTATGCTTTCGCTTCTGCCCACTTTTCCCTCTTTCACCTCCAATAATCAAACTACTGCTTAAGGCTTACTAAAACCTGAAAGATCATTTCTATTTCTAAGTATTAGCTGAACCCCTTATCATATTAGTTAATGAAATGCTAGAAAACATAGCAGAAAATGTTTAATAGGCAAGAAAAACTATGCAAGTAGCCCACAATGATAACCCCAGCTGGGCTAGGTACAACTCTACAATTCCCTAATGGGGAAAAAGGACCACGGAGAGCAAACTTATCAAGTTTAGGGAAAAGACATTTACAGCCTCTTTTGGGAATCAGGTGTCTCAGGTTTAGGGAACAGACATGCTCTTTAACCCTGCTCAAAAGAGTTAACGAAAACCACTCCACACCAGACTGGAAAGAATTGGAAGTTTAAATTAAAAAAAATATATACCAGTACAGAAACATATGAAATGCACAAATCTGTAGTCATCCCTGGTAGTTCTCCAGTTTGGGCCTACTACAGAACCTCATTAATGAAAGCTTTCCACAGCCTTCGAGGAGACCTTATAGTAGCCTTCCAGGATCTGAAGGGGGCCTACAGGAAGGCTGGGGAGGGACTATTTACAAGGTCTTGTAATGACAGGACAAGGGGCAATGGGTTTGAACTGGAAGAGGGGAGATTTAGACTGGATGTTAGGAGGAAGTTCTTTGCAGTGAGGGTGGTGAGGCACTGGAACAGGTTGCCCAGGGAGGTTGTGTCTGCTCCCTCCCTGGAGGTGTTCAAGGTCAGGTTGGAGGAGGCCTTGAGTAACCTGTACTAGTGGGAGGTGTCCCTGCCCATGGCAGGGGTTTGGAACTAGATGATCCTTGAGGTCCCTTCCAACCTTACCATTCTATGATTCTAACCTCCCTCTAAACCAGGCCAAAACCCCAGGCCTCATATGCTCTTTTCTCCCATCCATGCCTCACTGCATTAGGCCCATCCAGGCCAGAATTATGTAAAAAAAGTAGCCAGGCTGCCCAAGGCTACAGATAGGTCTGAAATCCTCCCCCCTACTGAAGATAAAAGCTCATGCATTCCCAGGAGGAGAGGGAAGGGAGAAAAGAGAAAGAGCCGACCCTACAGCCAGCTTATATAGAGAGAGCAGAATTATGTGAAATATTATAGAATAACAATGATAATATATTAAATATTATAGAATAACAGTTTACCATTTCCTGAGTCCTGTCTAGCCCTTTGGAGGACTTCTGTCTCTCTGGTTAAAACTTCCCATTCTTAAACCCACAACAGAAGGCAATGGGAAATACAGCAAGGTTCATGGCAAATGGAGTCTTTTGGGATATCTGGCTTGCTTCAGGGCGAGAAAGCAGCCATGATGTGCTATGAAGGGAGAACGTAGTCTACAAAACTCCTTCAGCTTAGCGTTGGTAAATCTGCTTAGCTGAAAGGTTCTTGCTCTGGAGTAGAATTCTTTCTACCTTAAGAGATGAATTTCCACAGTTAGTTAGATCCAGTCTAAGTGGTTTTAGTCTGTCAGGTTGCCGGAAGGAGGTCTGGCCTTTAGTCCCTGAAGGAGCTGGGTTAGACCAAGTAAGCCATTTCATAGTAGCAAGTGATTATAGTTTTCCAAGCAGCCACCAAACATATAAAACAGATTTATTTAGCATTAAAAAGCTCAGATACTGTGCTTAAAAAGCACAGTAATACACACATATTTCTAAAAGCAATCTATCACAGAAAAATGACTGTGTGCTCAGGCCAGAAAAACTACAAAATAAACAGTCAATTTGAGGTACACGTATCCTGGAGAATGACTGGAATAGCAGGAAATCAGCTCTGTTACTCACTGTGTTTTAGCCAGAGCAAGTAAGTCTAAGAACCTGGGGAGCCACTTCAGGGCATATCCAGCTATCTGTATATGCTGAGGACTTTGTATTACACTTCTCCCAGTCTCCTGGAACAGTCTCTCCTCCTCATGTGTTGCATGCTGGCCCTCATCTAAATAACAGAATTTTAGCTATCACAGGAAGACTGTGTACAGCTGGTAAGAATAGTTCCTGGAGTCACCATAAAGAATAGCTGACACTGTAAAGTGCAAAGTGGCTCCAAATAAGGATAAGGAACTGGGATTTCTTGTGGACAAAAGTAAAATCTCTAGCAGAAAAAAATTCCTAATTACTATGACAACTAGATACCAAATTATTGCCAAACAGCTCTTTCCTCCCACCAGTAACTCCTTTCGCCTTTTGAGCTTGTTATGATTCAGTGGCAAGATCCATGAACGTGGAAAGTCTCAACATGGACATCAGCTTGATTGCAGATGTTTGGCTTGAAAAATCCAGGACATTCTCTGCAAATATATCCAGAAGGGTTCATGAACTTATTGTCTCAATCATATTTTCAATTAGTAGGAGATGCACAATCAACTTTTTTAAATATTGCAAAGAATAAAAGAAGGGTCAGGTAAAGTAATAGCTTAGTTCTATTTCATTACTGAAGTGGATTCCAACTCCAAATAAGGTACTTTATCAGTCTCATTTTGGGCTGTTAGTGATTATTATTTGACTCCATATATGCTCCTTGTACTTTGTACCTAAATAATCTGTCTGGTCCCAAGTTTTAACAGATAATCAAAAAGCAAAATATACATTACATAGGATCTGGAATATCTAACACTTGATCAAGAGGTCACAAAAACTTTCAATTCAAGTGGACCACTTATTTTTAAAGCTGTTACTCCACTGTCTAAAGATTACTATTTATTGTAGACTAACTTCATCTCATGTATTTTTCATAATGTGGCTTTGCATTTCAAAGAACTTTGGGTTTGCTAAAACAACTGTGAAATTAGTTGTGTCACTTCTATAGTTTTCTCCATTTTCTTAGTTTAATTACCTAAATTTACTAAGAAGAAAGCGTTCAGTGGTACTTTGATAGATAGTGGTACTTCACAGATAAAGCAGTAAAAAAAATGAACCAAACCCTACCTTATTTTTTTTTCTTTTAAAAATGGCACAAATAAAACACACAGTGAATCATACTTGTTCTGTACAATAAAGGTAGTCAGATATCATGCAAAAAGTAGCTTAGTCACAGTAATACAAGTTACTTGGGTAGCTGAAAACCAAGAGGCTGCATGAATTTCTAAATGCATTAAAGCATTTCTGTAACTTCTCCAAATTAGATTACTTAACTAAATTTGTCAAACTTAATACCTGTTCTCTTTGTTGCAGTAACTGGTGAAATCACTTTCATATCTTGTAGTACTTCCTGCCTTGGTCTCCATTCTCCTTGTCTGCAGAAGACTCTGCTTTATGATTATACTTGGACAAAATCTAGAGGGAATTAAAAGGTAATAAAAAGACTTATCTAAGAACTCCAAACAGGATTACAGTTTCTATTTTTTCACTAAGTAGCAGAGAACTCTTTCTGAAGTAAATAAGACTGATAGTAAAATTAAGAGTGTTTAGTTCTATTTTGATATTAAAGCTATTTAGGAAAAAAAAGTTATTAGCTAACCTGTAGAACATCATCTGGTATTCTTGTTATTTCTGGAGGTGGAGGAGTATCAAGTAATTCGTCATAGGATTTTATTTTGGGAGGGGAAGGGTCTTCAAAACGTTTAAGATAGTTATCAGAGGTCACAGCAAAAGGAATTCTATCTTCTGTGGGTTTTTTGTTTGTTGCATCTTTCTTTGTCACTGACCGAATCTTCTCCTTCTGCATTACTTGCTGCAAAAGAGGTATTGAATGCCTTCAGTTAAACTACATCATAAATGTTGTTGTAAAATTACCATAGAGAGATTTTCTACAATAACATAAGCAAAAGTAACATTGGAGTGAAAAAACTGCTTATGGTAAAAGTGTGTGAAGATGTTCATAATTGCTATTTACTACCTTAGCTTCTGTTACTAGCCATCTTGTTTCAAAATCTGGACATCGTGGTGTTTCTGTTTGTCTAGGAGGTGGCAGTTCATTTGTCCCTGGTGACCTTGATGATTCTGTACTATTTGTTCTGGGAGAGAGTTTCACATCAGGAGTACAGAACACAAAGACCATAGGAGAAGTCATCCAGTTGGCTGCTGCTATTAAGGGAAGACAAATAAGAATGCATAGTTACATGCATGTAAGTATAAATATTATTAGTTACAGTGGTCCAGTTTAGTTTTCTATTAGCTTTTCATAGATTTGCATAGTTTGAAACACCTATATCATTTTAGATGATATTTTTAGTATGAAGAATCACCCATATGACAGAACTGCATAAAAGCAGCAAATACAAGAGAAAAAGGAATAAATCCAGTCCTGTTACTAAAAAGAGTTGAAAAAGCTCAACTAAAACAACACTGTTGTAGATTCTCAAATATTCAATTATCACTATGTTGGCTCCAAGATATTCTCACATTTTCAAGAGAACATACTAAGTTTCCTCTCAAAGCACTACTTTTCAGATTCAGGTTACTGTCTCGTTAACATCTTTGAAAGCAGTTTCTTTCCCATCTTTAAATAGATCTAACAAGTATTCTCAGGGAAAAAAAAAAAAAAAAGAAAAAAGGCTACGTTAGCAAAACAGAAATTTTATTTCAAGTAAGGATAAGTTGCAGGTATAAAATCATGGATCCCTCCAGATAATTCTAAGTTGACACCAGAAAGATCTATAGCGAGGTGAGAAACTTTTCCATAGTACATTTAATTTCCTATACACTAGTACTCAATGACTGACTATTAACAGGAAATAGTTTAAAAGTTTACTGTGTGTTTACAATGCATTTACACATGCATTATGTAAAAAAAGCACATCTATCTTTATTTCACATATTTTTAACTTACTGTTCGCAGTTGTCACTTTTTGTCTTGGCCTAGGAGTAACAACGATTCCCCTGGATGTCATTTCTGGTACTTTCATTTCATGATCGACATTTTTAACAAACCTGAAAAATCAACCCCTTCAATTAGCTCTCAGTATGAAGAGATCACAACTAAAGGAATAATAACAGCAACTTGATGTATTTCTTCAACATACAAGTCAAAAATTCATTTCCTCAAAGATGATTTTTTTCAGGGATTTTTCATCCAGGATTCATCTAGAAGTTCTATTGCATGCAAATGTTCAATCCATCCACAAACTACCAAATATGTACAGATTTCCAACCGAGGCTCCACATCTTCTCCAAATGAAGCAAACAAGCAGAAGGGAAGGGAGGAAAAAATAATAAAAAAAAAAGTGTGGCCAGGCAAGGGTAGGATCAATATTTTTTGTCCCCGAAGGTCAGTCTGATGCGAAAGGTACAGCTAACTTTACTTTGAATCACCTGCTGCCTAAAAAATTCTAAATGACAAGAGGAAATGGTTTTTGGCTTTTAATCTGCCAGTGCTATTGAGAACACTGAAAGATTTTAAAATCAAATTTAAAGTTTAAAGAACATTACTTATGCTAATCACTAGATGACTTCAGAGAGAATAGCCATTTAATAGTATTCCACTGAACTGGAATTTTAAAATTCTTGATATATTACTCATGCTACTTTAGCAGAAGGAGTGTATAGGTGGTTAAGAGACAAACGCACATAAAAAGTGAAAGTTTAGGTAAACTTGACATCAAAGTGTGTTAAGGAAATTATTTTAAATGCTTAAAAGTTATCTTAATTATCAGAACCATAGAGCTTCTCTACAAAAAGCCTCAGTTTAAAAAAAAAAAAGCTCTTGTCAGACCCCACCTGGAGTCCTGTGTGCAGTTCTGGAGGCCTTAGCACAGGAAGGACATGGAAGTGTTGGAGTCAGTCCAGAGGAGGGCCACGAGGATGATCAGAGGGCTGGAGCAGCTCTCCTATGAGGACAGGCTGAGAGAGTTGGGGCTCTTCAGCATGGAGAAGAGAAGGCTTTGAGGAGACCTTATAGTAGCCTTCCAGGATCTGAAGGGGGCCTACAGGAAAGCTGGGGAAGGATTATTTACAAGGTCTTGCAATGACAGGACAAGGGGCAATGGGTTTAAACTGGCAGAGGGGAGATTTAGACTGGATGTTAGGAGGAAGTTCTTTGCAGTGAGGGTGGTGAGGCACTGGAACAGGTTGCCCAGGGAGGTTGTGGTTGCTCCCTCCCTGGAGGTGTTCAAGGCCAGGCTGGATGAGGCCTTGAGTGACTTGTAGTAGTGGGAGGTGTCCCTGCCTATGGCAGGGGGGTGGAACTAGATGATCCTTGAGGTCCCTTCCAACCTTACAATTCTATGATTCTAAAAAAGCATAAATTTGAGGCAGTATATTTTACTTAAATGGACATATCTCAAATTTTGATTAAAAAAATACTCACTAATTAAGTCAGTTTTGCTTTACAAATGTTATAGGTACCCAAAACAATATGAATTTTAGTTTTTACAATGCAAAGGTACAAGTAAAATCATGAAAACTTTGTTCAGACACATTTCTTTCCCCCTCCCCTTTCTTTTCTCTCCTAACTACTTTTGTTTTTCAGTTCTGTAGTACATGCAAACTACATTGGATTTTTTCTAACTGCTTCAAAAGTGAAAACTTGAAGAAAAAAGTTGGAGGCTACAAAATATTTTAAGAACTTTGAGATAAGCTTTTAAAGTGGTTTTCACACAATGCACAGTTGCTAGACAGATTTCCGCTAGGTACAAGGCCTAGAAAGGAATTTGAAAGGGCAGGGCTGTCTCCAAGAAGGTCAGAACTATTACTCGTCTTTAAATCTGGAAATTACAGGTATAAGGATACTTTATTTGTAATAGATTTTTTTGTTTATCTGATCCTTGTGGAAAAGATTCTGCCCATTATCCAAGGGAAATAAATCTTCCTTTTATTGATTTTGTTGTTTGCCTTTTTAAAAAAAAATTTTAAACACTGGCTTAGTGTTCTGCTCATTTAATATGCAGAGTTTCCTCATTATAATGTGAGATGAGTAGTTTCTGGCAGTAACAAGCTGTTTAATTGTTTTAACCTTTCTGGTCAAACCCTAAGCTAACTAGAACTTAATGTTGCAAAAGAAAAAGAAAAGACAAATAAGCTGAGAAACAACATTTTAACTTGAATGACTTAACCTCATGACCTCACATATGCCACATCCTGAATTCACACTGGACTTTAGTCACAATTAGTGAGTCCCCTATTGTTTTGGTCATTAATACTGATGTGTTAAAGAGCAATCATGCTGTAACTAATTCTCTTTAGATTTTAAAGTTATCATCAGAGGTAAGGAAGACAGCATGATTTGGTTTTTTTTTGTGGTATTATATACAAGCATCATTAAGTGGACTGTCTAATTGTTTTACTAGACACCACACAAATAGAATCTACATTTGTAGATGTATCCACTTATAAATTACAGCCATAATTAAAGCTGAAGAGTTCTCATTAAATAGGAAAAGTAGTACAAACCCACAAAAAGTTATAGATACCAAAAGTATGAAGACTGCAGTAAGCTGAAACTATTCTCAAAATACTATTTGAGAGGGATTGATGTTAAATTAGTATTTTTCAGAATTCAGTAATAGTTTTTGTTAGGATAATTCAAATACTGTTTATATAATACTGTTTAGGAAACTGTTCAAAAAATAGAGTTCCCAAAAATATTTTAAAAGAAAATGGATCTTTTCACTTTTTCCCCTTAGCAATCTCACAATTAAAAAACAATATCACACAAAATTCAACTGTTACAGAAATCTGTGTCTTTTGAGGAACAAAGCCACTTAAGTTTTCACAGTTTTGAAGAACTTCACACCTGTGCCTACACTGCAAATATCAAGCATTACACAAACAAAACAAAAAAAAATCCCTACAACCCACAACAGAAAAAGTTTGATTACTTCCACAACTTATTTTGAATAATTTCTCTAACTACCAAATACTTAGTTGCACCACATTGAGTTTCTTCTAAATACTGTACTGTCAGCTTTGAAACTGACTGGTTAATACCAACTATGAAAACATAGAATCACAGAATAGTAAGGTTGGAAGGGACCTCAAGGATCATCCTGTTCCAACCCCCTGCCATAGGCCGGGACACCTCCCACTAGTACAGGTCACTCAAGGCCTTGTCCACCCTGGCCTTGAACACCTCCAGGGAGGGAGCATCCACAACCTCCCTGGGCAACCTGTTCCAGTGTCTCACCACCCTCACTGTACATGATCTAACTACTTTTATGTGACCTAAATAGTACAGAAAAATACTCCTACTGCTACAGTACTCTACACCTCACTGCTGCATGTTCTTTAATATTGACAGTAGTGAAAATCTGGAGATGTCTTTTCAACAGGAGTCAAAAGAGCTGTTTGTAAAGTGGGGCTGGATAATGTGAAAGATTATATAATGTTCCTACAATGAGGCATTTTACTGAATGATTTAGAAATTTTTTGCAGATCTACATTCCTAAAGCTTTTGAAACCTTTAAGTTTGCTATCTGTTGCAGACAACAGGCCTTCAAATTCAAGGGTAAGGAAAGCAAAAGATCTCGAATATACCATACATTTTCCCTCCATTGTCTATGGAAGATTTTTATCATGGTGCAGTCAGGAAAAGACACCACAAATGTCTTTCATAGCAGCATTTGGCAATGTAAAGGCTATGTGAAAAAACATGTAGAGTTATGGTAAAGATTTGGGACTGATGTGCTTGAAAAGGAGAAGAGAAACAGCAGCAAGGAATTAGTACAGCAAGAAGCTACAGAAAATGCCATAGAGAATCAATCCAAACTTAAGTAATTTACTCACTTTGTGACTGCCTGGGCAGTTTTGTGAATAAGTGACATTGTATAATCTTCATTCAGACACATGGTATGTTCGCTAATGCCAAAGTGTTCAAGTTTTGGTGTTGCACATTCATAATCTTCCATCTTCAGCCTACATTTTGGTGTTTTGGGCAAAATACAAGGAGGTGGTGTTTTTAGTGGAGCCTTGCTACTTGAATGTGCTTGATATGCTTTTGTTGGGGGTTGTTCTTCCACTGCACTCCAAGGCCTGGAGAAAGTGTATTGTGAAAGACCAAAATCAGAAAGCTGGGGGTTATGCAATGGTTCTTCAGGCTCTGGTGTCTCCTCAGTACAATCTGGAAGATGAGGTACATCGTCTGCTTCTTCTTCATCGGATGTATTCTGAACAGACAGTGTTGAATTACTGCTAACTTCTTCCTTCTTTTCTGCTTGAGAAAAGTAATAATAGAAAAAAGTCAGAAGTTTTCATTTTAAGAACTTAAACAAACTGGGAGTTCTCAACCAAGCAGAAGTAAAAAAAAAAAAAAATTCTTTCTTTCATTTTAAAGCACTGAATCTGAAGCAATGTTGTACTTTAATGACAGACAGTAACTACCTGCCACCCAGCTGCTCACTCACTTCTCTCCCTTCCGAGAAGGATAGGGAGGAGAACTGAAAAGAACTCATGGGTTGAGATAAGAAATGTATTTACCTAAAATATAATAACAATAATAGCAATGAAAAGTATTAAAACAGAGAGAGAAATAAACCCCCAAAACAGACAAATGATACATCCCCTCAATAATCAAGCTGATACTGCTTGCCACACATCACCTAATCCACATACATGCTTCTCTTATTCTATTTGTGTTGCAGAGCATATTATTTTAATATTTTCTCTATGATGATATGAGTTAATGAAATCATCATATATGAACACAAACTAATTCAAGTGCAGCTACTACAGTTTACCATGTGTAAGAAACTGAAACAGTGCAAGTCTCTGGGTTATGCAAACATGTTTGCCAACACGTTTTCTGAATATGACTGTTACTGGAGGAAAAAACACCCCAAACAATAACTTAAAATTATGCCAGAACATCTAAGTTTGTATTTTTTATGGCACCAATCACAACAGAATCCTTAATACTCTAGATATTATTGTAATTAACACTAATGTACCCAATCTTAATTAATGGAAATATATACAAAGACAAAGAGAAGTATTTTACAAAATTACATTTGTCTTCGTAAGCTTTATTGCCAAGAAATATTACCTGTAGGGTTTTTGACATGTGGTTTGTAGCCATATTTCTCGAACAGCTCTCTTATTTCTCCAAGATCAGATGCATTTCTTTGCATCATTGTTTCACTTTCCTTCATAAAATCATGAATTGCTTGTTTCGAAGAGGAACTCTTACCAAGACTGGCATTAATGTCTTCCTTTGGGGGTAGAGGAGGAGAAAGGAAACTCAGAAATACTTATTTTTGACAAACATGGCAGTTGTTTACACATGAAGTGTTTTGTGAATAAGTACTGAACTTCAGATGAGGATAAGCAGCAAAGGTAGGTCTTATCTACATTATGTGAAAACTAGGTTACAAAATATCAGAGATATCTGCGACATAAGTGCACAAAACCGTTGAATAGTTATGCTAAGCTGACAGTTCACACTATAACTACTTACTGATAACCTCTCAAAGAAAAAATATAAGCTTTTCCTCCAGAAAAATAAGAGATAACAGCAATTAATTCAGAGTCTTATTCCCCCCTCAACAATCGACGCATAACTGATAGTAAACCTCAAGTTTATACCCTAGCTTATCTTTCAATTGTTTCTATAGCCCATTTTTCCTACTTCTGTTAAAGAAATAAAGAACATACTTCACAAGTTTAACTGAATGGCTTAAAGTACTAAAAATTCTGTGGAGACTTTTTTTAATGATTCTTAATGCTATTCACCAACCACAAATTCTTCTCTAGGGAGCTGCTGTTCCTGAATCCTTCTGTACAAGACCTATGCCTCAGCACAGCTACAGCTTTCCAGTTACCTTTGTCCTCTGCTGATCTGAGTGACAAGAGTGACTACAAACTAATAAATATTGCTAAATTTACTTTAAGTCACTCAAAAGTTTTTGGGAACTACCCTGACATTCACTGCCATTATGACGACTTAGAGGTAAATGAATAAAATAAGGGTCGGAACTGCAGACTAGTAAGGTTGTATTGTGGCTTAATGATGAAAATAGAACCATAAATCTATGGAACAACCCCCCTCTCCAATTTTCCAAGGAAATGGCGTAGAAGAGTACCTTCAGAGTCTTGATTTCACAGTGGATGTCATGTAAGACTCTTAGTGGAGATTCCTCTTCATAGTCTTGCATATGCACATTCACAAAAAAAGGGTTAGGAAAGGGAAAAAAAAGAGAGACGAGTATTTTAGTATAGACCAGAATATAATCTCCTGTATTAGAGATGCTGAAGTCATGTTAGAGGAAGAAACAAGACTGAAAAAAACGAGGAGAAGCTAGCTCACTTTCAGTAGCACAGAATGAGACTGCTATTTGCACAGAAACTGCACAGGCTTTCATTTTACCATTACAGCTAATATTGTAAAAAAAATTATCCACAGCAGATGTTGCTACAACAGGTAGCTACCAACGATTATTTACACTAAATATTTTATCCTTAAAGAGCTTGAACATGAAACAATAATAAAAATGGAAAAGACATTATATAGACACCACTGAAAAGCACACATCAACAAAAAGCCTAATTCTTCCCTCTTGTTCGCATGTGGGCAAATGTTAAAAGTTGTTCACTTACATATGCATCAGATGTAACTAAAAATAATAAAATCAAGGTTAATACAAATAGCGTGAAAGAAGAAACCTGCTATGTGCTAGATCATGGCACAGCAATAAATCCTACCAGAAGCTTGAGCTACCTGTGCGAAAAGAAAACAAGCCCTGCAAATGCATTTCGCTGCCTCAAGTCAGAAAGAGCAATTCCCCGTTCATCCTGTTTCCTCCCCTCCCGTGGTTAAAGCTCACCTACACACTCACAATGACATTTGGAACGGGCTGCCCAAGGAGGTAGTGGAATCACCATCTCGGAAGGCATTTAAAAGACAGGCGGATGTGGTACTTAGGGAGTTAGTTTAGTAGTAATAGCTTAGCAGTAGCGGTGGGATTGTGAACTCTAGACGAGCAGTTGAACGTGACTTATCTCAGAGGTCTCTTCCAACCAAGACAGTTCTAGCGTTCTATGAAACGTGTAAGCCCAAGTAATACCCTGTCGAGCTACTGCCAGCTACTCTGAGCCATCAGCCCACTAAAGGCCCACCTCCACTTAGGCACAGCAGGCAGGAACCCAAATCAAGGACTGCCGAGGAACAACCGCCTCCCGGGGTATCCAAACAGAGCTATCAGCCCCAGAACCCCGGTGTGGCGCCCGTCACCACCCATCTTCGAGAGCAACCCTCCAGGTCACCTTCTGGACTCGGGGTCTGATGCTCGGTGGGACGGACACGCCTGCAGGAACCCCGGAGCAGAGTTGCTGCTCCAGGAGTAAGATTTGCCCCAGCCTGTGCCTACTCGGCCTCCTCCGGAAGGGAACAAGGCGAGTCCTGCGCTTACCCGTGTCATCCTTGCGTAAGGCCTGATCGAGGTGCCTAGCTTCCTTCTCTAGAGTTTGGCACAGGTCGCGCAGATTACTGAAGAAGTCCCTGGACATGTCCATCGCCCACGGGCGAGCGGAGCATCCGAGGGACAATGATAGCGCCACCCGGCCAGGGCCGTCTGAGCTCCCCGAGTCTCTTCAGACACGTGAACGGCCCAGGAGCGGGCTGCGAGCGACTCAGAGGAGACGAGAGAAGAGCCGGGCCGAGGCAGGCCGCAGCCTGAGCGCAGGGACGGTTGCTACCCGCCGACAGCTTCGAACCGCGGGCAGCGCGCGCCCCATTGGCGGCGCCAGGCCGCGCCCGTCAGCGCAGGCTCTCGCGAGACGAGTCGCCCGCCGCCGCCCGCTGCCATCTTGCTTTGACTGCGGGGGTTGGAGCCGGGGCCGTCGGAGCGATCGGTGAGTGAGGGTGGAGGAGGGCAGGGGTCCGCTAAGTACAGGGCTCCTAGAGCGCTGCTGTGTGCTCTTGCACTGCTTCTTTGCCCTGAGCGCAGGGTGGCTCTTGGCGGGTCGGCCTCGGCCTCGGTCTCGCTCTCGCTCGGGCTGGCCTAGCCCTGAACCGAGAGATAACCCTGATGGGAAACCAGTAGCGCTCTGCCTTGTAGGCCGAACTCTTCCTAGAGCTGGCGGGTGCACAGCGGCTCCGGTAGCTTCTGTGGCACTGGAGAGCCCCGGTGGGCAACCGTGTCATGTTGCGCGTTGGTCTCGATTCCTGCCGAGGCGGCAGCGGATGCAGGCCTAAGGGCGAGCAGCTGTACTGCCTGGGAGACGGACACCACTGCCGTACCTTCCCCTGCCCTGCCGGAAGGGGAACTGGAGGCTGAGGCAGCAGACACCACCCCTATCCCACCCCTTCTCGAGAAACCCCACGGGTTCACTTCTGAAATGAGGTAGTGCAGCATCAGCGTGCAATCGCACCACGGGAGTGGGCTATGGTAGGGCGGATTTTCTCAGCAGTAGTACAGGTTTATGCCGTGTTTAAGTACCTAGCTTACCTATTCGTTCATGAATATGTTGCGTAATTAGAAACCTAGGAGTTAGAAACCTAGTTTAGGACTATTAAACAGGTTAACAAAGAGCAGGTATGTCAAATGTAAACGTAGCTCGGCCTTTCTTACCTCTGTTACACCTGCGTATTGTGTTGGAAACTATATTCGTACTTTCTGAATATGATAGTTGGTTTAATACAGGGTATTGCTTTTCTCTCTACAGAGTTCCCATAGTTAAATTACAATACTAGGCAACTGTATACCAATAAACTTATGAAGAGACTGTCATTCAAAACAATACTGAGGAAAGGCCACATCTGGATCTAGAATATAGTCCTGGAAGTACTCCTTGTTAGCAGTTAGCTACTTGAAGAAGGAAGCAAATCTTTTGTTATGGTATCTGGATTTTTCATAAATTATGACGTACATGCTTTAATATCAATGTGAAGATACCTGAGTAAACTCTTTAGTGAAGTAAAGATTTGTGTTTCCTTTGCTATTAAGTTTCCAGTGCATCTGTCATCATACTGTCTAGGTAGTGTTTAGTTGTATCAGATTCTGAACTTCAACTAGCTAAAAGGCAGTGGAGTGTGTGCAGAGTTTTTAATTATTTCTTGTTAGATTTTTAACTTGTGTCCCTAAGGTTTTAAGTGTTTTATATTTTGTTTATATTTCGAGGTGTGATGTTTTTAACAACAGTATTGCTCGGTAAGAGAATTCCTGGAAAACAGTGGATTGGAAAGTACAGGCGACCAAGAGCAGTTACTCTTTCAATGAAGCAAGCAATGATACGAAGGCTGGAAATTGAAGCAGAGAATGAGTATTGGCTGAGTCGACCTTACCTGACACTGCAACAGGAGTACAAACATAACACAGAAGAGAGACAAGCAAGATGTGAAGCTTTCAAAAACCGAGTAATGGCCAAGTTCCCTGAGCATAGATATATCAGTGATGATTTAAACCACTTAAATGTGACAAAAAGGTGGACATCTTGAATAATATGGCATATTTTTATTTGGTGTGTATTACACACTACAGTGGGATCTGCTGTTGTACCTATTATGGCAGTTTTGTAATTCAGTGTAGCAATGGTGGATGACAAATGAGACTGCTACAGTATCTAAGATCTTCCATTAAAAGTAGTCGCACAGAACATGTTTTCTTATTACTGTCTTCTTAGAAAAGAAAGTTCTTTTTGTGACTCTACCATCTGTCTGCCTTCTGTTCTTCAGGGGTTTTGCCTGAAACAGCCCGAGTTACCAAGTACAGTGACTATGAACTAGGACTTTGCTAATTTTGTTTTGAAATGTAGGGGCACACACCTGCTCTGTTTAAAGGGATTATCTCCTGGTACTCACCAGATGGCTTTTGCTACTCGCAAAAAGTATCTTCTAAAGATACTTCTATATACATCAGTATTGAAACAAATCACAATACTTCCATAGCGCTCACTTCATCAGGCATGCAAGGACCAAGATGAAGGAGGACTACAAAGTTAGGTATATGAGACTGAAGCCTCACAAAAAGGGTGCAAGATGTTCCATATTTTTAATAAACGCTGGGAAGAATTATTGAATGCCATTATCATTGTCCTATCAGTGTCAGCTTGGGAGATTATTTCTAAGAGGAACTTGACTGATGCCTATCTTAGTGGCAGTTTGATATCTAAGTCATGTCTGGTGTTCTGAAGAAACAGTTAACCAGAAGCCAGACGTTTTGTTATTTCCCCAGTCAAGATCAAGTGTCCTGGAAGGTATGTCAAGACTGAGTGTAGTCTTAGGTTTGTTGCAACTGCAGTGTAAAAACTGAAGAGTTAATGAAATGTTTCCTAGGCAGGCAGTTTTTCTGATCAATCTAATACACATACTACAGCTAAACAATTTTCAGATTCTTTCACATACTTTTATTAAGTTGATGTTGCATTCACTGGTGAATGCAAAGTCCATTCATATTTTATCACTTTGGAAAAGAGGCCTGAAATGGTACAACTTTTTTATTTAAACATGAACTGTACTCCAGAGAAGTAGGAATAGGTCTGAACACTGATGTACAAAATCTTGAATGCACTTTCAATGGTTATAAATGGCTTCAGATAACACAGAAAAATATACATATCGGGAAACTGCACAATACAATTAAAACAAGAATGGACTTCCAGGCAAAGCAATGTGATTTTTGTATTTAATTCATTTATAAAAGCCCATTTAAAAAAGTTACTTCAAGTATTAAACTGTAAATGGCAAGATGTTTTCTCTGTGCATAGGACTAGTCCTATCAGTAACATACAAAATACAATAAATGTGTAATTATTACGTATATCTTTAACACTTCAAACTTAAATACAGCTCATTACACGTTTAGGCAACACAGTTGGAAAGAACTATGTAGAAGTACAATAGCTGGGACATTGTGATTAGTGCAAAGTTGATGACCCTTGCTGGCAAATACAAAAATAATTGCAGAGAAACCCCAGGGATGTTTAATTCATCCAAGTTAAGAAGGGGACAGGGAGAGGGGCAGACTTAGCAGGAAAGCTGCCTCTTTCTGTGATAGTTTTATGACTCTGAATTACCATTCAGAAAGATCTTAAGTTTCTCACAATAAAGCTATCAGCAACAGGTTAAGGTGTAGAAGAAACCAGAGAGGAACATGCTGAGCATGTAAGTTGTCAGCTAAGCAATGTAAACGCAAGAGAATCTGCATGTCACTATGTGCTGGTTATCTTTTTGGCTGGATTGGTTTTAATCTTACCGAAAATATTACCAGATCTGCTTTTAACGTGTCAGGAAATACTACAAATGCAGGGATTTATCCAACATCTCTGATGAGAGTAATTCTCCCTACATCTGAAATTCCAAAGGGTCCAGACATCCTGACTGAATACTTTGCTCGTAGGACTGTGATATTTTTGGTTTGTGTGATTATAGATTTTATGTCTAATTTCTGTGGTATGTGTCCAGAAATCAACCATTGCTTCTTTAAGGAAAGGGAAAAACAAGAGACGGAGTTCTAAATGTTTACAAGTAGACATTGACCTTGACTGCCTAATGGAGACAAGATTCAAGTAATTGTTGCAGAAAACAAACAGCCAAATACCAGTATAAATCATCATTAAAACTAACTACAACTGCAGCTTCATGTTTCATGACAGTTATGTAATTAAGAAAAATGCATATAAAAAGACATCAATATATACAAAATAAACTTACATAGAAATGAGTGTGTAGTAAATGCATTCAGTTACAACAAATCATTTATGCAGCTGCTCTCTTTGGTGCCATTTAGGGATAGAGGATCTGATGTACACCTTGCTACTTTCTGGATACCATGGAAAGTGTTCTTGATCTGCACTAAGTTGATGCACCCACTGTTTGGATCCTCTGAAAATACATACCTGAATCCCCCCCATTATATACAATTTTAGATGCTTGAAGTTCTAAGGCTTTTTTTTTTTTTTTTCCCTTTTCTTCATTTGTTAGCCAGTGCTCCAGATCTAGGCAGGTAGCTATGTCAATGCATCTGCCAGACAGTAATGCTGCTACAAATGCTGCCTTTTTCCTTCTCTTGGGGCTCTGGTGAGCTACAGTCAGATCACACTTCAGAGACCCTAAAGTTCTTCAGAGTGCACACTGAATGGTATTGAACTTAAACCCTCTAAAACCCCAAAAGATTATTTATGATATAAAAGAGCCACACAAGATCAAATGAATAAAGAAACAGTACCTGAAAACTGGCATTTAGAACTGGAGAACAGGAACCGTTTCTGAGAAAAGTGTACCAAGAGTAACTTGCTACCTGCAAATTCCACACCCAAGGGACAACTGTAACAAAAGTGTTGCCAAAATTTCTACTCTGATAACTAAAGATCGAAGTGCCCAATCCCCCTCTTAAATGACCCTCTAAATATTTAGGATAATACTGCAGTCAGTCAGTTATGATAGAAAACTACAGCTACCCCATCTCTCCTCCCACCATATGCCTTTGGTAGAAGCAGCAATCATGTATGTCATACAGTCTATGACTAAATAATTTTAAGGAAAAAACAGTGTTAGCTGTGTAGTTTTGAATATTTTCTGTTTATGGCGCTCTCTGCCTCATCTCTTCACATGGAAAGGTTTATCATTGCAAGGCATTTCAGAAATCTTGAGGAGAAATGATACTGAAATCTTTCCCTTCATCAGGCTTCTGTCCTCACACTGGGAGTTCAGTGTAATTTTGTGTGGGTGACTTGTGTATGTGCTTTTTTTTTAAAGGTAAATACTAAAAGCAGTTTCTAACTACAGCCAATGTTGGTTCCTAACTACAGTCAATGTCAACTATTCTACAGTAACTGAAATACTATTTATGGCTTGTAACAGCTATTATTTTGATGGATCTAAAATTTTAAGGGCTGTTACTTTTAGTGACAAGCCAGGTATTTTCAAGACTTGAAATGGAGTAGGTTAAAGCACAAAACCAGCAGGTATGTGACCCAGCACCTGCAGCAGTTGGTTTTCTCAGGATCCATCTCTCTTGTGGTCTCCTGAAACGTAGGGCTTCTCTTCCTGCTGCATCCACTAGAAGTTTTCAGCTGTGCAGCACATGGGCCAGAAGGACCCATGTCCTGGAGCACCTGTACAATCCTGCTGCCTCTGTTAGCAGGGATACCAAAGTCTGCTTGAACTCAACAGTCAGACAGCTGCTTGTCCTCACCATCTTTGTTACTCTTGGCTTATTCTCTCATCTTACTTAGCATTTGATACAGCACAGTGCCCTCGCTCATTACAGGGAGCTGTGAGGATGAAAGGTATCCAGCTGCATCCTCTGCAACCAGGGCTTGCCAGGAAAACTTGCCCCCACCCTGCACTCACTGATGTGCCTGTAAGAGTTTGTAATACAGTTCCCTTACAGAACTTCATTTCTTTATATCAGACAGGGGGTTCTCTTAGGAACCAGTGCCCCAGAGGAATAAAAGGGTGAGGCGGTGACTTCGCAGAAATCACATTCGAATCTTTTTATAATGTTTCATATCTGTAAAAGTGACTTATCAGTAATGCCTGCTTTTGCACCAACAGTGCAACTCTGGCCTCAAGAGTATCTTAAATACACTGCTCTTCCTTTCTGAAACATGAGAAAAAAATCTGTGACAAAATGTACCCAAGGTCTGCATAATAAAGTCAGAAACATCAGCTTTTCATGAAAAGCCACTAAAATTTCCTTAGAAACACAAATAATTGGTTTCAGAAGAAACTTGCTAGAATGCACACATGGAGTTAGCCCAATCTCTTTACCTGCAGTTTTTCCTGAAGATTAACTGTCTTGACTTAAGGAATCACACAAGTTATACTGATTTCATAGCCCATTGCATATGTACATTCATATGGGGATGGATCAAGCACCTGGGGGGTGGGGCAGAGACCATACTGCTGAATCTGTGGTACTTACCATATTAGAGACAGATTTTGCTTATAGTTCTGCTAGTCAATGACTGTGCATATGTGTGTTAACTCAGCTGCAACACACTGATGCAGTAAAAGCCAGATGATACCTCAGGCTCTCCATTACAGTTCCACCGGTGTTGGGGGCTGCAAATATTTGTGTTCAGAACAAGCCATTTGAAAACGCAGTCTTCTGTCTCTGTTGCCATTCCCAAGAAATTTTGTTGGTGCAGTAGTGCTGAGAACTTAGTTGTATTTGGATGGCACTTCTCACTTGAGAATAACAAGCTAAACCTTTCTGATTAATGTGTAGCAAATGTTTTTGTGGGTTTCGGAATTAGCAAATGCAAAGCTTCTTGTGCAAACTTTAAAGAAGAAACATTCTGCACCTTTTTAAAACAAGCAAGTTTGGATCATTACTTCTCTCTCAAGAACATTCAACAGTGACCAAGTCACGTTCACAGATTCTCAAGAGTGTTCTCGTTCTAGAAGATGAATGTATAAGAACATTTTATTATTTCCAAAGACAAAAAATACTAATTTTTAATTCTTAAAGTATACTTAATACCTTAGCATCTTCATCATAAACATATTTGACTTAAGTAGCAATCAATCAGAAACTGAACAGGTTCCTTCAGTCCAGATCATCATCTCAGTGTGTATGAAAATTGCCCATGTACATTTGCAATCAGCATCAGCTGAATACCAGAACAGTCACAGATAGGAAAAACAGAATTTGTAACTTTTTCCAGATGCAGAATTCCAGTACCACACAAAAACAAGTTAGCTAGCAGTTTTCTTACAGAATGAGGGGAACATCCCTCCACCTCAATCCCCACATTGTTTGCTGTAGGTCTTGAGCTTAGCACACACTATGTTCCTCATACAGGAAACACATCTTGCCTTTTGTGAACATGTACGTAACTGCACAAAGCACTGTCTTTAGCAAGCTTGGCATCACTTAAACTGGTCTTGAAAGCAGCAGACTAAAGCACACATTTTCTGTGTGAACACATGTATGATCCCACATTATTTTCCTCATAAATACTTGTTTAAGTGGTACTTTAGAACCAATAAAAACTTGTATCTTTATTAAAAAGATAAAATAAAAGTATAAAACAGTATTTGTAAACCATCAAGAGTCCCATAGAAAAAGCAGTGCTCTTCTAGTTTCATTTTCTAATAATGCACAGCTGCAATAAGTTTTTTCTCAAGAGTACTTTACCATTTTGTTAATGCCTCATACAGAACACTGCAGACATTAATAGAAAATGTAACAACTGCTAATTCCTTTCTGGGCTGGCCTTACTGTTGACTGACAGACAACTGCTGGAAAGTAACAATCCACATCTTTTCAACTAAAAACCAAGTGTGCTTCAATGAGCTCTGTTCTTGATATGGTTTTAAATAAATCAAAATGATGAGGAGGCTCAATCCTATAGCAAGAAAGTAACAACAGCCAAGTACGAGGCTTATACATTGTTGGCATTGCCTTGCTCCAAAGCATAGCTAGTAGAAGAAATCCTCAATCCTGAAAGACTTTGAGAGCTATGATCATGGGGTAGACTGGTTAGTAGGATGAGGGAAGAAGTCATCATCCAGCCCCTTCCTTCTCCATCACCTGGTGTTTGAACTACGTATAGTTGCCCTTCAGATCTTCAGACTCACCAGCCATGCTCTGTGTTGATTTTTCTTGTTATCTCCCCCTCTTTTCCCCCACCCTTCTTTCCTTTTTTTCTTTCTTTCTGTACAATGGGCACTGGCTATGGAAATGACTTCTGCAGTGCCTAAGGTATGAAGTTTGCCCATGGAGAGGTAGGAGTCTCTGCAATCTACCCTCAGTCACTGCAGCATAGCAGAAATGCATAGTTCCCACTCTGGACCTTGTGCATCCAAGCAGGGCACTTCAGGATTTGGCCCTTTGGTAGCAATATATAATTCAGTGTTGCACAAATGCACACTAAGAATCTTAAGGCATGTCTTAATTTCCCTGCTCTGCAATAGTGCTTACAAGAATCCATTGTACTGTGCAGAAACTTGAATTTCTTGTCTCTTCCAAAAATGTTCATGGTCCATTTTTCACTCATCAACTTCTTCCAAACAAAATTAAGTAATATTCAAGCTCAAAATGTGTTGCAGAAACCTAGTGAAACAAAAAAAAAGATAATTAATGGAATTAGATGATTAGCTTTTTAAAAACAGATCATAGTCCTTTACAACAATGCAGCTAGGTTACATGTGATTTACAGGCTCCTGATTCAGGAGAACAGTTAACTTAAACTCATAGTAATTCTGTGTGGTGTGATTTTTTTGTTTTTGTTTTAGACCTCTTATGTTTTAGAAGATTATCTGCACCATCACCACTGACCTGTGGCTAATGTCTCTTGGATCCCAGACTAGCAAGAATTGCTCATTCATTTGAATTAAATTGATAGATATGAGGACACAAATTACATTTCCTTAGGTGAGGCATGGGAACTGCTGGCTGGGGGACTGGATTTCTTTTGCAAATCACTCTTTTCTCTAGAATAACCTGGGAACTTCGCTCATCAGCCATGACTTTGCTTCTGCTGTGTGTTACAGGCATAACACTGAAAAATACAGTTCTGTTATAGGGTATATGAAAGTGCATGAAAGAGATGCTGGATCTCACAGCAACTGCATAATTGCTTACAGTTGCAGGGGGACTGGAATCAACCACCTTGGCTGACAGGAAACTGATCAAATCAGAAGGGCTGAAACACTATGCACCCGAGTTAACCATTATGTGAGATCATGCGTACCAAAATGCTTTTATGTTGGCTGCAATTATGCACTATTTATACAACTTTTAAAACTATAGAACTTTGGGGAAGCATGACACAAAATACACAATCTTCCTCTATAAAATCTGGCCACACTTTAGAAAGAAAAGTAGGACAGAAGGGAAATTCAACCCAAACCATTGCCATGTAATTGTCTAGCTTAAGGCAGCCACTTAAGCTGCCTCTCTAGGTCAATGGAAAGAAAGATAAAAGACCTCATTCTAATAGGGCTAAAGGCTGTTGGGATGAACTGCTCAGAAGATACCTATTCCTTTCTATAAAGAACAGAAAATCCTTAGTAAGCTGTGCAGATCAGGTTAGCTTTTATACTGCTAGAGGCTGAAAGAAGTCCCTTGCTGGGGACATTAATTTATATAAAATGTTAAGAAAAGTTGTAAAGGGAAAACTTGTGAGTTCTCACGGTTGAGTAGGTTTTTCAGAAGCACAACCAACTTGTCTAATTTTGTTTTTATGAATTTACGTTGAGCAGTCTGACCAACATCAGCCCAAACATTGCACCACCCTGCACAAAGACCTTTTAGATAGTTTTTTATTTTTAATTGAAACCCAACCCCTCCCCTTGGCAAAGAACATATCAGAAGCCTTATTAAAAAAAACAAAAAACAAAAGTGTGATCCTAAGACTACCAAACTCATAGAACTCAAATGTTTATTTATTTTATTTTAACAAAGACAATTCCTTGCAAGTTCTGTTTCCCCTTTTTTTTTCCCCTCCCTCCTTTTTTGAAGAAAAAAGGGGTGGGGCATCGAAGGGGAGAGGGTGTGAATGTCTCAGCCCTCAGCATCTACAATTGCTACTTTTCCAAACAAGATTTGGTTTTCCTCCATAGAAAAAAAAAATTAATGGAAACTTATAAGGTGACTATGCTCAACGTAAGTCTAATTTAGTCACTGGAAATACATCAAAGGAAGCAATACTGGTATTTCCTAAATGCAAAGTGCACACAGAGCTCTTAACATAAAAGATGACTGCCAATTCCAGCTGTGACAAAGCAGTACTTGCACAGACACCTTTACCTACTGACCTTCCTTCCTCATGTGGACACAGCTTCTTAGAGAGCACAGCACAGCCTACCAATATATGATTAAGACAGCTGAACTGTTCCTTAAGACCAGTGTTTCCTCAAGACAGCAGTTCATCTTGAAATTTCCTATTTAGCAGATTAGATTCTTTTCCCTGGTCAGGTAATGAATCCAGCACTATCCACTTCAATCTAAATTACAGGATTAGTCTGACTTGGATCTAGCCACCAGCCTCTGTTTCCTGCACTACAGCACTACTCTCGTTCTTGTCTTCTGGACAGCCATCCTGAATTTTATTTAGACTTATTCTATTACTCATGAAACATCAGAGGAGTCCACATTCCATGACTAGTGACTTTTGACTTCAGGATGATGTCTATTTTTTGTTTACTCATGGCAGTCAGTTATGTTGATCTTACGTGTTTCTCACTGAGATGGTTGGTTAGTAATAAACTGAGATCAGTTTTCCAATCAAACTATAATATGCTTTTCTGAACCTAAAATGTGAGAGAATCTCAATTATGTGCTTCTGTGCATTTGTACAAGAAATAGCAAAGACTTCAGACCAGAAAGCACATTTATTGGGTTGTGCTTCTTTTAGAAAAATATTCTCCTCCCCCTAATCAAACACAAAAAGATCACAAAAATTTCAGATCAGAAAGGGTGAGAGCAAGAATTATCTTCCATTACCTTAGTGCAATAACTTGTTTTGGAGAGCGTGAGACACAAATTAGCCCTAACTTCTAAACATGCCAACTCGAGTCTATGGAACAATTTTTCCTCTACTCCAGCCAATTTCTAATTACTTTTTAGGCCTAAAAAAAAGGGAAAACCTATCTCAAAAATAGTGAGAGAATCATCAGAAGTGTTATGGTGCAAGCTTACCTGTTTTAACACTTTACTCCTCAGGGCCACTTTCCACCCACTGACAATCGCTGGCTAGCAATCAATTTTGCTGAGTGGTCGAGTAAGAAAGGACTGATTTGTTCCAGAGCTGAAAAATAAGCAAACTCAACAAGAATTCTGTCATAGCACCAGCTGTTTATTTCAGACATTTGTAGAGCAATGAAGTTGCTTAAGAGCACAGCAAAAAAAATCTACACTGTGAACATAAAATGGCCCATGGTCACTGGCCCCCGACCCAGATTCTCTATAAGCTTGTTCCAGTCATCAGTCCTTACCTGACATAGGCCACTCACAGTTCTCATGAACAATGGCACACTGACAACAGTGCTACTGTCACACAGTTAAACAAAAACCTAACCTGTAATGTCTGGAAAAGCAACCTAATGCCATCTTATCCCACTAAAGCCTTCTACTGGGCATCTTCCCAATGCAAAAGGATAGTCTGCTGTTTTCACAAGGATTCTGCCCTTGTGTAAATTCCAGAGGTTATGTTGCACTAGAAGCAACTTCTTCTCAGTACTGCCTTTGAAACCCTCCAATGCCTGATAACTCATGTGACTGCTGCTGACAATAACCTTCAGCTACAAATTCTCTGAACAGTACCTAAGACTTCTACACTGGCAAATATCAACACCTGCGGAAGTTTCACATACTCATGTGTCTTTGAATCTTAAGCAGGCTTACTGGAAATATACTGAAGATACAATTGGAGGAATAAAAAGCAACAAGCTAAAACTTCCTCCAGTGCTAAATCCCAGCAATGACCTCTCTTGGTAACCACGTCTCAGCATCCCTTGTTTAAGCACATCGGAGAAGATTAATACCTCGCCTCTCCCTCACTCTAATACCTGTCTAAACTTTGGTTTCACAATTCAGTCTTCCCTTGGACTTCTTTTGTTATTGTTAAGAGCCTGTAAGCTCTCTTACTTCATTTATTACTGTTTCCTTAGAGCAACATCCTTTTTTATAGGTCAAAACCTGTAAGAAAGTTTCTACACCCAGCAGCACCATTTTTTAGTCTTGATCTACCTTGTCCTTTTCTGAAGACTCACAAACTCAATCTGAAATTTTGAAGTGGTATAAAACCCCCAAATATTTAAAAACATTTTTTTCTCCACACAAAGTATAGAACAGTACAAAAGCACTACCTTAAATGATATAGTTACCTTTTGGCAGGTTCAATTTGGCTTGGGACAGCAACTTGCTCTGGATCCATAATCACCAAACGAGTTGGAAAATTACACCCATCACCCAAACTAAACCAGAAACAAAGATTCAAGTCACTGATTGCAGTTAAATTAAATGAACTGAACAAGCACCACTGTAAAAGACAAACACTACAGGCTCAGATCAATTAATTGAGTGTAGTGCTGAACTCCAGACTTGAGCAAGACACTCCTACCACTAAGCCAGACTATCATTTAATTAAATCTTGAAGCTTAAGTGACTCCCATCCTATCACTCAGCATAGATTGCTGAGCACAGCACTAGTCTATGTATTTCACACACATCATCATTTCTGTAGACTACAGCCTTAGTCTTCCCCTAAACCACTGTGCAGACACTGTTTGACTATTTGGTTTCTATAGCCCCAAATGGTATAGCATAAATAATATTCAGGTGACCATTATTTCCCTTCTGCCCATCATCTGGCTAAGCCACCTCTGAAAGCAAGCTTGTGCAGGATAAAACATGGTGGCAAAACAGACTGATGTATCTACAATACAGCCTCTGTGTTTAATCACATGAAAAGCCACAGTATTTGAGCAAACAGCTGAGGCAACTTACAATCATCTTACCTCTGCTATTTGCTACCAGATCTCAGCTCCACAAATGGGTTCACCAACATTTTAAAATGATACACAACCCCCAAAAGAGGTGTTAAAACACAGCTCCTACTTTGTGTTCTGCTGACTTCTGTCAGGGAGTGTTAGAAGTGGGCCAGCAGGTCAGTCTTGCTTCATCAAGCTTCTCTGAGGCTTGTCTGCAACTCTCTAATAAATGTCTCAGATGAAGTTTTGAAATCGGTATTTTGCATCATACTGGAATTGTTTTGTTGCTGCTTAGCTACATGCACTTTCTCAGGTGGCTTTTGATATTGAAACTGTCATCTTTACCAAATGAGAGCTGTCAAGTGTTTTCAGGGGCAAGTAGGATTTTTTTTTTTAAAAACTAACGTTTCAGTGTAGCTAAGTTCGAGCATTTGGATCTTCCCCCAGTTGCTGATTTCTGCACAGTAATCAGACCTTAGTATTGCCACCAAAAAGTGTATATTTTTAAAAATACACTTCTCAAAGCTTTCCAAATTTCTGTATTTGGGATGAATGAAAACCCTGAGTTTGCTCAGTTTTCTCCTGCACTTTGTCTTTACACCAGTATTCATCATGCAGTATTTACAAGTAGGTTTTTCAGTTGTGCTTTAGTTTTTAGAAGTTTTTAGTCAAAGCAAGACAAAGTCAAGGAAGCAAGATGAAAGTCACAAAAGCCATTTATTTCCCAATTTATTCCCATTCAGACTGAATACCTGGTAAAAATAGGGAGTAACCAATATTTCTTTTCATCTCCGAAAACCTCCCTGAGATTTTTGCTGCATCCAAGAGAAAAGCCATTTTTATCAGGGCCGTTTCGAAATGTAGGTGCACGAAATGTTTCTGTAAAAGAAAAACATGCAATGTTTCTGAAGTGATAAGGAGCAGGAAAGATGAATAAACAGACTCAAAAGTCTCTATTGTGAAAATGAGTGTTGGGCAAGCCAAGACAGTCCTTATGCGTGTTACGGGAAAAAAAAATCCATTCTTACTCTTTAATAGAACACCTTCTCTTCCAGAAGCAATTTACCATAAGCACTACTAGGCCTAAACCCATAGAGGACAGTTTATTCCAGTTCCGCCAAGCTCTGAAGTTAAGAGCATCCTGCAGTATCTAAGAAAGATGAGGGCTATTACATTAGAAACATGAACACATCACAAGCTCTAGCAAACCAGATGATCTTTCAAGGTCCCTTTCAGCCTCTGACATTCTATGATTCTGTGATCACTGTCATTTTCTAATCGGTCCAGTTACATCCTTGACCAAGAACTGAGAGGACACATTGCTCTCCCCATAACGACAGACACATCAGAAAAAAAGACCCTCCTGCCAAGCAACCAAAACAAATTTGTTTTCTTCCTTCAAAAAGTTCTAGCAAGATGAATTATTTTTCACTTTCGATCAACCCACTTATTTTTGAGGACAGAAATTTAACTTCCACTGCAAGGTATAAGACTTTGACTTATGAAATTGTGGAGATACCCACTAGTCTTTGACCCCTTCCCCCGTGAAAAACACTTAAAAAAATACTTTAGTAAGAATCTGAGATCTTCTAACTAACACATGTAACTTCTTGCACTGGTCAATGCCATTCAGAACATCCAGCACAGAAATTACGGTAACCTCTTTCATTATTTAGGAAATGTGCATCAGCGTTTCAATTTTTTTATTGCATTGCTTTTACAAGCCAGTTCCTAACAGTGATGTTAATTTTATTTCACAGGACTTAAGAATATACTTCTAGATCTGCTTCAAAACATAGTATGCTTATATACAGCAGAGTCTTCACTTTAGTTGGGGCCACCTGAAGTACAACAGGGTTACTTTCAAGGAGCAATTTCTGTTACATACTCAATAATACATAAAACCACAACAAAATGCAGTGTCTCAGAGATTTCAAAATATAAAGAAATTAACATTCATCGTAAATCTGAATGGTTGACTCCAGCAGAGAACCTACATATGCTTAATTCTCCTATATATTTCACCTTTAGCTACTTTTACCCAATATGCTTATTGCACAGTATTTAAAAACTCTGTTTACATGCAGTGGTATGTCCTGTAGGCTTCACATTCTCTTCAACTTGTTTTTCTGGACAAGGGACAGTTTCATATTCTAATTAACTGACCTATGGTTGATCTGTTTTTGCCAACTAGCCAGCAGTGGTAGCTGAAGAGGGACAGTATGCTGATGAAGAACATGGCTGCCACAAAGAAAAGGAACAGTACGTGGAATTTTGCATGTGTAACTGGCAATTCATTCTGGGGAAAAAGAGAAAAAGAAATTAATGTGTTAATACGTGTTAACAATTAATGAGATACAGTCTCTAAACATTTCCTGCCACACCCATTCTGCTATAGGTCTTTCACTTCAGTTTTCAAAAAGGAAAAAAAGCGATAAGCCTGGCCTTCCTTTCATGTCCTGTTAAACTGGTGTGTAACTGGGTACCCCTACCACCTGAGTTTAGTAGCATCAGTGCATATATTTGTCTGCTTTTAAATACACAGGAGGGGACAAGGAAAATAACTTCCTATACTAAAAAAAAAGTCAACTATGCAGCCACAGCCAGAGAGATGTGGGGAAAACACATTCACTACTTCACTTTCTTTGAAGAGAAGAAAACACAACAAAAACATTCAGACCCTTTCCTGATGAACTTATTTCTGAACCGGTATAAGGAATGTGAAAGAGAAATGGCTGTTTCCAAAACTGAACAACTCTTATACAAGACCTGGGACAGATATTCAATTTTTTATGATCTTCAAGGTTTAGTCAATAACTAGCATGTAACTAGCAAACAAAATTCAACATGTACCAAATTCACCATGTCTGACGAGGCAGGACTGATTCACCAAATCTATGTAAAAGACAATTTCAGTACAACCATCATATAAAAAAACCCAACCCTCCACCCATATTGGATAGATGATTTCACTCCTAGCCCAAATTATTTTTTGGCTTGCATTCAAGAGGCAAACAAGATTTGTAATACTCTTTGAGTTTTATATCCTTAAAAATCACAGTACTTTTAAGTTGTTGACCTTTAACGGCATGCTGAAAGTAGAGAGGCTATTTTCAATCAGCTGTTTAGCTAGCATTACTGCCATTACTTTTTCCATTAGCTCATTCACTATACTCACTTATCTAAGGCTGATTTTGTTTTTAGACATTTCAATCAATATTAAGCGCACGTAGGTATATATTTATCTCTGTACACCGCCTATATTCATAGGGCACAGATTACAAATCTCCTTCCTTCTGTGACGGTGTAAATAGCTACCACACAAATGACTGGATTAGAAAAATTACAGGAGGCACAGTATTTAAACAATAACAGCAATATTGCGCTTTACCTTTGGACAATTCTCTGCATCTTTCCTGCGGCAAAGCTTTGCTCAAACAAAGGCAATTTATTAAACACTAGTATTATGTTGAGACGAAGTGTTTGAAAATAGCAAAGACTTCGTTAAGAACAAAATGGTTGGTGTGCACATGTGCTCTTGGACGTGCCAAGTTCCAACGCCCATCAGCAGCCTCACTCTCATTTTCCAAGAGATGGAGGAGAGAGTACATAAGAGCACGCTACTAGCTTTAAGGCTTGAAGTTTTCTGACAATGCGTGTGTAAAGGTTTAACCCTCCGGGGTGGGGGGAGTGGTCTGAACTTGACCCCAGGTGCCTAGTGTTTAGCCCACTCCCACTTCCTGTCTGGACTCCCTATATAAACAGAGGAACTTCCCGTTTCTCTCTCTCTCCTGGCCTGCCTGCCTTCCTGATAGCACCACCTTGTTCCTGCTGCTCCTGTCTTAACATGTGGCCATTATCCACCACACGGTGAACATCCTTTCCTGAACCTACCTCCATCCACTGTCATCAATCTGGTTGTATATATATATGTTTTCCCTTCCCTACACCTCTTTGTAACTCCCCTACCTTAAATACCTTGTATGTATTGTTAAAGTGTTTTGCTCTAACTTCCTAATCAAAGCAAGACTGTTCCTTGGGTATTTTACCCCTTCTCTCTCTACATCCAAGTCCTTTCCTTTCAAAAAAGAAAAAAAAAAAAAAAAAAGGAGGGAGAGGGGAAGGCATCCTGTTATTATTGTATTGGTTTCTGTTAGGTATATTTTGAGTTCCCTGAGAAGCTTAAACTCAAACCAATACAGCACAGCAGTATTGCTGTTCAGATTGTGGCTAGATCACTTTTCAGTGATTTCCTCTGCTGGAGCAGCATGACTACACTCAGTGCTTTCTTTGCTATTTGTTTCCATCACAAATAAGGCTTATGAGAATGTGATCAAATCATTCATACAGGTCTGAAAAGCTCAGAATACTCCACAGTTATAAAGCAATGGTCCATGAGTTACAAAAATCTTTCTGACTTTAGAACATATTTATGACCATTAGATGTAGTTTCAGTCAAAACCATGAAAACAGAAATTGCCATTTTCTGCACAATTTTGTTAAAAAAGAAAAAAAAAGAACTGATAACACACTAGGATAGTTTTTTGTCTTCTCAACATCCTTCAGTACTGAGGTAGGTTTCTGGGCTGTATTTTTAGCATAAGATTTGAAATTTAATCAGTACTTAACAAAGCAAGAATTAGGAATGTTTAAATTACCTTTTAAATGTCTAAGTTTACACCTAAGAGTAGTATTAGCTGTCTAAGCTAGGACTTGGCAAATCTGTTGTAGGCAAGACGTATGGCTTTTAAGTGGTATTAATCTGTGCAGAAAGCCTAGGCAGAGCCCAAGCATTTACCTTGGCGTCAGGCAAATATACAAAGCCTTTTCAAAATGTTGGCTACCACCAGATGACCCCACAGTAAGCAAATGAAAGCAGAGACCAGTTCCCTGAACTCCAAGCTCAGTTTACTCACTGCCTTTTTTTTTTTTTTTTTTTTTTTTTNNNNTTTCTTCCTTTCTTTTTTTTTTTTTTTTTTTTTTTTTAAATGCAATTTTACTTGGCTCATGTGTGCAATAGTCCTTCTTCCTCCTGCTGTGAGGATATTTTGCAACCTTGAAGTTGAGGCTACCAAAATACATACTCCAATTTCTGCATATTCCTAACCTTCATGTTAAAGCTCTTTTCCTACTAACTTTTATTTCTGTGATGCTTTTGCAGTCACATATTTAAACAAAATAGTCCTCTAGAAAATTCTCAGGCTAGTTGATTTGAAGCTCGAAGAGCAGCAACAGCTTAGTCTTCGTGTTTTCTATGGGTCAGAAACATGTATGGTTATTTCAGCGCTTATAATTTTTTTTAATTATGCACGATTAATCTACATGATCCCCAGGGAGCATTCACCTCTTCTGACTACCCAGTTTCAGCCACTGCTTTTAAACTTGTAGGAGAGCTGCAGAACCGAAGTGTCTTTCAAAAAGGCCAGTTCCTTCCTGGAGAGACGTATGCAAGTTTTGAGCATGTATAACAGGTTTATTCACAGTTGGGTTACAGCAACAGTTCACATGCTACAGCATGTGAAAAGAAAGTGGAACTTCAGACATGAGCTATTTAAAATCATTATGCTCAGCAGCACCACAGAAGCAGAGACATGAGGGTGAGACAGCTGCAAGACCCTACAAAAGGAAGCAATTTTGCACAGCAAAATTTATGCTGCTTAGCACACATAATAAGACTTAAGCCAGTCGTTATTCTAACAAGTCCTTCACAAACTTAGACTTCATCTGAGCATGCAAGTTGATACAAAACTCCTAAAAAACCTCAGAACAACAACAACAAAAAAATGCTGTCAGATCTTGACTTCCTGTCTTTTAGTGGTGAAGTCTAGCTTAAATCTAGAAAAACTCAGATGTCCTGGTAAATGTCCTTGTATGTATACGTAAAAGGAGTGAGTTCTAACCAAGGACTTGGAATTGCTCTCTCTTTTTTTCTTTTATTTTTTTGAGGTTTGGTGTTTTGTTGGGGTTTTTTTGTTAATGTAACCAAAATTTCTCAGAAGTCTGTAACATCTACCTGGAACACCTATGTCATCCTTGAATTGCCAAAATAATTT
>VWZE01005142.1:0-12082 GCA_013396675.1 Eubucco bourcierii
CTCCTGGGGACACCTTCAGGTGGCATCTTGTGCCCACCAAGGCCACAGCTGTGCCCAGGTGCCCTCGTGCTTCCCATAAACTCTGCTGTGTCAATCACTGCTGCCTGGTTCCTGGGGACACCTTCAAGTGGCATCTTGTGCCCACTGAGGCCACAGCTGTGCCCAGGTGCTGCTGGGGAAGGTCTTTACAGCTTGCTATAAACTCTGCTGTGTCAATTGCTGCTGCCTGGCTCCAGGGCACAACTTCAGGTGGCATCTTGTGCCCACTGAGGCCACAGCTGTGCCCAGGTGCCCTGAAGCTTGCCATAAACTCTGCTGAGTCAATCACTGCTGCCTGGCTTCAGAGGATACCTTCAAGTGGCATCTTGTGCCCACCAAGGCCACAGCCATGCCCAGGTGCCCTCATGCTTCCCATAATCTCTGCTGAGTCAATCACTGCTGCCAGGCCCTGGGACAGGCACCTCCAAGGTGTCTCTTATTTTTGGCTGGGTCAATGCCAAGCTGCTGGGAGGTCACCCAGGAGGGGACTCTCTCTGCTTTCCAGGAGGTTTTCTGCCTGGCTGGTGCCATCTCAGTGCCTGGCAGTTGCTGCTAGCAGGGGGCTGCAGGAGGGCTGCAGAGGAGCTGCTTGCAAAGGGACAAGGAGCAATGAATTGTAGAGCCACAGAACTGGCAGGGCTGGCAGGGAGCTCAAAGCTCATCCAGCTCCAATCCCCCTGCCAGGGGCAGGGACACCTCACACTGGAGCAGGTTGCTCAGAGCCACATCCAGCCTGGCCTAAAACACCTCCAGGGATGAGGCTTCCACCACCTCCCTGGGCAGCCTGTGCCAGGCTCTCAGCACCTGCTGAAGAACTTCTTCTGACACCCAGGCTGAGTCCACCCACTTCTGGGTTTGAAATGAGAGCAGAGGAGGTCGAGGTTGGGTGTGAGGAACAAATTCTGCACCATGAGGGTGCTGGAACCCTGCCACAGGCTGCCTGAGGAGGTAGTTGGGAGTAACTTCCATCCCTGGAGATCTCCAAGGTGAGGCTCAGCAGGGCTCTGGGCAGGCTGCTCTAGAGGAGGATTGTCCCTGCTGAGTGCAGAAGGGGTTGGGCTGGCTGAGCTTTGGGGGGTCCCTTCCAGCCCAGCCCAATCTGTGCTCCATGTCAGTTGTCTTCCTTCCCTCCTGGACTTCAGTCCAGCTGAAAGATGTCTCAGGTTGCCCCAGGGCAGGTCTAGGTTGGCCAAGAGGAACAATTTCTGCCCTGCCAGAGTGGTCAGGACCTGCCCCAGGCTGCCCAGGGAGGTGCTGGTGGAGTCCCCATGCCTGGAGCTCTCCCAGAACCCTGTGGCATTTGTGTGGCCATGGTTTGGTGGCCATGGTGGGGTTGGGTTGCTGGTTGGACTGGATGAGCTCAGAGAGCTTTCCCAGCCTCCCTGAATCTCTGACCCACAGAACATTCTGGATGCAGGGCCAGGTGGACAATCTGTGCCTGCTCCAGCAGCTGCAGGAGAGGCTCAGGCAGCCAATTTTGCACCAATCATTTGATCAGCTGGAGCTGACCTCAAACTCTCCCAGGCCAAACGAGCCAGGCTGGTGGCTCCTGGGGTTGGGATGAGAGTTGGCCTGGATGAGCTTGGAGATGTCTTCCAGCCTTGATGGGTTTGTGCTGCCAGGGCTGTGCCCACTCCCTGGGCAATGCTGCTGGGACAAACTGTGTCTGAAGCAGGCTGAGGATGTCCCTGCCTGCTGCAGAGGAGCTTGGACTGGATGAGCTTTGGAGGGCTCCTTCCAGCCCAGCCCAAGCCTTCTGCTTCTGTTCAGGGCCAGGCTGGATGAGGTCTGGAGCAAGCTGGAGGTGTCCCTGCCCATGGCAGGGCTTGGAGCTGGAGCAGCTTCAAGGTCCCTTCTGACCCAGCCATGGGAATGTTGCATCTCTCCACATCCCAAACCAGGTCACTTCTCTGCTTGGAGGTTTTGGCCTCTGCCAGGTGGTCACTGCCCCTCCCCTTGGGGTCTCTGCAGAGGGTGGAAGCTTGGAGTGCTTGTTCACAGTCACAGGAAGGTTGTGGTTGGAAGGGACCTTAAAGCTCATCCCTGGGCATGGCCAAGGACACCTCCCACCAGCCCAGGCTGCTTCAGGCCTCATCCAGCCTGGTCTGGAGCATGCCCAGGGAGGGAGCAGCCACAAACCTCCCTGGGCAGCCTGTGCCAGGCTCTCCCCAGCCTCACTCTCAACAATTTCTTCCTCCTCTCCACTCCCCCTCTCCCCTCTGCCAGCTCCAAGCCATCCTCCTTTGTCCTGCCACTCCCAGCCCTGCTCCAAAGACCCTCCTGGAGCTTCTTCAGCTCCTGCAAGGCTGCTCCAAGGCCTTGAACACCTCCAGGGAGGGAACATCCACAAGTCCCTGTAGGGGAGGACTTAAGGATGCCCTACAGAGAAGCTTTTCTTTACACCCAGAAGCTTTAAGCCTTCTCCTGGATGTCAGCTTCCAGGTTGTGCCCAGCCCCAGCTGCAGAGGTCTTGTCCCTCTGCTTTCCAAGGTGATGACCTCTGCACCTCTGCAGCTCTTCTTGAGGCAAGCTCTGGGAGGCTGAGAGGTCCTGAGTGGTCTTTGGAGAGGAGGCTCAGTCTGCTGGTGGCTTTGGGTGTCTGAGGTACTTCAGCTGAAGTCTTCCTCCACCCCAACCATCCCCATAAGCACCCTGCATGGGAGAGGTGAAAAGCCTGGAGCCACCTCAGCAGCAGCTTAGGGAAGCAGCAGCAGAAGCCTTCTGCAACAGCCTGAGCCAAAATAGCTGTGCCAGGCTCAGGTGCCCTGTGTGGTGGGACCAGGGTTAGGGTCAGAATGCCACAGAATTGCTGGGTGGGAAGGGAGCTTGAAACCATCCAGGCCAAGCCTTACCCCAGCACTGCCAGGGGCAGCACCAAGCCCTGGCACTCAGCACCACAGCTGCAGGGCTGGGAAACACCTCCAGGGATGGAGGCTCCAACACTGCCCCTGGGCAAGGCCTGCAGAAGCCTTCCAGGGCAGAAGTTTCTCCTCATGGCCAAGCTGAGCCTGCCCTGGGGGGCACCTTGAGGCCATCTCCTCTTGCCCCAGCACTTAGCACAGCAGATCTCAGCCCCCCCCCTGGCTCCAGCCTCCTCTCAGGCACTTGCAGAGCCCCAGAAGCTCTCCCCTCAGCCTCCTCTCCTCCAGCCTCACCACCCCCAGCTCCCTCAGCTGCTCCTCCTCAGCCTCTTCTCCAGACCCTTCCCCACCTCCCTTGCCCTTCTCTGCCTCTGCTCCAGCTCCTCAGTGCCCTCCTGGCACTCAGCTGCCCAACCCTGCCCCCACCATTCCAGCTGTGCCCTCCCCAGTGCCCATCCCAGTGGCACAATCCCTGCCCTGCTCTTCTGCAGTGTCACTGCAGCTGGTCCCACCTGCCAGAACCTGCAGGTTCAGGAGGATTTGAGTTGCATTTGATGATCTCTGAGGTCTCTCCCAAGCTCAGCAGCTCCTGGTGCTCTGCTTGAGCCTCTGCTGCGTTTGGCTGCAGGGGACAGCTGCTGGTGTTGGTCTCTCTCCCAGCCCTTCCCAGTGCCTGAGCCATCTCCTGCTTTTATTTTGCCTTTCAGGTTCAGTGCCTGGAGATGCAGAACCAGGCCCTGCTGGCCAAGTGGCAGCTGCTGCAGCAGCAAAGTACCCAGCCAGAGGAGAGCAGGAACATCACCTCCTTCTTCCAAGCTTACATCAGCAACCTGCAGAGGCAGCTGGAGACACTCCAGAGCCAGAAGGAGCAGCTGGACCCCGAAGCCTACAACATGCTGCAGCTTGTTGAAGACTACAAAAAGAGGTGAAAAAAAAAGAAAAATCACAAATCTGGGACTTAAAACATCCTGGAGATTTCCATCATGCCCCAGGGAGGGCACAGCTTAGGTTTGCAGCCTGTAGGCATTGCAGAAGTGGTCTGCAGTAGGTGGGACCTGGCTTGGGCACCAGGAGGCTGAAGCAGTTTTGGGGAGGCTGAAGCAGTTTTTGCCAGCACAATAAGAGGAAGAGCAAAGGTCCTGGAGCTCCATCCCATGAGGGTGGTGGAACAGTGGCACAGCTTGCCCAGGGAGGTGGTTGAGGTCACATCCTTGGAGCCATTCAAGGTCAGGCTAGAGAAAGCTCTTGAGGAACCTGCTCTAGTGGAAGATGTGACTGTGTGTGGGGGTTGCACTGGATGGACCTTTGGAGGTCCTTTCCAACCCAACTCATTCCATGATTTTTCCTCCCTTGCTGTCCTCCTTCATGCCCTTCCTCCCTCAGGCACTGAGTAACTCAGGAGTGCTTACTCCTGCTGGTGGTGGTGGAGTTATGGTCAGCCTGGAGGGACACAGCTGAGCAGTGTGGTCAAGCTGGCACAGGCTGAGAGCCTGCAGCAGAGCAGCCCCAGAGGGCATCTGAGCAGTGCCCAGCAAGAGCTGAAGGAGATGTGGGGGGCAAGAGCCTGGGGCCAGGCTGTGCTGAGTGGTGCCAAGGGGCAGCAAGTGGAGGGCAGGAGGAGAAAGTTGCTTGGGGTGAGGGTGCCAAGGCCTGGAGCAGGCTGCCCAGAGAGGTTGTGGAGTCTGCTTGTGGGCAGAGCTGCCAACCCCCCCTGGGCACTGTGCCCCTGGGCAAGCTGCTGTGGGTGCCCTGCTGGGGCAGGGGTGGTTTGGGCACTGGGTGAGCTCCAGAGGTCCCTTCCAGAGCCCTCCCTGGGCACTGTGCCCCTGGGCAAGCTGCTGTGGGTGCCCTGCTGGAGCAGGATGGGCTTGGCACTGGGTGAGCTCCAGAGGTCCCTTCCAGACTCGTCTGGCATTGTGCCCCTGGGGCAAGCTGCTGTGGGTGTCCTGCTGGGGCAGGCTGGGCTTGGCACTGGGTGAGCTCCAGAGATCCCTTTCAGTCTCCCTTTCCCATGCTGGGATTCTGTGAGGAGAGTTTTCTCTTCTGGCCTAGCTGCACTCAAGTTCAGAGGGAGAGGATGCTGAGCCTGAGCTACTCCTGTCCCACATGTGGGCTGCCCCAGCACAGAACCTGGCAGAGGCTTTGCCACCATTCCAATTTGGGCTGATTGGATCCCATTTTGCCTGACTCATTCCCATTTTGCCTGATTGGTTCCCATTTTGCCTGATTGATTCCCATTTGGGCTGATTGATTCCCATTTGGGCTGATTTGATCCCATTTTGCCTGACTGATTCCCATTTGGGCTGATTGATTCCCATTTGCGCTGATTTGATCCCATTTTGCCTGACTGATTCCCATTTGGGCTGATTGATTCCCATTTGCGCTGATTTGATCCCATTTTGCCTGACTGATTCCCATTTGGGCTGACTGATTCCCATTTGGGCTGATTGGATCCCATTTTGCCTGACTGATTCCCACTTGGGCTGATTGATTCCCATTTTGCCTGACTGATTCCCATTTTGGATTGGTTCCCATTTTGGATTGGTTCCCATCTGGATGATTGCCTTCGGTGTCTGAGCTCTTGGCTGCCAGGCTGGGCCAGGCAAGGAGCTACCTCCCTCTCTTCTCTGCTTCCACAGGTTTGAGGATGAGATCAACAAAAGGACCTCGAAAGAAGAGGAATTTGTGGAGCTCAAAAAGGTGAAGTCAGCCAAGGAAGGAGGCTCAGGGCCTGAGAAATGGAGCAGCAGCTGGCTTCAGGCTGAGGATTTCATAGGCAGGGTCTTGGCTTAGCCTCCTGCAACCTCCCTCTGAGTGAAGCAGGAGAGTTCCCTGGAGCAGCCTTTTGAGTCCCTCTGAAGGCCTCTCCCAGCTGCTGAGAGCTTGGAGATCAAAGCCATTGGGAGCCTGAGCCTTGCACTGCAGGGCTGGAGAGAGTCACAGCCTCTAGAGACTGAGCCCTGGAAGGGGAGAGGAGAATCAGGGAAACATTTAGCATGGAAAAAGCCTCTAAGAACAGGTCCAACCCAGCCCCACTGTGGGCACCAGAATGTGGGCACAAGTGCCATGGGCACAGGTTGCTTGAACACCTCCAGGGATGAGGACTCCACCAGCACCTCCCTGGGCAGCCTGGGAGAGACTTGGAGAACCCTTCCAGGGTGCCACCATGGAGAACCCTTCCAGGGTGCCACCATGGAGAACCATGGAATTGTTTGGGTTGGAAAAACTCTCAGATCATCCAACCCAAGCTCCATCCCAGCCCCACCATGGGCACCAAAGCACAGCCACAAGTGCCATGGGCAGAGGGTTCTGGAACCCCTCCAGGCATGGGGACTTCACCAGCACCTCCCTGGGCAGCCTGGCACAGGCCTGCAGAAGTTTCTCCTCATGGCCAAGCTGAGCCTGCCCTGGGGGGCACCTTGAGGCCATCTCCTCTTGCCCCAGCACTTAGCACAGCAGATCTCAGCCCCCCCCTGGCTCCAGCCTCCTCTCAGGCACTTGCAGAGCCCCAGAAGCTCTCCCCTCAACCTCCTCTCCTCCAGCCTCACCACCCCCAGCTCCCTCAGCTGCTCCTCCCCAGCCTCTCCTCCAGACCCTTCCCCACCTCCCTTGCCCTTCTCTGCCTCTGCTCCAGCTCCTCAGTGCCCTCCTGGCACTCAGATGCCCAACCCTGCCCCCACCATTCCAGCTGTGCCCTCCCCAGTGCCCATTGCAGGGGCACAATCCTTGCCCTGCTCCTGCTGCCCACACCACTGCTGTGCCAGCCCAGGCTGCTGCTGCCCTTCTTGCCCACCTGGGCACCCCCTGGCTCACCTCCAGCTGCTGTCACCAAACCTGACCCCAGGATTCCACTTGTGGCATCCCCAGTGCCCAGCCCAGGGGGGCAATGCCTGCCCTGCCCGAGCTGACTCCTTTTAAGGTGACTCTCTCCAAAGTGCTGCTCTGTCTCTGTTGACCCAACCAAAACCCAGGTGAGATGTTGCTGGGGTGGGTGGGGGTGGGGGTTAGATGATGTCCAACCAAGGCTTGGCCAGGATGGAGCAGCCAGAGGAATGGATGAGCTTTGTGCTGCTACACTTTGGCTTTCTCCAGGAGCACTTCTCCTGCCATGGGCACTTCACTCATTTCTGAGCTGTTGTCTCCTGCTGAGAGCTCAGAGATTCACAGAATGGTTTGGGTTGGAGGGGACCTTGAAGATCATCCAGCACCAACCCCCACCTTGGGATTGGAGTTCAAACCTTTCCCTCTGCTACCAGTTGGCTTTGAGTCTTGGTGGGCATCATTTGGCTGCAGGAACAAAGGCTTTGGAGAACTCCTCCAAGTCATGCCAGAGTGGAGGGTTTGGATCACAGAAATGCCAACAGATCCTTTTCTTCCAGGAGCTGGACAGTGCCTACATGGGGAAAACAGAGTTTGATGTGAGGGTGGAGATCTTGAAGCAGGAGCTGGAGTTCCTCAGGTGCCTGCATGAAGCTGTGAGTGTGAGGTTGAAAACTGAGCCTTGGCTCTCAGAGCCACAGAGCTGCTTGGGTTTGAAAAGACCTTGAAAGTGTCTTCAGAGAACCAGAGAGTGGCTCAGGTTGGAAGGCACCTCAGAGGGCATCTCCCCACCATGCCCAGGGGCACCTCTTGACCAGCACAGGTTGCTGCTCGAAGTCTCATCCAACCTGGTCTTGGACACCCCCAGGCAGGAGGCAGCCACAGCCTCCCTGTGCCAGAGTCTCTGCAGCCTCCTGCTGAGCAACTTCTGCCTCAGCTCCACTGCAACCCTGCTCTGCCTCAGCTCCAAACCATTCCTCCTGCTCCTGCCTCAGACCCCCTCAGCCAAAGTCTCTCTGCAGCCTTCCTGCAGGATCCCTTCAGGCACTGGCAGCAGCTCTCAGCTCCCCCTGGAGCCTTCTCCTCTGCAGGCTGAGCCCCCCCCACCCCCTCAGCCTGTGCTCACAGCAGAGCTGCTGCAGCCCTGGGAGCATCTTTGTGGCCTCCTCTGGCCTCCCTCCAGCATCCCTGAGTCCTTCTGCTGGGGACAGCAGCACTGGGGGCAGGGTTGGAGGTAAGGTCTGAGCAGAGCCCAGGGGCACAATGCCCTCTGCTGCCCTGCTGCCCACACTCCTCTGCCTGCAGCCCAGCTCAAGGTTGGTTTTTGGGCTACTTGAGGCCACTGCTGGCTCCTGGGGAACTTCTCCTCACCCAACACCCCCAAGTCCCTTTCTTCAGGGCTGCTCTCAACCCCCTCTGCACTCAGCCTGTCTTGAGGGAAATGCATCTTGTGGAGCTTCCCAGAATGGCCTCAACAGGACTTTCTTATGGTGTGCAGAGTGGATCACTCTTGGCCTTTGCTCTCATGAGGTCCTCTTTAACCTGGCAGTGCAAGGTGGGCTCTGGTGCGTCACAAAGCCTGGGAGGGACACCTCAGAGTTCAACTGGAGGTGGAAACACAGGGGCTGGAGGAGGCAGGTGGGGAAGCTCCAGTGGGTGACTGTGCAGAGGGTCTCATTTCCCTCCCCATAACCCAGCCTGGATGTCTCTCGTGGACTCTTCAGACCCACAGCCTTGTTCTCCTTGCAGGAGCTGTCCCAGCTGCAGGCAGTGGTGGGCAACACCAATGTGGTTCTGTCCTTGGACAACCACAGGGAGCTGGACCTGGATGCAATCATTGAAGAGGTCAGGCAGGAGTATGAGGCCATTGCTGAGAGAAGCAAAGCTGAAGTGGATGCCTTGTACCAGGGCAGGGTGAGTAGACACCAGGGAGGCTGCTCAGTGGGGCAGGAGGCACAGCTCAGAGAACCACAGAATGGCTCAGGTTGGAAAGGAGCTTCAAGGTCATCCAGCTCCAACCTCCCTACCCTGCCCAGGGACACTTCTCAGCCTGCACAGGTTGCTCAAGGCCTCATCCAGCCTGACCCTGAACACCCCCAGGCAGGAGGCAGCCACAGCCTCTGTACAGAGGATCTGCCTTGGGAGCCCTGGGAGAGTCTGTGAGTAAGCTCAAGGGTTTCTGTGCTCCTTCCAACCTTAGAGAACCACAGGATGGAGGGGGAGGGGGTTGGAAGAGACCTCTGGGATCAGCCACACCAAACCCCCCTGCCAAAGCAGGGTCACACAGGGCAGGTCACAGAATCACAGAGGGGCTCAGGTTGGAAGGGAGCTCAGAGCTCATCTCCTCCAACCTCCTGCCATGCCCAGGGACACCTCTCAGCCAGACTCAGCTGCTCAGGGCCTCATCCAGCCTGGCCTTAGACACCCCCCAGGCAGGAGGCAGCCACAGCCTCCCTGGGCAGCCTGTGCCAGAGTCTCTGCAGCCTCCTGCTGAGCAACTTCTGCCTCAGCTCCACTGCAACCCTGCTCTGCCTCAGCTCCAAACCATTCCTCCTGCTCCTGCCTCAGACCCCCTCAGCCAAAGTCTCTCTGCAGCCTTCCTGCAGGATCCCTTCAGGCACTGGCAGCAGCTCTCAGCTCCCCCTGGAGCCTTCTCCTCTGCAGGCTGAGCCCCCCCAGCCCCCTCAGCCTGTGCTCACAGCAGAGCTGCTGCAGCCCTGGGAGCATCTTTGTGGCCTCCTCTGGCCTCCCTCCAGCAGCTCTGAGTCCTTCTGCTGGGGACAGCAGCACTGGAGGCAGGGTTGGAGGTGAGGCCTGAGCAGAGCCCAGGGGCACAATCCCCTCTGCTGCCCACACTCCTCTGCCTGCAGCCCAGCTCAGGGTTGGCTCCTGGGCTGCATTCTGGCCTCAGGGAACCTCACACCTCAGCACTCACTTGCAGCAGGAGGAGCTGGATGGAGCTCTGAGCAACCTGATCTGGTTGCAGAAGTCCCTGCTGAGTGCAGGTGACCTTCAAAGGCCCCTCCCAAGCCAAAGCATTCCATGATCCCAGGGCAATCACAGGGCTTGGGCAAAGGGAAGCTCAACCACAAAGCTGTTAACTGGATGCCTGTTACTGAGCTGGGGGACAGCAGAGCTGGAGGCAGGATTCCAGGAAGGGTCTCACCAATGTCTGTTTTCTTCTCCACCCATCAGTACCAGGACCTGCAGCAGATGTGGACCAGCCAACGTGAGCAGCTGAAGAGCAGCTACAAGGAAATCCAGGAACTGGTCAGGCAGATCCAGAGACTGCAACCAGAGGTTGAAATTGCAAAGAAACAGGTAACAGTGAGCCCCTGCCCAAAACACTGAACTCACTCTTGGCTGGGGTCTTGCTGCCTGGACCCAGAGGTGATTTGGCTCTTCAGGATGAAGCAGGTTTAGGATTGGGATTTCAGTTGGGTGAATGGACCCAGCCTAAGGTCTCTGCTGAATCCTGCCAGGGGTATCTCTTCAGTTCCCAGGAGGGTTTGGGTTGGAAAAGGTCTCTGAAATCATCCAGTCCAACCTCCAACCCAGCCCCACCATGGCCACGAGTGCCATGGGCACAGGGTTCTGGAGCACCTCCAGGCTTGGGGACTCCATCACCTCCCTGGGCAGCCTGGGACAGGCTTGGAGAAGAAGTTTCTCCTCATGGCCAACCTGTGCCTGCCCTGGGGGCACCTTGAGGTCATCTCCTCTTGTCCCATCACTTAGGACAGGAGATCTCAGCTCCCACCTGGCTCCAACCTCCTCTCAGGCACTTGCAGAGAGCCAGAAGGTTGGGACTCAACCATGGCCCTCAGCACCACAGGCCCAGGGCTGGGAAATGCCTCCAGGGATTGGGGATTCAGCCCTGGGCAGCCTGGCACAGGCTTGGAGAAGCCTTCTAGGGCAGAAGTTTCTCCTCATGGCCAAGCTGAGCCTGCCCTGGGGGGCACCTTGAGGCCATCTCCTCTTGCCCCAGCACTTAGCACAGCAGATCTCAGCCCCCCCCTGGCTCCAGCCTCCTCTCAGGCACTTGCAGAGCCCCAGAAGCTCTCCCCTCAGCCTCCTCTCCTCCAGCCTCACCACCCCCAGCTCCCTCAGCTGCTCCTCCCCAGCCTCTTCTCCAGACCCTTCCCCACCTCCCTTGCCCTTCTCTGCCTCTGCACCAGCTCCTCAGTGCCCTCCTGGCACTCAGCTGCCCAACCCTGCCCCCACCATTCCAGCTGTGCCCTCCCCAATTCCCCACCCCACAGAAGGCTGCTGGACAGCATCTGTCTGTGCCCTCTGCAGAATGAGCACCTCCAGGAAGCCCTCAGGGATGCTGAGCAGCGTGGGAGCTCTGCTGTCAAAGATGGGCAAGCAAAGCTGCAGGAGCTGGAAAGTGTCCTGCAGCAGGCCAGAGAGGACCTCAGTCACCTCGTGCACGACTACCAGGAGCTCCTGAACGTGAGGATGGCCTTGGACATCGAAATTGCCATGTACAGGTCACTGCTGGAGGAGGAGGAGACCAGGTAGGACCAAACTCTTCACCTTGCCTCGAAGGAGCTGTGCCAGAGCTCCTTCGATCCACCACTTAGACCTCCAGGGTGGAAGGAGGGATCCCTTCCCCTGGCCTGACCCTGCCTGGGAGTGGCCACATCACCTCACTGCCACTTTGCCTCCACAGGATCCAGGAAGGTTCCCCAGCCACCATCTGTAAGTACCTCAGCACTTTGCTTTTGTTGGCTTCACCCCCCAGCAGCAGGCACAAAGCTCCCTTAGCTCCTGCCTCAGCTTCCCAGGCTGCAGCACAGGGCAGTGCCTGCTGGCTGCTGGCAGGCTCCTGGAGGTGGAGGAGACCAGGGGCAAGTGGAGGTCCTCAAGGCTCTGTCCTGGCTCCAGTGCTCCTTTGTGGCTGTGCCAGCCACATAGAATCATAAAATCACAGAATGGTAAGGTTGGAAGGGACCTCAAGGATCATCCAGTTCCAACCCCCTGCCATAGGCAGGGACACCTCCCACTAGCACAGCTCACTCAAGGCCTCCTCCAATCTGGCCTTGAACACATCCAGGGAGGGAGCATCCACGACCTCCCTGGGCAACCTGTGCCAGTGCCTCACCACCCTCACTGTAAAGAACTTCCTCCTAACATCCAGTCTAAATCTCCCCTCTGCCAGTTTAAGCCCATTGCCCCTTGTCCTGTCATTGCAGGACCTTGTAAATAATCCTTCCCCAGCCTTCCTGTAGGCCCCCTTCAGATCCTGGAAGGCTACTATCAGGTCCCCTCGAAGCCTTCTCTTCTCCAGGCTGAAGAGCCCCAACTCCCTCAGCCTGTCCTCACAGCAGAGCTGCTCCAGCCCTCTGATCATCTTTGTGGCC
>VWZE01005143.1:0-61069 GCA_013396675.1 Eubucco bourcierii
GTTGTCCTTCCAACAGATGTCAGGATGACTGAAGTCCTCCATGAGGACCAGGGCCTGTGAAGTTTCTCCTATTTGTTTCTAGAGGGCCTCATTAAAGGTTGCTTCCCTTTAACTTTTATCCACAAACTCTCTTTCTCCGTTGGACATCCCCAGGTGGAGCTCCATGACCTCTAGTCTATCTTTGATGTAGAGGGCAACACCCCCTCCCCTTCTCCCCTGCCTGTCCTTCCTGCACAGTCTATAGCCATCTATCCCTACATTCCAATCATGGGATGCATCCCACCACGTCTCAGTGATGCCAGCGACATCATAACTCTGGAGACTTGCACATATGTGCAATTCTTCCTGCTTGTTCCTCATGCTCCTTGCATTAGTGTAGAGGCATTTCAGCTGTGCCTCTGTTGGAGCTGACTTGCTGGTTGATTTTCCCTTACCCTCCCGTACCTTACTACCTGGAAACCTGATGACTTTGTCCCCCTTCCCCTTCACATCCCATTTAAAGCTCTATCAACTAGTCCTGCAATCCCTCCTGCAAGGACCCTCTTCCGCTTTTGAGAGAGGTGTCTCCTGTTTGGGCACAACAACCCTGGTGCTGTATAGACCACAGCATTGTCGAAGAACCCAAATTCGTGGTGGTGACACCATCCACGGAGCCATATATTAAGAGAGTCTGTCCTGCTGCCTAATCCAATGTCTCTGCCTTCAGTTGGAATAATGGAAGAGGAGATAACTTGTGCCCCTGAATCTCGAATCATTCGCCCCAAGGTCCTGAAGTCTTTTTTGATTGCTCGAGGACTACCAGTCATTATTTCTTCTCCTCCTATATGGAAGATTAATAATGGGTAATAGTCTGTGGAGCATACCAGGTTAGGAATTTCCCTAGCAATGTCCCTAACACAGGCTCCAGGTAGGCAGCACAACTCCCTGTGAAAGGGGTTTGCCCCACATATTGACCCCTCGGTTCCTTGTGGAATTGCATCCCCTACAATTATCACTCTCCTTTTCTTCTGTGTTGAACTAGTCTTAATTCTTGGCACTGACTGACCTGCCCTGGGCAACTGAGCAGATGGACTTTCTCCTCCATCTGCCTCTGCCCCATCCTCAATTTCTAGCACCCCATATCTGTTGTGCAAGGACAGCCAGTAAGACTGAGACAATCAGGAAGGGGCTCTCCTGCCTCTGTTGGGGGGGACCTGCCTCCACTCCCCCTTATCTCTTGGGTCTCCTCCTTTACCTGTGAAGGAAGGGGAAAAAGAATCCTTTACTTCCCTGGCCTGCTGCTGCTCCCCCAGTGTTGGTATAGCCCGGCTCCAGCAGTCAATTTCCTTTTCACATTCCCATTTAGACCTTAGTCCTTCAACTTCCTCCTTCAGCCCAGCCACCATACTGAGCAGATCACTCATCTGCTCACACCTCATGCAGATTTCATACTCACTATCCTTGATTTCAAACGCTAAGCTGAGGCATTCTCTGCAACCCGAGTCTGAACACCTACATGTTTGCGCGAGGCACCGGTCTGGGTGCCCACAGTTTTCTTAGCAACCCTATTTGCCCAAGTTGCAACCATGGCTACTTTACTGGTTTGGATGTTGTTTTAGCTTGGTGTTGTGAGTTGTGGTTTTGTTTTGGTTTTTTTAATAATTCTCTCAGCGTGCCCTGAGAGACAGTGGGACAGCTGCTGCCTCTCCCAATGGCGCTGTGCCGCTGCCTCTCCAAATGGCGCTGTGCCACCGCCTCTCTCAATGGTGCTGTGCTGATGGCTCGCTCACGTTTGTATCTCGTGCTAACTGTGCCCCCCATCTATGTCAGTCCCTTCACGCAGGTGCATGAGGGAACCGACCCTGCTGCCCCTCTTCCCCTTTCTCCAGGTGCCTCTGCACCGGGAAGCTCCTTGTTCAGCTGGAAACAATAATGTTAGGCACCGGAACTGGTCTCGGTACCGGGGCTGGTCCCGGTACTGCTGCCTCTCCAAATGGCATATTGGCATGCTCAATTTCTGCTACAGAGGTACCTGTGCTAGTATTTAGGTATGAGTGGGATTTTGGGGTGTTCTGCAAAGTGAAACATAGAGTTTAAGCAGTATGGACCTAAAATTGATCTCCTCACTGGGTCTACGGTGTGGAGGAGTTCTAGATGCTGTTGCTGTGACCGCTGTAGGGTGGTGAAGTGCTGTACTCTTGCTGTTATCCCTCCTTTTGCTTCTCCCATGGTCAGTCCCATAAGCTGAATTCTACATTGCCTTGTGTAGACTCTCAGAACGGTGTGTGAGCAGCGGCAGTCACTAATAAGCAGTAGTGCACTGGGGATATATTATTTACAGGTTACACTTGCCTTCAATTTCCAGCCATTTTGTCTTTGAAAATTTCATATGTTTCAAAAGTAGGTACAGTCCCAGGTAAGAGCATATTCCAGCTACTTGTGGAAAAAAGCTTTAGTCTGAATTCATATCCACTGCTGCTTTGCTTTCTGTACTTCATGTATAATGCAGTAATAAGTTCAGAGAGTTGTGAGCAGTGGAGCAGAGTCCAGTTGGAGGCCTGTGGCCAGTGGTGTTCCCCAGGGATCAGTGCTGGGTCCATCTTCATCAGTGACCTAGATGAGGGGATTGAGTGGACTCCCACCAAGTTCACTGATGATGTGAAAACTGGGAGGTGGTGGTGTGGTTGACACCCCATCAGGCTGTAGTGTCATCCAATAAGATATGGACAGGCCGGAGAGTTGGGCAAAGGAGAACCTCGTGAGGCTCAATAATGAGAAGTGCAGGGGAGCAACACCAAACACCAGTGCAGGCTAGCGGTCATCCTGCTGGAAAGTGGCCCCATGGGGAGAGACCTGAGTCCATGGCAAGTTATCTATGGGGCAGCAGTGTGCCCTTGTGCTCAAGAGGACCAGCAGCACCTGGGGGTGCATTAACAAAAGGACTAGGAAGGTTCTCCTCTCCCTGTACTGTGCCCCGGTGAGATCACACCTGGAATACTGTGTCCAGGCATGGGCTCACCAGTTCAAGAGAGACAGGGGTCTGCTGGAGAGAGTCCAACAGACAGCTATGAGGATGATTGTGAAACTTGAGCATCTCTCCTGTGAGGAAAGACTGAGAGACTTGGCACTGGTTAGTCTTGAGAAGAGAACGCGGTGAAGGGATCTTATTGCTGTCTACAAATATCTTTGTGGTAGCTGTCAGGATGAAGGTGGTGGTCTCTTTTTGGTGGTGTTCAGTGATAGCACAAGGAACAGTGGGTACAATCTGGAAGACAGGAAGTTCCACCTCAACACGAGGAGAAACTTCCTTACAGTGATGGTGACAGAGCACTGGAACAGGCTGCCCAGAGAGGTTGTGGAGTCTCCTGCTTTGTAGACTTCCAAAACCTGCCTGGGCGTGTTCCTCTGTGGCCTGTCCTAGTTGATCCTGCTTTAGCAGTGGGTTTGGACTTGATTATCTCTAGATATACCTTCCAAGCCCCTAACATTCTGTGGTTTTGTGATAATAAGTTTATTCCTGTTAATAACATGCATGATTAAATTCTGTTTTCATTTTAATAAATTTCTGTTTAAGAGAGGTTATGCCCCAGTGATTCACTCTGTTTATATACCTACACAAGTCAGAAAACAGGAGGCTGAACCATCAAAGCAATTATGTTTGTCCACAACCTTTTCATGAAGAAATGTTTACCTGTAAAGCAATGTGAATAAGTAATTCCTATGCAGACACTTTGAGAGAAAACTCAAAATTAATGGTATAATCATGTGGTCACTTGTTAGGGCTGTTCTAATCACATAGGAGCAGTTTCTGATAATTAAAAGTTGCTCGCTGTGTCAGTGGCCAAGTGAGGGCTCACACAGTTTCTGCCCTCAGGATTTAAACACTCTGCACCCAGCAATCATTTCCCTTGCCCATGCTTTGGTTATCATCTGTCACAAAACAGTTCAATTTTCTGTGATCCTGAGGCCAGATTGTGATAAATCACATCCAGATTCACAAAGAGATGAAAGATGAAGATGGTACTAGCTGGGAAAGACACACGTGCACGCACAAACTGTTGTGTGTTACTTACTCTCGTGTGTAAATCTGTGCCCATTTAATGGTCAGTTACCAGCTGTGCTAAGAAAACTGCACATTAGTGTTCATTAGAGAAATGGAACAGATTCTTGGGGTACCTACTGTCCTACTTCTGGAGATTTTGGCTCTTCTGCCTACTCCCAGCTGCTTTCCAGAGGGACATCAATCTCCCTGAGCTCCTGCATCCTCCGGCAGTCTCTGCAAATGTCCTGCGTATCCTGCAGTGTCTAACGAGGTGCAAGGTGTTCCTATTCTGGCAGCTGACCCGTCGCAGGAGTCTGGTATTTCTCAAGCTGTGGAGCCTGGCACTGAACCTTTCATTCATTCTGCTCTCAAAGCAGTGACAGAGAGAAAGTGGTGATGTGAAACTGGGAGAATTTTTTCTATTCCCCTCCTGTGCAGCAATCAGGATCCCTCAGAGGCATTTCAGGTTGACTCGACTGCTCTTTTAGCACTGTATTGGAATAGCTTCATTACAGTCAATGGAGCTATTCCATTGAGTGACTGATTCATCGGGGTGAGAAAGAAGCTCATAATATGACCAGGATAAAAGGCCCAATTTTGTCTTCTTTAAATGCACAAAAATCCTATTGACTTCAGTATAAAAGGCAACAGGGATATCAGGCCTGATGCTGCCTGTCTAAACAGAATTCTACCTGGCACCTTTGACATTTATTTTTAGAAAAAAAATCACTTTTAAAGGGAAGTGGAGAAATACAGGAGCGTTAATCTACTTCTATAGAGGAAAAGTGAAATCACTTCTTGTGTCTGGGTGCTGGAGCATTATAATGTGCCTGCCAAACCCTCTGTGTAGCTTGGCCTCCAAGCTAGGCACCAAAGCCTTAAATGAACAAAAGACACAACAAAAGCCTTGTTTGAAGTACAGCAGGAGAATGTTGAGGTCTGAAATTACATTTAAGTATATCAGACTCTTTATTTGTCTTTGAAGTTGTATTTTAAAAGATTTTGGGTAGGACAGAGTTAAATCTTGACCCAAAGTGGGTAAGGTCATCTGTAATTATTTTGCATTGCAGAAGGTATGACTTGTGTTGTTACATGGATTTGCAGTGCTGGAGGACCACTACTGGAAAGACTCCAAGTTTCATTTAGCCTAGACTAAAGCAACAGTTTAGCACTGTTGTTCTGCGATATCCATCCCCCCACACCCTCCTGCGCTTAGCTAAATGCGATGATGAAGAGTATCTGCAGAGGATATTCCCCTCACTAGGGCTGCAATGTGAAACAAAAGCAGCAGATGGCACCCGGGAGCACGGCTGAGAGGGACTCTGCAAATGCTCTTGGTTTAGAACGAATAAAGCAGCAATCTCTTCTTGCTAACGGTGAGCACGTTTACACCCAAGAGATAGCCTATTTTACTTGTTTCCTTGCAATCCTTGAGGTTTTCTGGAAGAGTCCTGGCTGTACTTCAAAACAGTTGTACTCAGTATTACAAAAAGCCCATATATGTCTGACCTTATAGCTCTACAAAAATCGATATGCTTCTATTAAAAATGCCAAGCTCCAAAGTGAACGAGCGTGGGCACAGACCCAGTAACTTCCTTGGCACTGTGTGGATTATTTCATTCGAAAACAACTTGTGTCAGGATTGGGGTGAGACATTTCCATTCAATGACTCTTGGAGCGTCTCTGTCTACTACAAAATGGCCTGACCAGCTGTGGGGATGTGATTAATTTATCAGTTGCATCATAAAAATAATTCTGTACTGATATCTTTGTAGTTTCAAGCTCTCATACCTTTTCCTCTTGCTTGTGTAGCTGCTTCATACCTACTATGGTATGGGCTAAGGCTACCATCCCTCTGCAGTGTATTCAAACAAGCTAAAACTCTATAAAGGAAAAATGTAGTTTAAAAAATGTGATGCATTGTCTTTTTTTTTTTTTTTAATAATTAATTAAAAGCCCTTGTAAAAAGTAAACAATAAACCAGATTTGTCACTGTAATTTATACATGTAATATTTCCACAATCATAATGCAGTTATATGCCTTGGACTTTGAATTGTGATGATCACATATAACATATTGGTACCTTTACTGAACTAACCAAACTCATTTGTTTGACAGACAGGAAGAGAGGGAAGAAAACTTTTTCCTGAATTACAGGTATGAACTGTAATAACTGAGTGTGTTTTGATACGTTTTTGGGAAGAACTCAAACCTACAAAAATACATCTGATGCCAGTACAGATCCTGCTCTTGCACAGATCCTGAGTGTTGTTAGAAAATGGGACGTGGCTCCAGCCTCCTAACCCCCCACCCCAGGTTGATCCATTTCTCAAATTAAAAATACCTATACAAAAAATGTCACTGATACCAGATAGTATGCATAGATCATATACTCAGATACACAAATGAACATCTTTTCAGAAAGTTCAAAGAAGCAAACCATATATCAGTTAAAAATGCCTTCAGTTTTCCAAGACCTATGTATTATAATATCCATTGTTTGAGGATTGTTTTGGTTGCTTGGATTGTTTTCTTTTCCAGGGAAGGAAGCTTGTAATATGTACTGCCTGTAATTTCTGTCTGTTCAAGAGTAGTGTTGCGTTCCAAAAAGCATAACCTATGACTCTGAGGCAAAAGGGAGAGCTTTGTGGACTAGAATGATACTGTCTTCTTAAAACTGTAAGGGCTAAATTCTTCTGGCATCACTTTGGAGTGATTTAAGATGCACTTGAATGCCTCTGAGACAACATTCCGCCTGTGGAACATTGCCTTGTTGCCAGGTGAACAGTAATACACGTGGACCAGACCTATGGTTCAAATAAGGATGCTAAGTCAACAATCGAACCCCTGAACTCAGCTTAAACCTGAGTACCATTCCCGTTTCCCAGGGCTTTTGATCCACTGTACAACATCTAGCAGAGTGTTTTTAATCTCCATTTCTCCTACCTCTGCAAGTTCAAAGACTTTGTAAAATCTGCTGGGGAAATGTGATGTTTGCGCAGTGTTGAGTCTGTCTTAGCATGGCATGATAATTATGTTGCCAACGTTTTAGTTAACAATACGTGCTTAATGCTACCCCACTGTGAGTGATTCTAGTTTTCCTTGTTGTCTTATTAAATCAACCTGTGGTTTTTACCAGAGCCAACACACGGCCCAGTTTACCTGCAAGATGATGAAATGCTTCTTAGATTCTTCAGAGGAATGTATCAGATCCATAGAATAACCTATCATTATTCTGATAATGGGAAAACAATCACTTGACCTAAGAGAAAACAATCACTTGACCTAGAGAACTTCAGGGAGAATGAATAATAATGTACAGGAGCTCTGAGTTAATCAGATTAGAATCTGTTTTCTATAACTGATTTAGTAGTTGCCAATAGTATTGGGCAGACCTTTCACCTTCCCTATGAAGCTGCACGTGTAAAAGCCGTGACAGCTCCTTCACGCAGCCTGACTACATTCACCTTCAAGGATTTTTTTTTCCCATTATCGTGTCTTTACCTTTTTATTGAAACACCCACAGCACTGCTTTTTAGTGGTGGTGTTTCTAATGGACAGATCTATCAAACTCACAGCAGCTTCAGGCCACATTCTTGTTCTGTCCAAAGCAGTGGCTAGCTCCAGTGGTATCTATTTGAAATCACTGCATCATTACAAATTCTTAGAATCATAGAATGGTAAGGTTCGAAGGGACCTCAAAGATCATCCAGTTCCAACCCCCTGCCATAGGCAGGGACACCTCCCACTAGAACAGGTTGCTCAAGGCCTCATCTAACCTTGCTTTGAAAACCTAAAGGGAGGGAGCATCCACAACCTCCCTGGGCAACCTGTGCCAGTGTTTCTCCACCCTCATTGTAAAAAACTTCTTCCTAACATCTAGTTTAAATCTCCCCTCTGCCAGTTTAAACCCATTACCCCTTCTTGATCTGCATTAGAAATTTGCCTAATGACTGGTTTAAGAGAGCTTGGACAGAAACTAGCTTGCTTTTATTCAGTGACGTTGAAGTCACTGGGTGTTTTAAGTTGCCTGAATGCTACAAGTACTATTAGGCTCTTTTGGCACATGAAAGCAGAGTAATGGGAAAGCTACTTCAGAAAATCACATAGAAAATGCATCCGTTGCAAAAAAAGTATACTTTTTGCACATTGAAGTAATAAGTAGTTTAGCAAATCCTTTGCAAACTTGTCAAAATGTCATGTCCAGGTACTGGATTGGAAAATTAGTAACTGCTGAAGTGTGTGAGTGTTTAAAGGTGTCACCGTGTGTGGCAGACTGGCGGATTTTAGCTTCTGGCTTTAAGGAGAGATGTTAATCATTGTGGCTGATATTTAAAATGTCAAAAGACCTTAGCATGAAGATAAAGGATTTAACATGAGACTCTGCTTTGTCATGTTTCCTCACAGAAAAGCAGGAAGATCAGCACTTGTTCTTTTTCTCTCTGCCTCTCCCTGTTTATTTTTTATATATTTATTTTTAATTCAGTGGCACTCTAATAGCTGAAGTGGCATCTGCAAACCACACAGATAGCAGAGTGCAGAAGCTGTGAGGTGGAGAAATGGGTTGCTTAGCTGTTCCTAGCTCTTTGGTACAGTTACCTTTTCTGATATTCTGTTGTAGCTCCTGTGCTGTGTCATAGCAGTGCCTGGGAACATTGCACGCAGTGGCATTGGCAGGCATGCATGGCTGGATTAAGGGGACCTTAATTTATCACTTCCATCCTCACTGTTTTCCTTTTTATTTGGCTGTGTGTGAAGCTCTGACATAAAATAGGGCAAATTTTCTTCCATAGTAAGTTTCTTGGCTCTGCTTAATGCTTTCTAAGACAATACTAGGTAAGCTAAGCTGCAGAATTCTTTTACTTCCACAGCCAGTGCTTTTAAGCTATTTAGTGCAAATGCTCGTAGCAACTGGAAGAGATTTTTGTTGTTGTTTGTTGTCTTCTCATTTCCTTTTCATAAAAGGTTGCAAAAACCTTAAATTATTTGAGTCTCAGCATATAGTTTTCACTCTGACAGATTAATTCTGCTCCTATTGGTACAATTAACTAAGTCACATCTAGGTGAACCTGCTTTGCAGGGGGGGTTAGACTAGGTAATATCCAGAGATCCCCTCCAACCACCACTATTCTGTGATATGCCAATTTCTCTGCTTTGATGTTCTTCTGGACAACTTGCTGCTGTGGTACTCCTGAAGAATGGTATTTGTTAAACATGTCACAGATACTAAATGATTCCCAACTATTGAATACCTTTCAGAAAAGCATTTAAACTCTTTGTCTAAACATAATTGCTGTCTTGGATCACCTGTTTTAGTTAGGGCTGTGGGGGTTTTTACTATGAGATTTAATCAGCAGTATGAACCTGGCTATCCCCAAAGTTATGCAAAATCATATGAATTTTTAATTTTTCAGGAGTTCAGAGAAAGTGTTTTGTATACTGAATAGCATTTTATGTGCTAGGAAAAATAGACAAAAAGACAAGATTTTTTTGCTTTTGGCAAGGTAACACTGAGACTTCATGGTTGATGTTCCAGCTTTAAAAGGAGAATGGAAGAAGACTGATGTTTTGATGAATATTAATTGGCACCTTCTCACAAATTTTCTATGAAACAAGCTACTTCCTAAAAGCAGTTATGAGCTCTAGGATTGTTACCTCAGTACCACTGTAAACAACATTGGAGTCTCAGTCTTTTATCAATATTTCTAGCAGGCTGGGTGATTTCATAAACAAAATGAATTACTCTTGGGGTAGGAAGCAGGCTGCAGATTTGGCATCTGAGTTCACAAGTTAAATTTACTCTGTTTACTGATTCAGGAGTTTCTGGTGGCCTGTGAAATAAGTGGGAGGTCATCTTTGTCCTCTTTCTGTCGTTTTACATTTAACACTTAGGTACATCTGCAACTGAAATTATTTGTTAATGACTATATTGACAGCTGCAGTGAAGATGAAATTGATGATCCCAGGATGCAGTGTTAAGTGCACATCAAGTATTTTTTTTTTTTTTTCCAAATATATGCACAAGCCAAAAGCTCTGGTAACCCAAGGCATGACTTGGTATTTTTTAATCAGGCAATGCTCTTGCCTTTGTTTTATCTAGAGGAAGCAGGTACAGTTCTGCCAGGGCGTTTTCAGGTGCGTTTAAAACCCATCTTATTTGTCATTAAAAGAGAAGATACTCGCAGTGACTTTCCATTAGAGATACTTCCAGTTAGCTTCCACCATTCTTCTCATAAATCAGTTTCTTCCACTTCTCTACTTCTTGTAAGTGGCTGGTTTTGAGTCTCCCGAGTCTCACCTCCATCACCTCTCATAAGCTGTCACTGTACTGTGTAGATAGAGTGAGGCTGAGCGCCGAGGTCTCAGTGCTCATTCCCGAAGGGCTGTGTGTAAGTGATGTGCCGCGCAGCATCTGCCATCACCCACCAGCTGAGGCATCACCACTGTGATCCTCCTGGTTGTGACATGCAGGGTGAGACTGAAACCTGGGGTTACTTTCAAGCCCAAGTTTCTCAGACAGCTTGAGTGTGCTGTGCTGTGCAGCCTTTGGCTTCTGTGCCGCTGTAGATGAGGGTTTTGTTTGGTTGTTTTTTGCTGCTTCTCCACATGACACAGATAATTGACACGTACATTTCATTACAGAATACTTCACTTTCAGCTGCTGTTTAGTGCTCAACCCTATAAAATTGTATTTAAATATGTTTAGCTCTTTTACTACATCCACGTGTTCTGCTTCCCCTTGCTTTCTCAAAAGAAAAGAAACCTGACATTCTTCTCTCCTGACAGTCATTACCTATTTCCATTCTTCTGCTTTCTTCACTCCTCCTAGGCTCTTCCTGTTTTGTTCTCCCAGTCATGCGTTGCCATTTACTTTGCCACTAACTGAGAATTGGGTAGCTCAGAAACAGAAAATATAGAGTAAAAAACAGAGTATAGAGTTATTTTTGCAACAACATTTAATGAAACGTCTCAGTAGCTGATCACATTGGAAAATAGGGGACAGTTCACCAACAGGAGTGAACACGAGGTGAAATACTTAGTGCGTGGTATTCAATACACTGATTGCAGAAGTTTTATGCATATGTGGAAAAAAACCAAAGTTGTATAATTAGTAACATGCAAGAGACAAAAAATATTTTCCTGTCTCAGTGATGATGATAAATGCTCTTGCTATGAGTTGCATTTCTCAAAGACAAGATTAAGTAAAGGCAATTTCTGCATGAGCATCATTGAGATCAAAACCCTGTCTAGAATTTCTTGGCGTTTAAGGCATTTTTGACAAGTATAAACCTGACAGTCAATGGTCAGAATACATTTAATGTATCTTTCATGTGATGAAGTTAGTAGGCCTAAGGTCTCCCTGGGGTAATATGATGTAAAAGACGTTCGTGGCACTAATTTACTCACAGACCATTAGCTCTCTGTAGATGCTAGACTTTAAAGACCTATGTGCAAGGAACATATTCTTCAGATACCCATATTACACTGCAATCCTTCATTTTCTTAATGCAATTTCCTGCAGCTGTCTTCTTGGTCATATGATGTGCAATGAAGAGTAGACCTCAGAAAGCCATAACTCTGAATAATAGGTCTTCTTATTTTGCACTAAATATTTTGAGTGCTTCATTCCTTAAGCAAAGGAAGGAGATGAAATTTTAAATATAAAAATGATTTGTTGTACTTGGTTTTGACAAACAGTATTCTCTAGGGTTTCAATGCTTCAAAGAAAGTGGCACAGAAAAATGAAAAGCTAACTGTGGTTATGAAGGGTTTTTTTTATTATTATTGTCTTTCTGCCTCTGTTTTCCAATTTTAATAAGGTGCCTATTAAAAAAATGAATAATGAAGCAGTATATAAACAATGTTATGAAGACAGCCTTTTCTCATTAGGCTGAGCACCCTATTTTATAGACAGAATTTTTACATCTTTTGAAGCTATGTCTTGGAAGAAATGCCAAGAATCTATAGAGTGATACATAATGCCCAAGTGCTGATGCCACACACCCAATCTGAATTGCAGGTGGTGCAGCTCAGTGCCAGCAGATATAACAAACATGGCAGCTGTCATTAGTAGAGAATCTAAAAGGTCATATTTCTGCACCAGTCAGGTAGCCTAGCAGCTTGGAAGTATGCAGATAATAAAAGATGATGTGTGGGATCTCCGGTGATCTTCTTAATCTAGAACCTGTTAAAATAAGTTGCTGTTAATATGACACAAGATACAGACAAAGTGAGGCACACTTGACAGCTCCTAATTACAGCAGACAGCCAAAAGAGCTCTGTAGAGATATGAGGACAGAAATGGCTAAATTAGTAAACTGTATAGACACACTCACTGAATATTTTTAAATATGCAAGCATAGCATATTCCCAGGTCTAGTGAACCTGACAGGCATGAGTTACTGACACTTGATGAAAATGAAGATGAGAAGATGACTTTTTTTTGACAATTAGAGTAGCTCAAAACCAATTATCCTAGCAAAATGGAATGTGCAAGCTGTCCCATCAGGGGAAGCTTGCACTTGTCTGAGCTGCTGCCTGAGTTCAAAAGCAACCTCTAACCAGATGCATTCTAACCTGGGGATGCCACCAAGAAAATGCTCCTGTTCTTTAACGCAAATGAATGCTGACTTCTGTCTCACTCCCTCACTCCTTATGGTGCCCAGTGGGATTTCTGCATCACCTTGGTTTAGAGCAGGAATTAAAGAAATGTAAATCTGGTATAATTCTCCCTCACAGAGCTGTGAGCTCCCTCAGCATATGCCCTTCTTTGGGACAGTGTCCAAGAACAGCCACGTTCAAATGCCTGAAGAGGAGGCAGGGAGCTTTATTTTGTTGTGTTGTGGGTTGGGTTGGGTTTTTTTCCCCTCTCTTTTGATCTCTTATGAGGAGTGCCAAATGATCTTGTCATGTTCTGGGTGATTTGGTGTGTGTTTCACTTGGAAATGTCTATGCCCACAGGAGGTTAACTGGTGCCTTGTAAGATGGATCCTGATAAAAAAACCTAACCCAGCTGCATGACTGTTTAGAAGCTGAATGCTGTACAAGAATCTCAGGGAGATGTTTCTTCTCGTTTGCCAGAACATTTGTGAATATTTTTTAAATAACTGTAAGATTTTATGAGACTGAACTTATCCTTTACCACGTCATGAACTTTCCCTACATTTTCATAGCAAGCATTTTTTACAACCTTGGACTTCTAATTGGGAAAATAGGGACTCCTTTAATGCCAGTACTGTATTTCAGCTAATGGGAGACTCTGACACAGCACCAAGGTCAGCACTTTCTAGGCTTTTTAATCACACTGTTTTCAACCTCAGGTTGTGCTCAAATATTTATCTTCTTTCCAGACTTGCCAAATCTCATCTGTTCTTTCCTTTACAACCTCTGTGGAATCTGACCATGCCTCACTTTCCTCTTCTGGGCACCTCTCACAATGACTGAAGACCCCTGTTTGTTCATTATCTTGACCTTAGCCTCATGTTCTGGTTTCTTTGTGTGCCATCACAACCAGGTCTCCCCAGAATGGAGGAGAACCCTGCAGTGTGCACAGGCCATCCTCTCCCTTGTCTGAGTGTTCCATTTCTCTCTATTTGCTATGTAAACTCCCATCCCTGTCCTTTTTTTTTTTTTTTTGAATATTGTATCCTATTCCACCATGCCATGCACAAGCAGACTATCATGGGGCTAATGCCTTTCTCTGTCTCCTGAATATCACCTAAAATTTACTGTTAAGGCTTATCACAAACTGCCTGCCCCTGTCTGAAACCATACATTTAATCACATTTTGGACCACTCAATTATTGAGTGAATGCCCTCTTGTCCAATTAGGACAATAAAGAAATTGAGCATGAATTAGTAGTGCAGATTTATTTAACTCAGCATTACATAGGTTCTTCGAAAATATTTCTTCAGTACTAAGCTAACTTCAGAGAAACTGTGCCTCATGTTTCCTTCAAATTGCAGAGCTTTACCAACAAGAAGACACAGACCAGTAGTGTTAATACAGATATAAATGGTTTTCAACCAAACATGATGTGCAAAGCAAAGCTGAGGGCTGAATCACAGATTCATACTGTAAGAGATCAGAAGGAAACATCATAATCCAATTTGATTTTCTGTCTGCAGACCTTCACCCAATCAATTCTGTGGTATAAAGCTGCTATTTCTAACCTAGATAAACTCAAGTTATTAGGCTGTGTTGCTGTTGCAGACTGAAAACTGTGGGTTGTTTTTTTTTCTGTTCTAGGAAATGATTTTATGATTTTAGAGAGAAAAGAAAATATTTCACTAGTTGACTGTTACATTGTTCAACAAATTGAACATGCTACAAGCGTGAAATGTGATACATGCCAGGAGATGTGGGTTAGGGTGGAGTGTAGATGACAGTAGTATAACTTACCTAGGAATTTACTTTTTTCAGTTGTGCTGAGCCAGAAGCAAACAACATCTTTGCATGCAGTATGGTTTGTGTGTTAAATTTGAGTCTGAGAAACTCCCACTGTATATTTATCCATTTATCCCAATAAGGATATATAAAAAATGCCTTTTGCTTTCTATTTCAATGGAACCAACTCTTGTTATACATTTTGTTTCTCACTGCAGTACCAAATAATCTCTCCATCTCTTGAAGTTTGTGTTTTTGTGGAGTTCAGAGATAGTTTTTCCACCTGAATGTTTCCCTTTGCACTGAGTGAGCTATGACTGTGGTGTTCTCTGACATTTTCCCCTTACTGTAGACTGTTCTGTATCTCTTAAAGGCAATGAGCCATTCTGGGACTGATGTGACAAGGCCTGACAGGAAATTCCACTGAATAAAACAAATTATACACTAGAGATGTGCTGAAGTGACTGAAAACAATTTGGACACCAGGGGCTATGAAAGGTGATGAGAAGGTTGAGAGCAATGACATTTACTTTCAGATTTTATTGAAGGTGTTTTGATGCACAACTTGGTGTAAATCATAGAATCATAGCATCAGCCAGGTTGGAAGAGACCTCCAAGCTCACCCAGCCCAACCTAACACCCAGCCCTAGCCAATCAACCAGACCATGGCACTAAGTGCCCCATCCAGGCTTTTCTTGAACACCTCCAGGGATGACAACTCCACCACCTCCCTGGGCAGCCCATTCCAATGCCAATCATTCTGTCTGTCAAGAACTTCCTCCTAATATCCAGCCTAGACCTGCCCTGGCACAACTTGAGACTGTGTCCCCTCGTTCTGTTGCTGGTTGCATGGGAGAAAAGACTGATCCCCACCTGGCTACAACCTCCTTTCAGGTAGTTGTAGACAGCAATGAGGTCACCCTTGAGGGTACTCTTCTGTAGGCTGCACACCCCCAGCTGCTTCAACCTCTCCTCACAGGGCTGTGCTCCAGGCCCCTCAGTGACTGTAGTTCTTCTTTGGGTTTTCCCTCTTCAGAAGCCTTCCTCCAAATGGTCTGCATGCATGTATGTAAGATGAGTCAGTGAGTTTCTTGCAGTCAATAACGACTCATTATGATTTTAACTCGCATCAGAAAATGTATGTATTTGTGTTTTCAATTTCTGTTTTCCTACCTCCTTGTGCAGAATAGCAATGGGTGATGTGTGTGCCCCAGCTTTAATTCAGAGTCACACTCAAGCGCTCGTGCCTGTGTTGCAGAACAGATTGCCAGTCGAGCGCACGCTAGACGCTCAATGGAAAGGTTTTGTTCAAAGCTGGTTTTACTTTACATAGCGGTAAAGAACTTCATGTATATGAAGTGCAATGATGAAAGATGGTTGACGTGGAAATGTATTTAAATACCTCCAGAGGAAAGGGGAAGAGATCCAGTAAGTGGATTGAGGATTATTTGTCACTCATGACTCCCAACTTTGATAATTAAGAAATTTGACTTGATTCTTCTTTTATTTGTGTCAGTTTCTTTTGTGGAGTACTTCTGATTTGTGAGACGAAGGTAACAAATTGTTGCCGATAAACTGGGATTGCCATTTTGCCTTTGCAGTAACAAAACATAAATTTTGTTTAACGTGCCTTTAAGAGTGTGAGCTGAGTGGATACGCTGCTGGCAATGAATCCTGATTCGCATCATCAGAATGAGGATCCGTTTGTCTGTCTCATCTTGTCATGTGAAACCCTGGAAAAAAACGCAGAGCAGATAATCTGGCAGCAGCCTGCACCAAGGTCTGCGAGTCAATGGGTTCTGTGCCAGAGAAGGGTGTTTCTGGGAGGAGAGTGTTTTTCCTGACACCGTTTGGGCAACAGGTGTGGAAGCATCGCTGCCTGTGTGAACCCAGGCAATCTTACACCCAGTGGCAATCGGTCAGCACTATTAGAAAAGGCAGTGCAAAGTAGGGGATGAAGATGCTCTATGCTTTATTTGATGTATTGTCCAATACTATGCTGAAATTATTCCCTACAATAATACCAAGTTTCCAAGTAATGCCCAAAGAACGTCCTTTGAGCTTTATGCTGACACATGTTCTGAAGAAAGTTTCAGTGAAGCATTTAAGCAACAGCAGGTCTAGCTTCATGATTGGAAGAACTAAACATGAGTTTAATTAACACACTTGAGATTTCTGCCTTGCATTGGTAGAACTCTGCAATGACCATTAGCAAGCCAGTAAAATTCCTCCCTTGAAAGTCAGACTGGAAGGTCGTAATCATTCCTGCCCTCATTTGCCTCTGCATATTGACAGGAAAGTGTCCCTCATAATGCTGGGTTTACACCAGGATTGACCTACCAATCTTACCAGGACTGTTGAGTTCGATGGCAGGAATCATGTTTTGGAGGCTCTGTTAGTGTCAGTCCAAGCTACCTACTATTACCTATTAATGCAGTGCGTCGACAGAGATTACAGCACTGCTCAGAGTGGTTCTGTTGTGTGAAATTCAGTAAAACCTACAGACTGAAATACACTGTTGGCTGCATGCACTGCTCTAATACACAGGGTGTAATGGCATTTCTGAGAAGAAGAGCAAACTTAAATACTTGTCTCAATGGAAGCATAAAGTGGATTACAACCTCAAATGAGCTCCTGAGCTGCAGAAAAGATGCTCTAATAAAACAGAGAAACACTGTTGTTTGTGCATATTGGGCACATCCACAGATGCCCATTCTGCAGCTAGTACCCAGTAGCTCCAGTGATCATAGATAGATTTTCAAAGGTGAATCCATGATGCTTAAGGAGTTGGCCCATGAGACCTACAGAAAAACATGCTGTCTCTTGCTGTGGTCAGCACCAGCTGCTTCATGAAATAGCACAGGTTTTTGTAGTTGGAATGTATCATAGAGCCATAGAATCATAGACTGGCTTAGGCATTACCCTCTCCAACCTCCCTCTCCTTGGGCAAGGATGCTTCTCAAATAGACTTGGCTGCTCAAGGCCTCATCCAGCCTGGCCTTAAACAGCCCCGGAGTGGAGCCATCCACAACCTCCCTGGGCAGCCTATTCCAGAGTCTCACTACCCTTGTACTGAAGAATTTCTTCCTAACCTACCCTCCTTCAGCTTAAAACCATTCCCCCTTGTCCTGTCACTAAACACCCTTATGAAAGGTCCTTTTCCAGCCTTCCTGTAGGATCCCTTCAGGTACTGGGAGGCAGCTATAAGGTACCCCTGTACTGTCACTACTGGGTCAATAATAAAATCATAGAATGGATTATGTTGGAAGGGACCTCAAAGCTCATCCAGTTCCAACCTCATGCCATAGGCAGGGACACCTCCCGCTAGAACAGGTCACTCAAGGCCTTGTCCAACCTGGCCTTCAACACCTCCCTGGATAACCTATGCCAGTGTCTCACCACCCTCACTGCAAACAACTTCCTCCTAACATCCAGCTATAACTATCTCCCCTCTGCCAGTTCAAACCCATTACCCCTTGTCCTGTCATTGCAAGACCTTGTCAATAGTCCTTCCCCAGCCTTCCTGTAGGCCCCCTTCAGATACTGGAAGGCTACTATGAGGTCTTCTTGAAGCCTTCAATTCGTTGTTCACACATGACTAACTTTACACTTTAATTTGTCATGAGAAGGATCCACCACAATTTATCTAGCCATTAAAATTCAGTTTCGTCTAATCAGAATTACCAAAATCTGTTTCTTTGCAACAGTTTTGAATGGGGGAGTACAGAGGGACTTCTATTCCCCAAACGCAGTGATTTGTGTTGATTAAATTTTTCATGTTTCTGGTTTTACTTGCAGTTGGAAAGCATCAAATTTTGTGAGGCTGGTAGAAATAATCTTGCCCTGTACGTGGCGTTTGAGCAGTGCTGTGCCTGTTTTCTCTCCCACACGGTGCTCTGTGAAGCGATCTGTTAGTTGTGAGTGCATTCATTGGCTACTGCAAGTTAGAAACCAGAGGCAGCCACAAGTGAGAATGAGACTTCTGAGCAACATTAACAGGGACGACTCAGAGAGCTTATTTGGGCTGTGTTTACATGGGTGGATATGTTCATGTGTGTAGTATATGCCACAGGGACGACTCAGAGAGCTTATTTGGGCTGTGTATACATGGGTGGATATGTGCGCGTGTGTAGTATATGCATACATCTGCCCTGGTGAGGCCTCACCTGGAGTACTGTGTTTGGTTTTGGGCTCCCCAGTTTAGGAGGGACAGTGATCTACTTCAAAGAGCCCAGTGGAGGGCTGCAGAGACAATTAAGGGGCCGGAGCACTGCCACTGAGGAGAGGTTGAGGGACCCGGGGTTTTGTGGTCTGGTGAACAGAAGATTTAGAGGGGATTGAATCAATGTTTATAAATATCTGAGGGCTGGGGCTCAAGAGGGAGGGGACAGGCTCTGCTCAGCTGCACCCTGTGACAGAAGGGGCAATGAATATAAACTATAGCACAGGAAATTCCACCTCAACATGAGGAAGAACTTCTTTACTATAAGAGTCCCAGAGCACTGGAACCGGCTCCCCAGAGACGTTGTGGAGTCTCTTACTCTGGAGCCTTTCACAACATGTCTGGATGCATTCCTGTGTGACCTGTACTAGATTATGGTCCTGCTGTGGCAGGGAGGTTGGACTGGATGATCTCTGGAGGTCCCTTCCAACCCCTAACATCCTGTCATCCTGTGATACATCCAGCCAGGAACATTGTTCTGGATGGATGTTTGTGTGCTTCTCAAGAGGCTTGAAGTCCCAGACCCAGAGCACACTGTATGGGGCTATGCTTTTTATACCAGGAAACAAAGCCGTATTGGCAAGTGCATATTAATCAGTAGAATATATATGACTGACTTAACTGAAAAGTCTTAAGGCACAGTGGATCTGAGAAGCATTTTCATTAGTGTCAGTTAAATATTAAGAATATTTCTTTCACAGACTAAAACATCCCCCACCCCCTCCCCCCTGTAGTTCTCATTAGCTTAGTAATTCAGTTAAGGAGGTTTTTTGTTTTGTTCGAAGAGAAAGAACTATGTTTTCATCTTTTCCAAAAGGAAAAGGAAGTAATGTATATTGCAATCCAAGTGATAGAATGGAAGATAAGCATCCCTGGCAGGTTTGGTATTAACTTTTCTGTGGCCAGTTCAAACTACTCTATACTGGATATTAGGAATCAGTTCTTTACCATAAGGGTAGTGGAACACTGGAACAGGTTGCACAGGGAGGTGGTTGAGGCCCCATCCCTGAAGACAATCAAGGTGAGGCTTGACAAGGCTCTGGGCAACCTGATCTAGTTCAGGATGCCCCTGCTGACTGTGGAGTGGGTTGGACTAGATGACCTTTGGGGGTCCCTTTCAACCCAGATCATTCTATGATTCTATATAATGGTAATATATAACACTTTGTTGTCATTAGAATATTATTTACTTAAAGATTAAATTTGTTTTTTTTCTGTTTTCTCATCATCTTATATATGAAGTATAATCTGACGTGTTCTTGGCTTTGCTAGACCTGGTCCTAGAGGGGCTACAAGAAATCTGGGGAGGGACTTTTTACAAGGGCTTGTACAGATAGAAGATGGGTGAATGGCTTTAGGCTGGAAGAGGGTAGATTTAGACTGGATATTAGGAAGAAATTCTTTACAGTAAGAATGGTGAGACACTGGGACAGGTTTCCTGGGGAAACTGTGGATGCTCCCTGTCTGGAGGTATTCAAGGCCAGTTTGGATGAGACCTTGAGCAACCTGGTCTAGTTGGAGGTGTCCCTGCCCATATTAGGGGGGTTGGAACTAGAGGATCTTTGAGGTTCCTTCCACTGCAAACCATTCTGCTCAGTCTATCCTCTGGAAGCACTTGGTTGTCTTGTCCCAAGGTAACATGGTTCTGCTGAATTTGTTTTAGGGTAGCACCTGTATACAGCTCACAAGGGCTTCTAAATAACAAACAGCTCACAAAACTTTGTCCTCAAGTTTGTCTTCAGACTGACTTAAAAACCAACCAAACCAAAGAAATAACCTTAAAAGGCAATAATAATTCACAGTGTAGTTTAGCACCTTATAATAAATTTTAAGTGTTAACAGTGAATCTCTAGAGACAGTTTCATATTTTGTCGCCTACATTTAAGTACCACAAGGTCTTTCAGCGTAATTAGTAGGGAATATTGAGCTCAGTCAGAAAAATGGGATTCATCATTAAATCCAGAGGCTTCTTTATCTCTGTGAGCCTAATCGTGTGTGCAGAAGACTAATTGTTAACGGCACAGGTTTTATTGCTCTTAGCTCTCCTCTGTTTTGAATGGAATGGCCTGCTTTGTGAGAAATAATTAGGTTTTATTGTTCTACCTGTACCGAGTCTTGTTGATAATCTTACAGTTCTACCAATTCAGATTCAGAGAGCAATTAGTGGTAGTGATGATGTTTCATTTTGAATCATGCCATATTGTTATTTTCCCTCCTTTTGCCTTTGTATTCATATTTTCTTCTCCTGTGACAGTAATAGTTGGTAAGATGTCTAACTTGTAATGGGGAAGTGTCAATAACCAACAAACGAGAAGCATTTGGGTTTGCAATGTGCAGGTTCGAGAATGTAGGTTCTTCTGTTGGCACAGGTTTTACTGATTTGTAGGACACCTCACCTGTGCCTTTGCAATCAGCAAATGCAAAGCCTGAAGGCAATGGCAGTGTGTTACATAATCCTGTACAATTTTCAGTGATTACAAACTCATTGTTTGACCTTGCTTTTTTGGTTGGGTGAGTTATGATTATGCTTAAGGATTAATTAGCCTTCTGGTACTTGCTCACGTAGAAGAAAGATTTTCTTATCTGCAGCAAGAGTCGCTCATTCTGTCTTGAAGTCTCTGGAGAAACTCCTCTCATGTTTTTCAGTTTTAGCAAATCTCAGAATTAATATAAGCTGAAGTTTTATATGAAACCAAGGGACCGTGTGTCAGGGACAGTTAACAGATCTGTTGCTGGTAGCTTCAGAGGTGGAATCTTGGCTCTTGTGGTGTAAGTACCAATTCTCTTGTTGACTAATACATTTCAGAATGACTTGAGAATGAGATTTTTGTCCCAGACGTACACCAGGGAAACATGACAACATTACTGAGAAGTCATTATGAGATGCTTTCCTCTGAGTACAGGATGGAAGTTTATAGATCTTTCATTCAGGTCTGCATTTCACATTTCCAAACATGTTCCTCCTGGATTTCCAGTAAGGTTTGTGGCCACTGCATTATGCACATCCGTCGTTGTCAGTACCGTCTTGCTAGGGTAGTTCTAAAAAGCCAGGAAAATACTTCTTATTGTTTTAGTTCTTGTACCAAGACAAACTCCTCAAGAATTTTTAATTCTTCACGCTCTATTAGTAGGTTCTGACATTGATTTAATACTACCTAAAATCTGTTTAAGCATTCTTGGGTAAATTTTAATTTAGATGTATTTTCATCCTAAAAATGGACTACCAATACTTGTGGGAGTTATTTAAGAAACAGCTCCAAAAGCAGCTGTTCAGTTGCTAGACTTGATGGCAGGTTTCCCCCATTTTAAAGTCTGTGTTGTAACTCAGACATTGACATCTATTCACAAATACTTGCATGCACAAATACNTAAAACATGCAGTTGCTGGAAGTGAAGACTATGAAATGCAGGACTGTAGGTGCATAGAAGCGGAGTTTAAAATCCCAAGTCCAGGGTGAATGGATTCATACTTCTTTTTCCAGTAATGTCCCTGTGTTCCTAAAGTATGCTTTCTCCAGTGACATAGACCATCTCAAACCCACAAGTCTTTGGCATCCTTGAGAAAAGTGATACTTTGTCTACATCTCTTTAACAGTCCTGCTCAGCTAGAGTGTGGTCAATCTGAGGCCCATGCGGAATATAATGGCTGAATTGGGACTTCTAAAATGTATGCAGTGTTTCAGTAGATAGAGCACTCATCCAGACTTACAAGGCTAAAACTGTGGGCTCTTTGTAGCCACAGGGAGATCAAATTCATACCTTTCATTTCCCATTAAAGTACCCTAGGTATTCACATGAAGGGCATTGTCCATTCCACTCATATCTCTGTCACTCTTTGAAGAAAAACCCTCCAGGTTCTTGGGCTGAACAGACAAAGTATGTCTGTAGTTCAGTCACTGAGGCAGTTCCCCAGGTCGGCAGAGATCTTGGTCCAGTTGTTAATTTATAGTATGGTTTGAACTGCCATTGGGCAAAATCCTCCATGTAAATAGGATCATCAGAAGAGGGATCAGCACCCAACCTCCTCTTTCTTGCTTGTGAATAGCCATTAGCCTCAGTTTACAAATTATTCTGCCCCTCTTTGGTTCCAGTTACTTTTAACATAGAGATGCTTTCCATAGGGTTGTGGAGTTCAGAGTGCTTCTGGGCAGGAGCAGGTGGTTGGTGCGTTACAGAAATGGGCAGATGATGCATGCTAGAACCCTCTGATGCTGAGAAGAGTGTGGAACATCTCCTTTTCTCAATAGTGTGTTAAAAGTGACTCACATTGCTTCCTCCCATTATGGTTTATTTTACAGGAATGCCTGTTGCTCAGTTTGTTGAAAAGAGTGACTTAGGTGCATCAATACACTAGTAGAGGATTATTTTGGGGCCGACTGTAGCAATTTCAGAAGTAACTACTCCACTGCCTTTTTGTGTTGTTACTTTTCCCCTGTAAGTGATTACTGCCTCCAAAGCAGACATTCTTACTTGCTGTCAATCCAGAGTCAGCCAGGTTAGCCCAAACCAGCATTAAAGGTGATTTAAACTAATCTGTTTGACTTGCTATTGAACTGGTCCTGATACATTCACCCAGCCTGACAATGGGGCTCTACTTAGTGAGTGGCAGCACCTAATAGAGTAGAGCAAGCGTGGAGCATTGACTTTGTGCACGGTTTCAGCTTGGCGCCCTGAGCCCATCTGCCAGCTCCCTAAATCACAGGGGATGTTGGTCCTCTAATTCCTGTCTCATGCTGGCAACCCAGAACAAGACATCCAAGCCTTACAGGGAGATGAGATTTATGGCACTCTCATCACTCCAGCATTCCCCGTTAGCTATTTGAGTGTGTTAGATACGGTGAATCCCTCTCAGGATGCTGTATTTCCACACTGTTACCAGAAAATACCTTTTAAAACATCCTGGGTTGCAATTTGGAAGTCAGGTGCTTAAAAATTAGGTAGCTACATGACCGGTGTGGAAGTGCCTTGGTCTTTTTGTGTATTCAGATCCTCATGTTTTTTTTCTCTCATGTACTGCATTTATCACTCAGTATTTAGTAAAAACGATGAGAGGGAAAAAAAGGACCAAATAAATAGGGTTGTTCTGGCCCACCAATATGATACAACAGTTAAATTAATGGCTAAATCTAATTAGGAAATGAAAAATTACAGCTTCTCTGCTGCCAATACTAAAGCCAATGGACTGTGAGATAGAGCTATGGTTACACTCCAAAATTATCTCACTATTGTTGAATCTTAAGGTGGCTTTGCTGGTTGCACTTGGAAATAAAATAATCCTAGCAATTACGGCTCGCAATTTGTGAGTGGTTTGAAATGTAGTGGTTTTTGCTATAATAAATGGATTATTGTATGTTGACAAAGTACAAGTTTAATTAACAGTGACTGATAAACCTCTTGCATTTAGAAGCTGCTTATATTAAAAATTACCTGATAAAAAGAGGTTTTTTAAAGCCTTCTAAGTACTCAGTTATGCATTACCATCTTGATCTGCTACCATATGTATTCATCATTCCGTGGATGTTGCTTGGAATCACAGCAAGTTTTTCTGAGACAAGAGACTGTCATAATAACTGATAGATCAACGGCTTGATTTACGAATTTATTATGGAGAAACTACTTGTTTTCATCAACACAGCTTAGATTTTTATGCATCCTTTGTTTAAAGTTAATTTGAAAATATTAATTTACCAGTGACAGCTCAGTCTTCTTCCTGTTTAATCACTTAATTTCCCTTCTCCCTAAGAATGACAATCAGTGAAATGAATGAGAGATGATAACTTCAGCATGTCATTGTCCTTACTGACTAAGAGCAAACAGACAGTCCAGGAGAGGTCTGGGTAGCTGTACAAAACACATCAATCACAAAAGAAAAGGCTAATTGCTTTACTTTAAAAAAAAAAAGAAAACCAAACCAAAACCCCATAAAAATATCATTCTAAAAAATACATTCTTCTTCACTTCATTAATTTTCTGGTATAAAAATGTATACTTGAAAGAAAAAATAACTCTAAAAGGAAAACAAAAATGCCATCTGTCAGAATGAGAAATGTCATTTTACTCTGTACAGTTTGTTTTCAGCATCATATTCAGCATCATCTGGATCACACTGTCTTAATCCTTCAGGGACAGGAATTTGCAAAGAGGCACTCTTGATGGATCCCAGGGAAAAGAGTCCCTGAAGTATTGTCATAAATAAACAAGTCCTGGTATTTTCCTTTTTGTTAATTTCCTACTTTTTATTAATACTACCTATTTCTTCAATTCAAGATTGTAAAGATGTCCAAAGGAATACAAATAGGCTGAGAAGAAGGAAATTGATGAAAGGGAGTGGTTTAGAGCTTTCTGTATTGATGTGCTTTGATTGATAGAGCTGAAAGGACAAGGTATGGAGATAAAAGAAAAAAAAAAAGAAAGGAAAGGAAAGGAAAGGTAAAAGGAAAGGAAAGGTGAAAGGAAAGGAAAGGAAAGGTGAAAGGAAAGAAAAAGTGAAAGGAAAGGAAAGGTGAAAGGAAAGGAAAGGAAAGGGGAAAGGAAAGAAAAAGTGAAAGCAAAGGAAAGGTGAAAGGAAAGGTGAAAGGAAAGGAAAGAAAAGGTGAAAGGAAAGGAAAGGTGAAAGGAAAGGAAAGAAAAGGGGAAAGGAAAGGAAAGAAAAGGGGAAAGGAAAGGAAAGAAAATTAATTAAAATGAGGAGACAGAACTGGAAGAGAGAGGAAAGCACAAGATAAGCAGGTTATGTGCAAAATGGATGATAGTCTGTAGTAAGAATAGCAGTTAGTAGTTCAGCCATCTCAGACATGTAAACAGGTACTTAACCCCTTGGTAACATGCTCGGACCTTTTAGAAATTAGAAAAAAAAATGAGAAGTAATCTTGAGTTTGCATCTTTACATGTAGATTCCTTCCCTCAAGGCTATTCCTTACTGTATTTTCTGGTGGTATGCATCAGGTATTTATTTAAAATATTTCTCTTACCTGCCCACTGCATCCTGTACCAACAGGAAAGCTCAGCCTATTGCCTAAGGGTATCCACATCAAGACCTCCTACCTTCTTGGGGTGAACTCCATGTAGCTTACTGCTGCTAGTGAGGATTGTACTGATGTGAATACTTTGTTTGGTAAATGGATGTTAAGAATGAAAACGATTTTTTGTTTGTTTTCATATGCCATCAGTTTAGCACATACATCAGATGTGCACTGATAGGGACAGTGGACATGATTTTAGCCTCCAGCCTGTTACTAACTTTAGTTTGGTAGAGGTTCAATCTAGTTCACTTATTTGGCTCGCCTCTGTTGCATGACTAAAGATCTAAGGGGGAAAATGCATCAAAATCCCAGCATCTGTTAATTTAAGCTATTTAGAGTACAAACAAATCAGAGGAAGGATTTTTAGACCATTTTGTTAGAGAGAGTTTCCTCCACTCACTACTTGCATCTAGACTGAAAGTGAATGGAATTATTTTAACATTTCAAATTACAACACAGCCATTAGAAAATTATTTTGAGTCAACAATTATCCTAACTCCTACAGTAGAGCAATGTGCTCCACTGGTGACAGTGTTCGGTGGTGAGCTTAGAAATGCCTGTAAGGTATCATTCTTCCTGTTAGACAACCCCCCAATGGCTCCTTAAAATTGTTGTATGCCAAAGGATGCTTCACAGACAGATAAAGTCTCCATGAAAATGCACTGCCTCTGTAGTTTGTAGGCACTACAGGAAATTTAATTGAAGCAGTTTGGGTGTTGTTATAAGGACATAAAATCAGAGATGTTCCTCGCTCTTATTACATACTTAAAAATATTATCTTAAAGTGCTCCCTAATAGTTTGCCTTGGTTTTAAAAACTGTCTTTGAGTACAAATAGATGAAGAATCCCTTGGTAACGAGGGTAATTACAGAGATTTTCAATTACCAAGCTACACATTCACTGACTTTTCATTTATATCTTTCTCTTAAAATGAAGTTGTATTACAAGATGAAGTAGATGCATCTTCTGTTTGGCTTCTCTACCCATTCTCCAGAATTTGTTGTTCCTCTGGGTGCTTTTGCTGTTGGCTCTCTGCTGGTTTTTTCCTAGTTGTTTTTTTTTTTTTTTTTCACAATGGTTCTGTACTGTGAGAACGGTAATACACACCACAACTGCACCCCCTTTATCCCACGCCTAACTGCTGTCTTTCACCAATTGTGCACCTGACAGGAATGTTTCTTTGCATTTTTGGCTGTGGATGCATGTTTGCACGTGTGTGTGTATTCATAAGCACAGGCTCACAAGTGGACATATGCATTAGGGTTTTGTGTCTACGCAGAGCTATAACCTTGCACATTTTACAGGGGCATAAACACGTGACAACACCCTCCAGAGCACCTTAATATAAGCTGAGGAAGCTGAAGAAATTGCAACAGATGCACTTTGAAAATTAATGTTACTGAGCTGCCTGTATTTGATGGATTTTTTTTTGTTAATAACAGGAGTTCCACATTAAGCCAAATGAAACGATTATGAAAATTAGAGGGTAAAATAAATGTTAAATTTGCAGTGTTGCCAAACCAGTGCTGGAAATGCTGGGTGTTCCATTCAGGGACTGAGTGAATAACACCTTGTTATAAGCCAATCTTTCCAGAAGTTACTAATGCACTTTTGAGCATGTTTTTCAATTAGCTAAATACCACAGCTGCATCTTGCACCTCAGGAAGTCAGCGTTAGCTCAGCTTCCGTGCTGAGAGGCCAGAGGGCTTTGCTGTAGAAGGGAAAAGAAACCAATCCGAAGCTTGATGGCCAGACAGCTGATGGCCTTTTTCAGTTTGCTATCATTCCTCCTTCTTTCTAGACGTGCAAATAACACCAATTTACATTAAAAACGTACGCAGATAATTCTGACATCTGTTTATGCCGCCGTTAAATGTGACCCTTGGTGATTTACAGTTGCAGTTTTAATTGTGAATTAATGTGGCTGATTGCAATGCCTTGTCTTTTTAATTGAAAGGAAGTAGAAAGAGAGGTTTCCTGAACTGGTTACTTGCTGTACAAATGTTTCTACAGTGGTTTCAAAATAAACCTGTCACTGTGGCGAGAAGACAGATCAGTGCATGAAATTACTCCTTTCCTTGTGCGGTTGGAAGGCTAGAAGAGGGCATGGCTCTGGGAAAAAATTACAGCTTTCTACCTGTGTTCCAAAAGAAATCCATAGAAATACCAAAGAAGAGGATACAGTCTTTTTTTTTTTTTTTTTTTTTTTTTTTTTTNAACTATTGAGTTAGCCTCACTTTACTTCTTTAGTAGAGGCACGCAGTACCTATTTTTATTTACTGTATTTACAGTGTGCAGTTATGATTATCTTTAAAAAGCTGTGGGGTGTGAAATAGGTATACATTTTTTTTTTTTTTAGCATTAAAGGGCTCAGAATTGCTTTTCCTGAGGAAACTGTCAGTGATGCCAGAGAATATCAAAGTGAGTGTGAAGTGGTTATGCTAAAAACCTACTTTTCAGTCAATTTCTCCGCCACTGTATTTGAAATCTTGATAAAAGTTGGCATTTTAGAGGTGACTGGTATGACTGTGAATGCAATGACTGTTTAATTGTAGCTACCATTTATAAATTATTCATTGATTGATATATATATATATATATATAATGATTAATAGGTGCAGCTCAGTTCTTCAGCTCATTGCAAATCATCTTCAAATTGTTTTAGTAAATTTGTAGCAGATGCTGTTCTAACAAATTGTTATAAATACCTTACAATGTGTAGAAATAACTGAAGTAGTATGTATAATTTCACTATTATTCAGTTTCTGGTTTATTCTACATAATTCCTTACATCAGTGTAACCCTGAATAAAATAGGGGTTTTACCTAATGAACAACATGAGGAATAAAACCATATCCCATTTGTGAAATGCCAGCTCCATTAAGCTCAGTGATGAAACTTCCACTGTCATCATCCCATCCAAAAGTGAGGTTCAAATTCCATTGTTTTAAGTTAGTATAGGTGTCTGCATTTCACTCTAAGAAAAAGGTTTATAGGGGCCACAATAATATTGTGGTTAATGTATATTAAAGTTATTTCTTCTTTGATTAAAGTTATTTCTTCTTTGCTATTCCCAAACCACTCTCACAGAGGAGGAACTTAATTTTTCAGTGGATGTTCAAATTCTGGTTGTGTTCATCCAAGTCCTCTCCTCCTGCCAGCTGAACATGAGCCAGCAGTGTGCCCAGGTGACCAAAAATGTCAGTGGCATCCTGGCCTGTATCAGGCACAGTGTCTCCAGCAGGAACGGGGATGTGATCATGCCTCTATACTCGACCATGGGAAGACCACAGCTTGAATGTCATGTTCAGTTCTAGGCACCACGATACAGAAAAGACATTGAGGTCCTGGAGCATGTCCAGAGAAGAGCAGTGAAGCTGGTGAAGGGTTTGGAGGGTATACCATATGAGGAGTGACTGAGGGAGATGAGGTTCCTTAGTCTGGAGAAGAGAAGGCTAAGGTGAAGTCTTACTGCTCTCCACAACTTTCTTCTCCCAAGTAACTAGCAATAGGATGAGTGAAAATGGGTTTAAGTTGTGCCAGAGGAGGTTTAGATTGGACATTAGGAAAAACTTCTTTACTGAGAGAGTGGTGAGGCATTGGAGCAGGCTGCTGAGGGAGGTGTTCAAGAAACAGGAGATGTGGTGCTTTGGGACACAGCTTGGTGGTCATGGTAGCTGGGTTACAGTTGGACCTGATGATCTTAAAGATCTTTTCCAGCCTTAATGATTCTGTGATCTAAATTATTTCCTATGATGAAGCATTCTTTATGAGTCTCTGAAATCCCTACCCGCCTTTGAGCTTCCTTTCTTATTGCATCTCCATCAATGGGGGTGATGGTGAACAGTATATTCAGCTCTTGTCTGCCTCCATCCTTTGTCTTGCAGTCTCTCAAGTTCATTGTTGTTCTCTTCAAGGTAATCTAATCCTACAGATACGTGCACAAACTCTTTCACAGTCTCCCACTGAGTCTCTCAGTAAGAAAATGACACAGATGACAGCAGGTCTGAGGTCTTTGGAAAGTATTACTGCAGTTAAAATCTGTCTGAATGCAGTCAGTGCTAGTTGGGATTATTTTCACCTGAATCTTCAGTTCAGTAATGGGTACTGCATTAACCTCCTGTGCCTCTGAGAACACAAACATGTTGCAGTTCAAATAGTTGTACAAAGTGCATAGATTAAGATATCTGATCTTCTCAAGGGTCCCACAGGTTATTGACACACATAGAGTAGGGTGCTCTCGTGGCCAAGAGGGGCAATGCCATTCTGGGGTGTATTAGAAGGAGTGTGGCTAGTAGGTCAATAGAGGTTCTCCTGCCCTTCTACTCTGCCCTGGTGTGCTGTGTTCAGTTCTGGGTCCTCCAGTTTAAGAGGGATGTAGAACTCCAGTGAAGAGCCAAAAAGATGATTAAGGGAATAGAACAACTCTCTTACAAGGAGAGCCTGGGGGAGCTGGGAGTCTGCAGCTTGGAGAAGAGGAGACTGAGAGGTGACCTCAGCAGTGTTTATAAATATGTAAAGGTGAGTGTCAGGAGGCTGGAGCCAGGCACTTATGGGTGATGCCTGATTACAGGACAGGGGGCACGGGGTGGAAGCTGAGGCATAGGAAGTTTCATTTAAACACGAGGAATTTTTTCACTATGAGAATGACAGAACCCTGGAACAGGCTACCCAGGGAGGTTGTGGAGTCTCCCTCTCTGGAGATATTCAAAACCCAACTGGACGCATTCCTGTGTGATCTGGTCTAGGTGATCCTGCTTTGGCAGAGGGGTTGGACTGGATGAGCTTTCAAGGTCACTTCCAGCCCCTGGCATTAAATGATTTTATGAGAGAGGATTTGGGAAAACACTTGGTCAATATTCACAGGAGGACCTAGAAGAAGGAGATAAGGATGTCAAAAAATGTGACACAAAATGCAATTTTCCTGTGGAAAAATGAATGTGGAGGAGGTGGGAAGAAAATGACAGTGTGCCAGCAAACCAAAAGCATTGCCTCCTGCTGTGGTTTGGGGGTGGCTGCTGTTTTGAGGATGTAGGTGCACTGATGTATAGCCTCACTGCCGGACACCACTACATTTAGTGTGAGGAAATTCATGTTATCAGCTTCACAACAAGAATTATATTTACCCAAGAAAACTTCCAGAACAGCCTATGCAAGCAGCACTATACCTTGAATTACCTTCCCAGAATTTCTCTGCACAGCTTTCAAATGCATTCTAGTCTTGTAGAAGTCATCAAGGTTACCAAATATCCTCAGGGAAGCTGGGGGTTGGGGGGGAAGAACCCCTGTGCATTAAAATGAATTCACAGAGACAACTGATGAGAAAAATATGAAAATCATCCATTTCCCAAGACAGAGACTCTGTTTCCAACCTCTTATGAACCCTCAGGGAAGGACTGCAAAATACCTTCAAGACGATATGGGAGTAAAGAAATTCACATCTCATGGACACTAAAACCACATGCTCAAAACAGGGTTTGTTGAACATGATCATTTGATTTTCCATTAATTTCTTGTATTCCAGAGGCAACAATTTCCTGTCTCTTTCCCCTGTCCTGTTGGACTAAATTCCTGATCATCTTGGTTTAGTCCCTTCTGTGAACACTGAACATCCCTTTTTCTAAATTCTATAGGGAACTTAGTTAAATGTTAACAATTTGTCTAAACCATGTTTCACCTGAAGGTTACTGTTCTTAGACAAAAACTGAGGACAGGCATTTTATAGCAGTCTTTTTTTTTTTTTTTTTTCTCATAACCATGTTACCCCTTCTAACAAAACTTTTCTTGCAGACCTCACTTCACTCCTGTCTTCAGATGGTCTTAACTAAAGCAACAATAATATGACATGCCAGGGAAGAGAATCATAGAATGGTAAGGTTGAAAGGGACCTCAAAGATCATCCAGTTCCAACCTCCTCCAACCTGGTCTTGAACACCTCCAGGGAGGGAACAGCCACAACCTCCCTGGGCAACCTGTGCCAGTGTCTCAGCACCCTCACTGCAAACAACTTCCTCCTAACATCCAGCTTCAATCTCCCTTCTGTCAGTTTAAACCCGTTGCCCCTTGTCCTGTCANGCTGCATATCCTTCCTATGCTGGGGGCTCCAGAACTGTGCAGACTACTCCAGATGGAGTCTGATGAGAGCAGAAGAGAGGAGAGTAAAGTAAGCCATTTCTGCTTCTTGGGGCACCTTGCTGTGCAAATACATTTGCACACATACATAAATATGTGCATTTATATATAGGTGTGCTTAGCAGCCAAATGGACAATGCAGACATTTCTGTAAGTCTGAATCTCATGCCTAGAAAGTTCTAGTTTTGCTTTTGGAAGTGCATTGGTAATATCCAGTATTCAATACAATAATGATTTTCAGCTGCATTAGTGACACCACTTTTTGGTTCAGAGAGAGGAAAAGAATGCCCAGCAAATGGCTGATGCTGTGTGTTTTGGGTAATGAAGGCATCACTCTTCTCCAAATGCTACAGCTGCTAACTGAAAACCTCAGGGCATCTGTGTTGTGACTCAGCAGCTATATTTTAGAGTTTTTAATTTCCAAAATGATAACTTTCAAATAAGGGTTGGTTCCACAACAATCTGGTGACTTTTCCAAATGCCAACTAAATACAAATTGTTAAACAGAATCATGGAATGGTAAGGTTGGAAGGGACCTCGAGGATCATCTAGTTCCAAGCCCTTGCCATAGATAGGGACACCTCACACTAGTACTGGTCACTCAAGGTCTCATCTAAGCTGGCCTTGAACACCTCCAGGGAGGAATCTTCTACAGCCTCCCTGGGCAACCCTTTCCAGTGTTTCACCACTTTGACTGTAAAGAACTTCTTCCTAACATCCAGTTTCAACCTCCCCTCTGCCAGTTTAAGCCCATTGCCCCTAGTCCTGTCATTACAAGACCTTGTAAATAGCCCCTCCTCAGCCTTCCTGTAGGCCCCTTTCAGATACTGGAAGGCTACTATCAGGTCCCCTCGAAGCCTTCTCTTCTGCAGGCTGCAGAGCCCCAACTCTCTCAGCCTGTCCTCATAGGAGAACTGCTGCAGCCCTCTGAGCATCTTTGTGGCCTCCTCTGGACCGGCTCCAACAGTTCCATGTCATTCTTGTGTTGGGGGCTCCAGAAATGTACAGACTTCTCCAGATGGGGTCTGAGGAGAGCAGAGCAAAGTGGCAGAATCCCTTCTCTTGCTCTGCTGCCCACACTGCTCTTGCTGCAACCCAGCACTCGGTTGCTGTCAGGCTGCACTCACACTGCAGGCTCATGTTGAGCTTTGCATCAACCCAAATGTAAGGGAAATACATTCAATGAGTCACTTACAGTGCTAAATAATGAACCTTCATAGCAAAATCTTCCTGACCATTTGGGTTTTTTTTAGGATAGAGTAAAATTCCCCTTGGAATATGCAGATGTCTGAACACAACAAAAAAAATATTGTATTTATTTAAAAAAAATAACTACTTCTTTCCTAAGAGCAAAGCCTGGTGACAGATATACATAAGATAATGGCAATATGGCTCACTGGAAACTGTCTTTAAACACAAGGAATTAAGTATTACTTAAAGAAAATTAGGTGTAAATCAAATCAGAGCTAATTTTTTTCTTCTGAAACACTTTTTTTTTTTTAACAATCTGATGAAATTGTTTTTAAAAAGCCATCTTTTGTTTGGGAGAAAGGTTTTATGTGTGTGGGAATCTTTCTGAATTACTTAAGGATCTCTCTAAAGTCATGCCTTGTCTTTAGTTTAAAGGTGGTTTATTGCATAAGGTTGCTGAAATAATAGCTGTATAAGGTTACCTTTGCCAGAGATTTCTGTTTACAAGAGAAAGGACATTTTTTTTCTTACCAGAACACACTGTAAAGCTAATGATGGATTTGAAGCAAAGCAGTTGCTCTCCTCTCACATCATCAGCAGGGATCGCAGAATCACAGAATGTTAGGGGTTGGGAGGGACCTCCAGAGATCATTGAGTCCAACTCCCTTGCCAAAGCAGGATCACCTAGGGCACAGGAATGCATTCAGGTGGGTTTTGAAAGTCTCCACAACCTATCTGGGCTGCCTGTTCCACTGCTCCATCATCCTCACTGAAAAGAAGTGTCTCCTTACGTTGAGGTGGAACCTGCTGTGTTCTAGCCTGTACCTGTTGTTCATTGTCCTATCACTGGGCACCACCAAAGAGCTTGACCCCTTCATCTTAGAATTAGAAACACCCAGCCCTCAGATATTTATAGATGTAAGATCCCCTCTCAACCTAATAGACTTCTCAAGACTTCCTGGAGCCTAAATGGTGCCATTACTTCCACATTCATGAACTTCACTGTTACTTTCAGCCTTTGCCCTGGGCTGGCAAGCATTTGCCCATGAAAGCAGGTGGACCCGACATGAGGTTAGGGCACAAATACATAGATTTGCACAAGGCAGCCTGGTTTGCCTCTGCCCTGTGCCAGCACTAACTGGAGCTGGGTGCCCAGTATCATCCAGCTCAGCTGTCCCAGGGCTGGGCAGTATGCAAGCCTGTGTAAAGAGCTATAGAATAGGATATTGTTTATTAAGATTTATGTTAAGCCTTGTGTAAAGGTTAAACTATAAATTCGCCGGTACAGTTGCCAGACGCCCCCTCCACAGGAGACAGCCCCCTCCACAGGAGACATCGCCAGATAAGATATCATCAAGGACACGATAACCATGACAATCACCAGTTAACACTTCAAAGAATTCCAGAAACTAACAGACCCATACGAAAACACTAATAAGGGGGTCAGCTACGGGACAGAGAGGAAGAATTCTACAATTAGGAGATAGAAAACTACCCCCAAACATCAATTCAAGCATATGCAGAGTACCTCTACTACGTCACGAACGTGGAAGTAAAATGTATAAAAGGGGACTGTTTAAACTGTTTATTTGCGACAGTTTGGCAGAGTGAAAACTCTCCTGTCGTCCAGCGCTGTTTTGCTCATATTCTATTTACTTTAATTAATAAATTTATAATTGAATTACGACCCGTGGTGTCGCAATTTATAACACCTGTTTGCAGGGTGGATGAGAGCATGCTGTTTGTGGGTGTATTAGTAGGTGCAGCAAGGGTTTGTGAAGTACTGGTCAGAGGTGGTTGAAATGTGCTTAACAGCAGTAAGGAATGGACTGAATGGAGGGCAGGAGGAGGGGAAATTTGTGCTCTTTTTAATAAATTTGTAAGAATGCTTGTGCTCTTCATTGCTTCTGAGCCCATCTGTGCAAAAGGTGACTCCACCTCTGCTTATTTAATTCTTCCCAGTCACTGTATCTGCTCAAAATGCTCATCCCTGTCTAATCAGGGGACAGGGAAATCGTTATGTTAATGGGGCAGAATAAGAATTTTACTGTCAAAGAGTGCAAAGGTTTAGCGAGAGCTTTTCAGTAAAGGCACAAAAATCATTCAGCAAGGGTTATTTGTTAATCATCCTTTTTAATTAGGATTTTTGTGCTTGTTCTGTCCTTTGCCTGCCTGCAACTCTCAGATGAGTAATTGTCACACATCTTTAGAAGGATATCATAGCAACCAAAACATGGGGCAGACGATAAATGAGAAAGTCTACAGTCCAGCAGTTTATTTTAGCAGACATTAATCAATGGAACTGCAGCTTCGATTGCAGAGCCCGAATTCATTTCTTCTATTTGATTTTCCCTCCAGCTACCATTACAATTTACTTTTTATTAAATGACTTCTGATAAGTAGATGACTTTAACCTCTTCTCAGTCCTGTCCTTTTTGCTGCATTACTGTGGACTGTAGATTAAACAAAACCTACCCTGACAGAAGCAAATTTAAGCAATGTAGTTTTATTTTGTGATGCCAGAGTAACTCTTAGCTACCTTCATTCGTTAGCTGAACTTGATGCAATCTACTCTGAAGTGTTAATTTTGTCCTTGTATGGACTTACAAAAAGTTTCTAGAAGAGTGAAAAATACCATTAACAACAGAAAAAGTATTTTAAGTCTTTTTCCAGAACTGAGGCAGAGAATTTTGCAGGGTCCAATATTCTCTTCCCTGCCTGCCTTCTCAAAGGAACTGTATCTTCTGTTTATATGTTTCGCAGAGTCACAAGCTTGCAGCGGTAGTCAGTTGAGTCTGTGTTATTTGTGTTAGCTGATCAAACTTCAGAGTAACCTGCCACTTTGAGATGGTTCTTCTAATACTTTCACTAGATCAACTGCCAACGAGATATTTTTTATCCCAGTGCAAGGTGACTGATAAAAGCTCTCTCTACATGGAACTGATAAGGAATGAATAATCTCACAGACAAAATATACAGTTTTTGCAAGAGACAGGTTTATCACTTGTGTGAAGTAGTAAAACTGGGGAATGCAATCAATTGAGAAGAGCAAATCTGTAAGCCAGCAGCAGGTAGTATACAGAGTCCACAGTCACACTTGGGTAATGAGATAGTAGGTGTAGTAGACTTGTCACCCCTCTGCTAGGTTAAAAAGAGCAAGTAGTAGCAAGACTGTTGGAGCAACCAGTTAAGAGTTCTGCTGTGACTGGTTGCCCTCTGTGAATGCTGTCACCTTCCATCAGTGGAAGGCCATTTTAGGTTCCTTGGGATACTAAGCTTTCCAATACCAGAAAAGCTGTCTGTCTTTTGCAGTGGTCTGCACAAGGAATGCAGCAGTGGGTTAAAGAAGCTTAAAGGTTTCTGCCTAGGCTGCTGTGAAGACAGAAGTGGTTTTATTTTTTGTTTTCCATTTTCCTACTCTGCAAGGTCATGAACTGAAATCAAAGAAAAGCTGCAGAATCTACCTATGCTGCATTTCTGGCTCCTACCCATTCCTGCCTACTTCTTTAGTCCTTCAGCTGCACTTTGTCATCTTCCACTTTTTCCTTCTCTGATCACAAATTCTTCCTTATTTTTTATACCCATCCATAGAGATGCATTTATTCTCTCCATTGCTTCTTTGCACTTCACTTACATTCTACTCTTCAGGTTTCTTCCTTACCTGGGAATTTGCCTGTCTTGAATTTTTATATCATTTCCTTTTCTTGCCCTAAGTTGGCATAGCTGCCACCTGACTTTTCTTTTGTGTGATGTATCTTTTATTTCTCCATTTTTATATTCTGCAGTGTGTGAAATGCACTGAACTGTGGAGTTGCCAAGAAGCATCACACAGTGAAGAGATAAAAGTATTGAACTATGAGAGTGTACTTTAAGCTCTGTGTGCTGCCACAGAGAGGTCAGGCTCCCTGTTGTACAGCTCCATTTATGTTATATAAATTTTAAGACTTAGTTATGCTATATATTGCTTATTATTTTTTTTTTCTTTCTTGAGCATTCAGTGTAATTAGACATGGGAGAAATGCTCTTTCTCTGAATAACTTTGTGCTACAGGTGCAGGAGTGTTGGGGTTTTTTTTCTTTTTGAAGACCTTTTTCACCTGTAGGACAGCCCCAGAAAAGCAAAGCAGTGAACTTCAACAGTTAAAACATGTTGGTTTTGTAAGCAAATCTGGTGGCATGGATTCTAACAGTTGTCTATTTTAAACATGACTTCAGTCAAATGCACATAGTAGCAATAATACGTTGGAAGATATTTATTTTCATCAAGGGATCACTTTTTATTCAAGTGCTACTCACATAAGTATTTCTAAAGCACGATTTTAGAGTTGGCACTGGCTTGGTCCACTCCTGTTACACTTGCTTCCTTGCTGTCTAACTGATTTAGAAAGAGAAACCTACTACAGTCAAATCACTGTCACCATTCTCAACATCTATGGAACTTCCATTTACTGGAAAGTTGAGAGGGAGTTTGCAGTAAGAACAGTTGGTGGCTTTGCTTGCTTACTTTTAATTAGGAGAAAACTAATAATAATAGAACTACACATGGTGCATAAAAGCAACTTTATTTGCCTTGTATTATCTACAAGATGCAAGGAACATTTAAAGGAATAGCATCTAATATCTAGCAGATTTATTGCATAGACCTGAATCCCTTCTTTGCTGCTTTCCAGAAAAGTACAGAATTTTAAAATGTGCAAGTGACATTGATAAGGCTTTTTAAACTTAAGCAAACAAACAAAACCCAGGCAAGTAACTCCCCCAAAACCATAGCCTTTTCCCCCCAATACTGTGGTTGTCCCATAAGACCATATATAGGCACTTTTTAAACAGTTCTTTTCTACTGGAATATGTACTTAGAAAGAACAATGGTGTGATGTTAGTAAGCATAATGTGAATTAAAAGAGGAAAACAGTGGAGTTCAAGATTATATGACCCAATTCCATTCTCTTCAGTTTTGGCAATTTTATACTGTCTTTTTATCCTGAAGCTTCCAATGCTTTCCTGAAAAGCAGGGAGTAGTCTGACCAGCCTGCAGGAGGGATGATTCTCTTTGCAGAGAAACTCATTGAGATTTTAAGGTATTAAGATAGTTTTGCTGTTTTTTTTTTTCTTTTTCTATTCTTTGTGTGTATCTTTGAATGCCCTATGAAATGTAGTAGCGAGATCTGAAATATTGCTTAGGTACTGTGGATGTTCATACCAACCTTGAGGAACAGTCTGCCTCCAGTACAGGTGTGTTTTGTGATGGACTCCTTGGTCTCAGAGTTCTCAGTGATTATTTAGATGCTCTGGACTGCTAAGCAGTTGGAAACTGACAAAAGCCCACCTAGTTATGAGCAGATTATTGCCCTTCAGAACTAGTGCTGTCCTCAGCTGCAGATAGTAGAAAATGTTTGTGCAAACTGAGAAAACTATGCCAGAGCATCAGGGAGAAATCCTGAAGGACTTTGACATGCAGAATTAAATTGCTGTCTTTCACATCCATACTTAAAGAAGTAATGATGACTGTAGTCTAGTGTTTCACTAGTTAGGATGGTGTCTGTCCCCCCTGGGTTTGGTTTCATTCAGCTACTGTTCCTGTACAAATTCATCCCTACCAGCCTGGTCCCAGAAGACCCATATAATTCTTTTTCTGGCTGTGCTATTACCTCACTGTGTGACTTGTTTGTATAAGCCACCTCTAATAAGACACTTCATTTAAAAATCGCTTTTCCCACTTGGGAAAAGATTGGTGCTTAATTCATAAGCACACTGCCCAAAGTTGTTGCAAAACAAAGTTAAATGAAGAGGACTGTAGGTACTCACTACGCTCCATTTACTTGAGAGGAATGCATCTTGCTTATAAAAGAGCACATAGCTGCAGGAGCTGACCTCGAGCAGCTCAGCCTTCCAGTCCTCTCAGAATGCAGACAATGATTTTCTTCATTCAGCAACTACTGACGTTGACCACTTGACTGTTTCTTTCTTCCCTTCAGATATGTACAAATATCTGAAGGGTGGGTGTCTAGCAGATGGGGACAGTCTCTTTTTGGTGGTCAGCAACAGTAAGACAAGGAGCAACAGCTACAAACTGGAACATAGGAGCAACTTCTTTACAGTGAGAGTGATGGAGCATTGGCACAGGCTGCCCGGAGAGGTTGTGGAAGGAGACTTTGGAAATCTGCCTAGATGCATTCCTGTGCTAACTACCCTAGGGGACCCTGCCTTGGCAGGGAGGTTGGACTACATAATTCCTGGAGGTCCCTTGCAACCTCTAAGGTTCTGTGATTCTGTGATGTCCTTCCATTAAATTTTGTCCTCTCCTTCCGTGCCCTTCCTTGCTCTGTGACCCAAGGGTAAGTTCTGTCACTGGGGCAGTACATTAAGCATCCTTCAGGTACTCATTCCTGCTGTGCCATCTGTGCATGTCAAATCATAGACGTGCTTTTGTTTCTTTGCTGCCCATGGCCTCCCTTTGCATCTCAGAAATATTTTGTGCTTATGTGCATTTTTAAGACAGTGAACACAAGATTTTTTTGAAAGACTCACTGTTCTTTCCAAGCTAAAGCATATTCCCCAATGGCAGGTCCCTGGAATACAAAGGTTCATCAGCTTGCATGCCACTGCTCTCTCTGATTCTTCTTGGTTTGCATATTTGTGGGATCATCGTGGATGTAGTCACTGCAACAGGCATTTTCATTTCCAGAAGGAAATGTTGTCTTCTGTTTTGTATGTGTTTTAATAGCTCCTGACTCCATTATGGAAGTCTACAGGGAAAGAATTTGCATTAACAGATACAGTAGCTTTATTGGACCTTTAGATATGAACTCTAGAAACAACAACAAAAATTCTTTCAGCTGCTTTAAGTGTCGCAAGAAGCAAAAACCTGAACTCAACTATCATGGTCTGAAATAACAAAATGCAAATCTGCAAACAGCTACTTGTAAGTTTTGATTTGGAAGTTGATACCCTGGGTCCATATTTATTCTTTAGACAGTACTAGCTAGGAACATAAGTTGTGTAGGTGTTCAGGAAAAGAAAAACAGATTACATTACCAAACAAGATGCACACTGTTTGAATGCATCAATAATTCCCTTCTTCTCTTTTACAGCAGTCCTGAAAAAAAGATGCAAATATATTCCACCATTTATACTTGTGCTGTTTATGACAGATGTACATTAATATAAAACATTTTCTTAATGCACACATGGATGAACTGGATTTCATACAGGAATAATTGCGCTAACTGAAATTGAGTTAATGCTTTAATTTCTTTTAAATACAACAACATAATTTTTACTTGTATCAGCTGCATGGATTATTCATTTTGAGACACTGGCAAGGAAGCAAAAGGGCTGACTACATTACATGAAAAGAAGTAAATTTTTTCAGCTCTTTAATATTTTTAAAGCTAAAATGTCCTGTTTGATCAAAATAGACTTGTCCTAACCCTTTCTCCATGTCTCTTCCTACATACAACTTCAGTTTTCAATGTTCAAACGCATGAGAATAATGTCAGGAAAATGACAGCCTTGGCATACACAGTGATTTAATTTTTAGTGTTTGGCAATGAATAACCTGTTTTTAATAAGGATCAATTACTCATCAATTTCAGATCTTTATGCTGATCAGAGACGCTTCGCTTGTCTTGTCTTCTTCCTTGGGTCTAGGCAGTCAGTTCTGTAAAATAGAAATTTCACTTTCTGCAGTTGCATTACAAATGAAAACAGATTCTACTCTTAATATCACTTTTTTGTCTTCCTGCTCTTAGTATCTAGTACCAAATTCACACCGAAACACCTATTGATTTCCAGGAATACCATATCAGATACTCATTTATGTGTGCTAGCATCTTTTCTTCTCTCTCCTTGCCCATCTTTTCAATTTGTACATCTTTACTTGCATCAATACTACCCAGCTAACACTTCACATCTTGCTTTATTTTCTGTTTGCATCGGTCCTACTCTACTAATAGCATTAGACTTCGTATTTTTTCTTAATATTTACAGCTAATAATGATTACTTGAATCCTGTCCTGTGTGGGAGTTTTGCAGCTCTTATTTGTGCCTCTTTGATGATGTCGTGAATCATGTTGTTAGTGTTTAATAAATATGAGGAAAGTGGAATTATATTTAACTTGGGTCTCCTCATGAAAAACAAGATTTTGTTGGGTTGTTTGGTTTTTTTGGGGTTTTTTTGTTTGTTTGTTTTTTGTTTTTTTTGAGTAACTGCTGCAGCAGGGATGCAAGTTCAGTTTAAAGGGTTTGTTCAGCTTGCTTGGGTTGAATGCTCGCCTGTTATAGTCAGTGGAAGTTTGCCATTTTCTTCTGCAGAGCTGCGATTTTCCCCTTCCCACCCCTTTTCTTTTCAAAATAAATTATCAGTCTGATTCAGCCCCAGCATGGTCCCTGGAAACCCTCACTTCCTTTTTCTTCTCCTTCCTAGCGTTTTGCCATCTTCCTTACATTTTGCCATTCTCCAAAAGCTGCTGTAAGCTTTCCTGCTTTCTGTGGCTCTCTCGTCGGAATACTCACGGCTTGTTTCTTCCTTGACATCAAATTTTGCGAGGCCAGAGGATGCGTTGATCGGTACGCTGCCTCTGGCAAAGGGCTGGGTCTTTAACAAATGCTTCTCTAAGGAAGGAAAGAGGAGAGTATCCACACCTAAGTCACTTGGATCTCTGCAAACTATTGCAGTTTGTGCAGAGTCTTTTGAAGAGACAAAAATCCCCAGCTCATGTGCAGAGAAGAGATACTTACCTGGACCTTCAGTAAAGTTTTATAATCTTTTAGTTTGGGTTTACACAGCTTTCTTCTTTAGACTCCTGTCTACATTACTGTTCAGTGAATATTATTCCAGTAAGATCTAAGGCATGTCTGTTGCACATCCTGGGGAGACAGAAGACACACCACTGTGTCACTGAGGGAAAATAAACAACTAAATAGAAATTCTGCTTCAAGTTGCTATTGGTAGCTCAGTGTTTTCTGTTTGGATGAGAGGAAGTTTTGTGTTCTGGACATCTCTATGAAAGGCATCAGCAAAAATGTCTCACATGGTAGAAGTACCATGGCTGAAAAGGCTAAAATTTGTGTCAGTGGAGAATGAAGAGATGCAGCTCGTTGTCTGGAAGGTGCTGCACAAACAAGGAGTGCTCTTGTGGCTGGGAGCTGGGCCTTTGAAAGGAGCTCTACATTCCAAATCACTGGGGGTGGAGGGGGCTGAGATTAAACAAAAACGAAACAAACAAAAACTTTTATGAACTTACTTTCCATTTTAATACTGATGCTATGTAGATGAAAAATTATCCATCACAAAACTCTTCTCTGTGGAACTGCTACTATCTCCAGGAGCATTTTTACAAAGAAATCTTATAAAAGAATCTTCACATTTTCCATTCGACTATGTAATACACCAAACCTCAGGAGATATTAAATGTGTGTCTGTGGGAGAATGCAGTGTTCCTTGCATAATTTAACCAGCATTATTACTCAGCAGCCTTCTTAAAGGCATAACAATTTCAAAGCTCTTTTTCATGTTCTGCATTCTGTGATGTGCTGCTTTCCAGCATCCTTTGCTAGTTAAATAAAAAACCTTAAGAATCTTGAAACAGCACTACTGTTGCAGCACAAACTAGACAAGGAAAGATGAAAGTAGGGATTATATCTGGGCCTTCAAGAAGTTACTGGAGAGAAAAATGCATAGCAATGGCAGGGATTTTTTTGTTTTATTTTCCTGATGGTGTTCCTTTATTATTTAGTGCACATTTGTAGAAATGTATTTCTAGAAATAAATTATGGCGGTTAACAATTTAACTATGGCAGGCTTTCTGTTAATCATTCCTTTTTTTTTTTTTTCAGTTGATCCTCACTAAATTAACTTTATGGCAGCACTCAAGGCAGCAGAAGTTCCTCCTGAGAATGTAAAAAGCTATGACCAGCTACCTGACTATCTTGTTTCTCAGCCATGCGCAACAGACTGTTGAGGGAACAAAAAATATTGGGCTTTTTCTCCTTCACTGTCATTTTTGATCCACTTCTAGAGAACGTGGCAGAAGTGTATAGAGTTCTGTATGCTAGAGCTTATGTGCTCAGTTCTCTGTGTGGATTTTATGCATTTATCTGTCTTTGAGAGACAGAGGCTAGGAGGTATTATGCTGTGAGATGAATAATCTGCTTAAACAGTAAAACACCGGTAAGCGGCATTGAAAGCAGTGAATGTGTTTCTTTGACCATTTCCCATGTGGCTTCAATAGCATTGCCAAGGACCAGCAGCCTGGCATTTGAGGCTCAGAGGAAATTTCTTCTGGTTTCATAGGGCAAGTCAGGTATGATGTGACAACACTTTTGTATGCAATTGAAGGATTACTTTGTGCTGACAACTTGGCTGAATGTGAAAGAAGATAGTATTGACTGTAGCTTAGGTCAGTCTTTTAGGTCTCTGGGAATTGCTGTCTGTGGTTTAGTTTTAATTTTGAAGTTTAATTTACAGCAGAGTGCTCATTCTAGTACAGCTTTTACACTAAGGCTAATTAAAAATAGGGAAGAAAAAAAATAAGGCAAGTTTGGCATGATGGAGGAGTTACTGTACCCGCAGACTATTCCCTCTGTAGAAACTTAAGAGGAAATTTTAGAGACAGATTAGAAGAAACTAAATTTGGCATTGTTGCTGAGTGAAGGAGATGGGTCGAGCTTTCTTTGCTGTGAAATCTGCATGGCTCCAACTGAGCTTCATTGAGATCAGCTGAAAATCTGACCATAAGGCTTGTTCTCCTCCTCCACTGCGTTGTAAGCTAGGCAAAACCCCCCTAATGTAATTGGTTTTGCACATATGATAACTGAGCCGCCGTCGACAGGACATAGTCAAGTGGCAGTGAAGCTGTGGCCAGCCTAGAGCAGAGCAGCAAGAAGCTTGTGCATTAGTCCTTAAAGAACTGGGTGCTTTAAAAAGTGTTAATAAAACATGAACTACGTCGAGGCCGTCTTTTCGGTCTGTTGGATGAAGATGTACAGCTTCAAAACTTGCTTCTGTTTGGTATGCTGGGGTTTTTGTGTGTTTTTCTAGATCTCGGTAAAAGCGCTAAGTACTAAATAGTGGCGCTGCTACCGGGGATGTTAACAAGCCCAGGAGTTTTATGCAGTTGAATGGCATTCTTTGTTCCTGATTACTCCACTTTGCTACTCTTTTGCATGACTAAGTTTGCAATTGTGTGCCTTTGAGTGTGTCTTGATGATTTGAACGGTGATGAAGGTGCTATTGTAAGGGATATGTGGGAGTATTCATCCACAGGAACACTTAAAAATATATCTTTACACACCATCTGGTGCAATGAGGTGTATTTAAAAGGCAAAATATTTGCTCTTTAGAAGTGTCTCAGAGTTAAGTTGTTGTTTTGGTTTTGTTGTTTTGTGGTGGTGGGGTTTTTTCCTCTTGGGAAAAGGCGGTTTGGCAGTTTCTCTGAATCAAGAATTTCTTTCTAGAAGGGCAAGGAACCTAACCAGGATATGGGGATTTTGTAGGTTTGTTTGGTTTTGGGTTGTTTTTTTTTTTAAACACCCCAGCCCCACCCCCGCATATCTTAAAAAAACTCTTTTAAAGTACATATTCAGGAACTGGAAACTACTTGAAGAACAGCATCATTAATTTCATACAAGCATAATGCAATTCAGTTAGACCTTCTTGATAGCAGTTTATACAACCAGGACCTATGTTAGCTCTCATAGAAAATGCTGAGTGGATTAATTCCTTTATATGGACTTTTCCAGAACTTCCTAGCATAGAAGACTCCAATCAAAATTCCCAACAGCTTTTTGTATTCGCAACTCTGCAAAACTTTGTATATTAAACTATACAAATGTGTGGTTTTGCTAAATTTCTGGTAAAAGTGCTCCAGAATTGTATAGGGCCAAGAACAGCTGTTCAAAGATCTCTAGTATCAGCAGCTCTAGTGAGCAATGAATGTCTAACAGTAACTTTTAGAGTTGTCAGCCTAGCATAGTAATGTGCACATTTAGCACATTTAAATGTGCCACTTTAATTCAGCATAGTGCTATTTTTTTTATTAGAACATTGTGTGCTTCAAAATTAAATGTCTCACAGAGATATATATACTTTTTTTTGTCAGCTGAAGCTGATAGATTTTTTTTTTTTTGAGAAACCTTAAAAACATGTTTATAAAAACAAGGTGAATTACTTTTTTTTTTTTTTTTTTTTTTTTTTTTCCCTTTTCCTTCTTCCAGATCCTTATATTTTGAGCACTTGGCAACTGCTTGTTGTTTTGCTCAGGAGTTGCAGTTACAGAATCCATTTGGTTTGCACCCACAATTTTTGCCCAAAGAGCATCCTTTATTATTCTGCAATTTCTGCAGTGTGCCAAGGTGTATTAGAAATCAGCTAATTCTTGCAGAAGAACTGGATGAACTGTTTTGCTCACTTAAATACCCACCTTCGGTGACTGGTTTTCTTTAATTACTGCAGGGATAAAACCCTGCTAAATGAACTGTGTAGCATATCCACATATCTTCTGGTTTTTCTAGATATAAACAGGAATACTTACTGCATAATCATTTTTTATACGTTTTTATTGATGTTTTAAGTCTTGATATGGGTGTATGCTTCACTGATAGATTAAATTTCTTTATTATTGTGCTTCACCATTTGCCAGAGTTCTTTTTATTAGTGCTTTTCAGCTCTCTTTTAAATGTAAGTTTATCCATAGGCTTTGTAGTGCAGCTTTCATTTTTCCTGTTACTCAGAGTGACTTTTTAAGCGAAGCAGTCTTCTCTTGGAATCAGAATGGAATTACAATTTGTTGGGTTCCATATTAACCCTGTTAAGAAGTCCAGTTATTGTTTATGCTTGTGGATAGGTCTTGTTGGGCATGAGCTGTGTCAATACACAGGAAATGTAGCCGGGTTGTGATTATGTACACCTTCTTTAGAGATATTTTAGCAATGGCAGTGTAAGAAAACTAACCTACATCCTCCAGACTGATGTCCCCTTGGATGATGCTTTTTTCTTCTCTGTATCATACATGTTAGATCATGCTCTTTGGTCTAATATGGTACTCTGTAGCAAATGTTAACGATTGCTGCTGTCAAGTAGGACTTTACTCCATTCCAGGACATGGATGTCTGATGTGTGCATAATTTGAAGAGTGCTTTCCCTCCCCAGCCCTAGCTCAGCTTCTTGTTCTTCCTGACTAGATGTATTTAGAGACTTTAAACACTTCAGTCATGAATCATCATACCAGATTTTTAATCAGTTTGATTTTTTGGGGTCTAATTTCTTCTCAATTAATGCTTTTAAACATTTGCCTTGTTTTTGTACAAATTTGTGGCCCTAACCTGAAGACAACTGATCACTGGTTTGTTTTTTTTTTGTTTGATTCATTGTTCATTGACACCCACAACTGAGTTCTGTGTTTGATTGTCAGTACTTCATTTAATCTCCCAATGTCCTTGTGTTTTATGGAAAGACCAATACTCTCCCCATTCCCACAACTAGTCAGCCACCCAGGGGTTTATGTGTCCTCCTGCTGGAAGGTGGATTATCTGCAGATAAAAGATTTCCAGTTACTCCAAGGTGATGTAAAATTTCCATGAAACCCAAACCCTTGTAGTTGCTTCTGGTGCTGGACTGGGACCTAGGGAGGCTGGAGTCTTTCTCCCTCAGTGAGCCCCAGAATGGCAGCTGCAGCCTTGCCTCTGCTGTGTGTTTGGCTTGCACCAGAGGCTTCATTGTCCGCAGGTCCCCTCCTCAGCCCAGTGCTTCTGGTCCAGTACCACAGCAATTGTTGATTGTTTTATGAACAACACAGTTATAAGCAATGCAAATACCTATTCCATTTCTTTCCTCCATAAATTTATGTTCTTGACATAGTTTATTTCAGTTTTTTACTAACTACATAGCTTTGTGTATCTCTTCTACAGGCCAAGGAATGCTACTGGAAAAATACATTAAAACTGCATAAAACTTCTAGTCTGAATCTAGAAAAAAATGCATTTAGTACAGCTGGGAGCAGGGTTTGGCCCATACTCCATTATCCGTTAAATTGTGGTAACTCCTTCACTCTGTATCATAAATCTGTTGATTATATTTCTTTGAAAAGGAATTACTGTTTCAGCTGGGCGTTAATCTCTCATCAGATTTTATTATCTTTCTTATTTATACCTCTGCTTGGATTATGAAGAGCAGTTAAATAGTGTGAATTAGTAGTTTGTCCCAGAATCACAGAAGCACACAGAACGTTAGAGGTTGGAAGGGACCTCAAAAGATCACCCAGTGCAACCCCTCTGCCAGAGCAGAATCACCTAGAGTAGGTTGCACAGGAGTGCATCCAGGTGGGTTTTGAATGTCTCCAGAGAAGGAGACTCCACAACCTCTCTGGGCAACCTGTTCAGTACTCTGTCACCCTCACAGTGAAAAAGTGTTTCCATCTGTTCTCATGGCGCTTGCTATGCTCCAGATTCCACCCATCTTGTCCTGTGGTTGCACATGAATGAGAAGAGCTCCATCCTCCCAATACTTGCCTTTTAGAAATTTTTGAACATAAATTCAGCCTGGAGAAGAGAAGGCTTCCAGGAGACCTTAGAGTAGCCTTCCAGTATCTGAAGGGGGCCTACAGGAAGCCTGGGGAGGGACTATTTACAAGGTCTTGCAATGACAGGACTAGAGGCAATGGGTTTAAACTGTCAGAGGGAAGATTCAGACTGGATGTTAGGAGGAAGTTCTTTGCAGTGAGGGTGGTGAGGCACTGGCACAGGTTGCCCAAGGAGGTTGTGGCTGCTCCCTCCTTGGAGGTGTTCAAGACCAGGTTGGAGGAGGCCTTGAGTGAGCTGTACTAATGGGAGGTGTCCCTGCCTATGACAGGGGCTTGGAACTAGATGATCCTTGAGGTCCCTTCCAACCTTAACATTCTATGATTCTATGAACATGAATGCAGTCACCCCTCAGTCTCTTCTCCAGGCTACAGAGCCCCAGCTTCCTCCGCCTTTTCCTCATGAGGGAGATGTTCTACCTCTTTCAGCATCTTTGTGGTTCCCTGTTGGACTTTTTCAAGTAGTTCCTTGTCCTTGAACCGTGGGGCTGAGAACTGGACACAGCACTCCAGAGCAACCTCACCAGGGCAGAGCAGAGGGGAAGAACCTCTCTGTCACTAGCCACACATCTTCTGTTACACCCCAGGTTGCCGTTGGCATTCTCGGTCAGAAGGGCGCATTGCTGGCTCATGGTTCGTCCTTCTGTCTGCCAGGACCCCCAGGTCTCTTTCCCGCACACTGCTCTCCAACAGGGCTGTCTCCCGCCTATAGGTGAAATTGAACTTTTCTTGGTCTAATAGCTCACACGGTGGGCGAGCCTCCCCTCGGTTTCTGACATGGCGTACCGAGAAGTTTCATTTTAGTTCTGCTTTGTAACCGACGGCAAGGGAAGGGGAAAATCGCTCTTGTGCCGTACTTTGTCAGGGACACATTTCCCAGCCGCGTTACAAACCTTTGGAGGCAGAGGCCGGCGCGCGGAGGGGGCCGTTACCGGCGGGGTCGGTGCCGCCTGCGCGGCAGGCTCCGCCGGCGCGGGACCCTCATTGCTGCCCGCCTCACGTCGGGGAGCGGGCGGCGGCGCTGGGGCCCTGCTCGGTTGCCGGGGCGACGCCAACCCTGTCAGCCGCAGGCACTGCTGATGCTTATGCTTGGAGACTGTGCCCAAGCGGGGTTTTAACACGGGCTTATAGGTGGAAACATGCAACACAGTAGTGAGAGTAGTAGCATGAGGCACCTGTAGTGCTTTCGTGCCCTGCCGTGAGTGCTACCCGAAGAGTGCCAGCCGTCGTGCTGCATGTGGAGTCTGAGCCGAGGGGGGAAATAAGACATGTTTGATTTTACACCTTTTGTATAATAAGATCAGAGAAAATAAACAGTTGCTTCAAGTCGGCGGATCACAGTAGTGCATTGGTCTGTATCTGCTTCAACAAAATTCTCACCTCTGCGATAACATGAGAGAATTTCTCTTCAGAGACTCTGTTGTTTCCTTAAGCATTAGCAGGTACTGCCGCAGTATCCGGGTTAACTTACTTGCAGCATCCGCACGTCCCGTGGGTACTCTTCCCCCTCCCGCGGTTGGTGGTTTTGTTTCCAAAACAAAGAGCTGCTTCTTGAGAGGGCTTTCAGCCCCCAGGAGAACAAAGTAACTGTTCAAACAAATGTGCATTCCCTTCAGCTGCTAAACTGCGACCTATCGGGTGACAGGAAAGGACCTTTTCACTGCTGGCAGCGGTGAAGCTTTTAAAATGCTGAACGCTAAAACCTTATTACTTTACCTAAACTCAAGTTACCTGTACGCTCGGGAGCCCTTGGAAGGCTGCGGTTTACCTGCGCATTATAACTAGAGACACACGCTGAGCTCCCAACGTCTTGTGTTTGACCCTCTTTTCCTTCATTTCTCACCTATTTGGAGACTGTTGTTGGGAGGAAGTTCCTGGTCCCGGCATGATGGCTCTGTAGGTGACCATTTGAGTCCCTGCCCTGGCAGCACCCCGCGGCGGGAGCTCGGCTGCTGCTCTGTGCTCAGGGTCAGTCAGAGTAATGCACAGTGCCTGCAGTGCTGTTTCAGGGAAATGTAAAATACTTGAGGGGATGTACAATATAGTCCCTTGCTGTACTTGCTGCCAAGCCTTTGTCAGCTCATCTTTGAAGCGCCACAAGTGTTGGATTTAGCTGTATAATAAAGACACAAAGTTAATGATTATTTTCCATAAAAATGGGGATGCCACTACTTAACTTTCTTCTTCTTTCATGAATGAAAGAAAAGAGGGCTGCCTCTTCCCATTGTAGTGTTTTCAATGAGTTCTGAAGAACCATGCAATAAATTTTAAACCCAGCTTTGGACAACATTGAACTTGCCTACTGTGTAAAAGCTGATCCTATCTGCTTCAATGTATGTAGACTACAAAAGTATGATTATAGACGTTTTGGTGCAGGCTGTCTCTGGAGGCAGAACTGAGCTGGCATGCGAGGCTTTGGAACAGATCTCTTCTCCTGGAGAATTATCTGGGACCTTTCAACCATCACTTGTGTTGGTGATCTCCAGCAGTCAGAAGCAGGTACTGCACAATTACGACTCTGTTCAGGTTTCTCTGTTCCAGCTTCAGGATTGCCTGTCAAAAAACCCAGCTCCCATGCTGGGAAAATGACTGGATAGATTTGTCCAAAAGCAGACACCAAAGCTTTTGTTCACGGACTCGCTGTTAACAAAATGCTGACATAAGCTGGTTGACACTAGAGTTTCTGTCCTGGAGATCAATTGCATTACAGACACGGTGGCAGAATGAGAGCTTTGCGCTATCATCTGCCCCATAAATTGCTGTCTTCACATTTTCTAGTTGTCTGTTTTACTGTCTTACAAAATTTGCTGTGATCACCATCAGTTGTTCTTGCTACTTTCGAAATGTGCTCTACAACATGAAGTGTGCTAAAAGGTTTTAACACTAAACTCTTCTGAGGGGAGTTTGTGATGTGTGCAGGGGTCTGCCCTTTTGAACCCAATCACAGAAATAGGATGCAACAAACCGTCTTAACAAGGATAAAGTGGACTAATATAAGATGAGAGTTGTGTCTAGGAATGTCTATAACATAGTAGTGCTATTACTACCATTGCCATCTATGTTGTTGCTCAGATGCAAGTATGCTATTTTCAATAGCTGGAGGGTTTAGCATTGATGAGGCACAAATGGAAGCAAATAGCTCTGCATTTAATGTAAATAGATATTAACATCATCTCGTCTGTGTCTTTTATATGATAGCAGTCTCAATAGGCAGTAATCTCAATCTCATTTTTTATGAATCATCCACTTCATTTCATGTATTCCTTTCACTTGAACATCTCAGGCTGTGTGGTTTTGCTAGTGATTATAAGCATGCTCATGTTGTTAATTCCTTGTATTTCTACTCGTCTGATTAAAACGAGGTGATGGAGTCACCATCCCTGGAGGTGTTCAAGGCAGGTTTGGACGTGGCACTTGGTGCCATGGTCTAGTCTTGAGGGCTGTGGTAACAGGTTGGACTTGATGATCTTTGAGGTATCTTCCAACCTTGGTGATACTGTGAAAACAGAAGAAGAAAGGCTTAGGGAAATAAGAATGTTTACTGCATGTCAGTGATATGGAAGAAGTGTACATACACCTCCCCAGCTGGATGGTGACATCTCAGTAGCATAAAGAGAACAACTGCCAGCTACAAGTGAAGAGGCAGAAATTAGAGCAACTGCTGGAAAATGACTGAAATTAAGGACCTGCTCGTTTAGTGTGATTGGAGCATGTAAATATTAACTCTAATGATGACAACACGTAAATTGGAGTGCTCAATAAAATTTGAGCACATGAAACTGAAGTGCCACAACCTGCTTTATTGATAATTTTTAAAGTCATCTGCATTTAATTTGCCACACTATTTACATATTCTTTTTCTGCAGTTTGTTTATAGCAGAATTTTCATAAAGAAGCTAACAGTCTTCCAAAATTCACATGTGCAGGTACATATAAACAGAACAGTTCAATGTGCAAGGTATCCTAAAGTTGGGAGATAATTTGAGTTATGAAATTCTTTTATTGTACTTGCTCTGTGGCATTCTGTGGCTTTGCAGGGAAGATGGAATATCCAAGAAGACAACAAGGTAACACTAAGGATTTCTGACAGTCAACTTTTATTCATTAGTCAGTAAGGAGGCAAGTGCTGACACACAGATCAGTTTCATATTAAACTTTTAAACTAGCCTAAATATAAGTAGCTTTTCAAACTCAGTAGGGTTTAAGCTGCAGTGAATTTATGAATGTAAATGAAAATCAGTTTAAGTGCAAGTGTCTGTTTTGTTGCATGTCCAAATAAGACTTTGGAGTCCTTCGGTGGGCCTTAATTTTTTTCAGAGCTGAGCTTTATAGGTCCAATATTACAATGCTGCCTTTTGGCCCCTAAATTTTCCCAAGTGCAAAGACAATCTTTTTGTGACATCTTCAGAATTCAGCAAGCAAAAAAGCAAAAATCTCCCAAAATTACGCTGGCAATGAGAACTCTTCTAGATCATTCGAATATCAGCATCTTTCAAATAATTCTGCACTTTGTTTTGGTAGAAGTCTGTGTTTTTATAGGGCTTCTAGATCATGAACATTGCTACTGAGAAGAAAAAAAAAAAAGTAAGTCTTAAAATGGCAATAATTTCTTTTTCAGAAGTTGTTTTCCTCATTAATGTGCTGTTACTTTTATAAATTATAAGCAGATGCTTGTGTGAGATTGTCTGGGACAATCAGACACTCTCAGTAATCTTTGTAACATTAAATCTTTTATCTAATTTTTAAGATTTAAAAATATCCAGAAACAGGAGCATCAGTACCATAATGACTTTTTAGGATTCCAAAAGGAAATGAAAGTTGTCTGTCCAGGTCAGCTTGATGACTATATATTGTCAGGAGGCTCTGAAACCTGTGTGCTTCCTGGAGTGCAGGGTGTCTGACAGTGACAGTGTAACAGAGCAGTTTATCCTGCCAGATGACGAGGTTTGCTTATATGAGCTCACGGTTTAATAAAAGACAGGCAAAAATCATGGGGACTTTTTGTCCTTTTGTCAAAGACCTTGTTCAAAGGAACTTTTTACATGGGAGGAAAGGTTTCTTGAGAGTTCATAATTAAATGTCAGGCTGTGGAGTGGGCAGAGGTCTAAAAAAAGAAATGAAAACCCTTCTCACAAAATGAGCTGAGGGAGGATTTTTTTGTAGATCGCTGAAGCAACCACTTGCTGTTGACAAAATATGTGCAGAGCCTCATTTTGCAAATACTTCCTCACTGTCATGTTGTTAAACGACATTGTAATACTTTGTTTGCAGAAGTGCCAATGGTGATTGTGGATTTTTTAAAATTAATTCAGGTTTCTAACATGTAGAGATGCAGTTCTCGTGTCTCTTTAAGACCTAAGGTGTTAAATCTTTTAACATCACGGCAAACAAGGAGAATTACTTGGCTTTTCCTGTTTTAAATATTGCAGACTTTGAAAACCGATCAGAGGTTTGTCATGAGGAGGTGGAGAAGTTCTACAGTACATAAGTACTTTGTTACTGCAAAATAAAGCAGTTTTCTCTTAAATGCTTAATGGAAGTGTTGGACAGATCACAGATCTGCTTGATCTGTAAGGAACTGGAAGAGCTTTGTTTCAATTCAGAATGAGATGGATTGGATTTTATTCTCACAGGTACTCGGCAAAGTGTGTGGAAAATAATATGACTTATTAGACTTTGGGAGTTATCTCCATTTTCTTTGGTGTTCTAGTTGAACAAAGCAGTGGTTGCTAAACCTTGCATGTCTCCACTATTGGAAAAAAAAAAACAAAAAACAGCCAAAACACTAAAAGAACATGCCAGAACCTTCAGGCAGTCCAAACAAGTCTGAAGTCTTGTGTAATCAGACTACTAATACTGATTGCTGTCACTGATTGCAGCTGTTGAGAGAATGTGGAGTTTGTTTTTTACCTTTACAGTGTAGCACTGTGTCACTAGTGAGCACACTGCTGCATACCTTACAGCTGGTCAAATAAATTGATTGGAGGGGAAGGATGGAGGAAATCAATTATTCTAGAAAATGAGAGGACTGAAGGAGAAAAAAAGGGAGCTGAAGGAGGAAGCGAATGGGAGGGCACAGAGGAAAGGAGAAGTGCAAGAAATCCAGGGGTAAAGGATGGGAAAGGAAAAATAGAGTGGGACTGGAAAATATGAGAGGATACAGAAGATATTGGGGAGACAGTGTGAAGGTAGAAAGGAAAGAAGAAGGAAGTCTATAGCACATAAGGGAAATAATTTAATTTGAGAAATAAGTTGAAAACAGTATTGAAGGGGAGTTACAAAGTGCTCTATATAGAATTCCTCAAGAGTCCAACATACAACCACATGCTGTTGGCACAGCTCCTAATCTTACCTATTTTTATTGCCTTTATTGCCTAATTGTTTTAATGTTGGTGATTTCTGTGGTCACCTTTTCTGGCTTAAGGAGATGTGCTGTGTCTTAGCCTGGGTGAAGGCTTTGCATCACTAGAGCACCTATATGACTTATCACTCTGGATTAATGGAGTTGTGTGGCCCTGTGTCTTCATCCCTGTAGATGTCAATATATAGTTAATATTTGCATCTGTAACCAATGGCCAAAGGGTCTGAGAAGGTAGAGATTGAAAAAGTCTATAAAATTACAGGATCATCCAATTCTGTGCTGGTACAGGGTAGTCTTCTGCAATAAATCTTGTTAGAGAATAACATGAAATATTACTCTAGCCATTTATCCTCCAGTATTTTAAAAAATAAAATCATTACAGTCGGCTCTGAATAGTTTCTTATTCAGTGGAAACTAAATAGATGCTTTTCCTGTGCAGCTCTGGCATTTCAGCTTCTTCTGCTGACACCAGCTGAATGGCCTGAGACTTGCAGTTTACTTTAAAATGTGTAATAAAACCTGCGTAGTACAAATGATTTTTGATATAGAATATTTAACTCAGAAAAACTTGCCTAGCTGTGGTGGGTTAGAAGGACTGTAAATGATCCTTTCCTTAAAAAGCAAGATAGGTGTTCAGGATGAGAGACACACTAGAATACTTAGGCCAGAATTAGAGAAGTCCTTTCCAAACTGTGCATTTGTTCTTGACAAGAAGCTGTACAGAACTGATTTTTGAGCTGTGGCCGTCGCCTGTGCTGTATGAGCTGACCCATGGTAATCGGGAACATGAGATTTAATAACTCTCCTCTTGGTGCATTCTGTGAGGGTTCATCTTACGCCTGCCTTTGTAAAGGGATCTGTTAGCAAGTAATAAGCTCAGCTTTACTACTAGAATGGTGACAGTTGCTTTTGGGGTCTAAAATTTATTTTTCTCCTTTATGTTTTATATTGTATTAATATTTAAACCATATCAGCTAACAAGAGTGGTTGAATGAACAGAATAGAAAGTGTCTCGTCTAACCTTTGAAGACAAATACTTAATTTTTTCTCTTTTTCAGCCTTTTCTATTAAACTGTATTATTTTGTCATACTGTCATACTTAAATTATGCATTTAATTTAAAAAAAAAAATTTTGGTGTGAATTTCAGTTAAATATATTTAACCTTTCACTGGATCCTTTCACTGTCTTTGAATCGCTGATCCAATGTATGTTCACTAATAGGGAGACATGTCTTATAGGTGGGGTCATGTTTTTCTTTTCCATGAGCTGTCTGGCATTAACATATTTTATTTCATCAGATAACTATCCAGAACTTATAACATCTACCACAGGAAAAAAAAAAAAAAAGAGTTAAGGAGTTGGTCAGGTTTTTTTTCCTCACATATGGCTGAACAAAAAGTCTGTGTTACTGATCCTTTTGTAAGTAAAAATGCAATGGCCATAGCTTGCACCAGATTGGGAAGTTTCCTCAGATATTCCTTCCATCTCTGTTCTGTCAGTCTCTCTAAGAAACTGATCTAAAGGTCACTGGAGTCAATGAAAAGACTCCTATTGACTTCTGTGGGTCTAGTTCACTCCCTAAATGCCAATGAATAAAAGTGGGCTTCGCAAGGTGCCTAAAGAATTAAAAAAAAAAAAAAAAAAAAAAAAAACCCGACCCTGGAACCAACAGGATGCAGTTAAATAAGGCAAGTAAAACACATGTANCAAAATCTTTCTCAGCAGCACAGTCCCATGAGTTCAATTCCCATTTATATCAAAGGAACTCCAACTCTGCTTTCTCAGTTAACCCTGTGTAGTTTTTCTCATTTCAGCTGGAAAAATGATTGACAGAAACAATCAAGAAGTGGTCATCACCTGTGTTCATCTTGGGTTAGCTGTGAACTAAAAGCAATAGGGGATTTACACCCAAGACCTTCAATTATTGCATGCTGTAACGCAGAAACCTATCTAACAGCCATGAGCCAGATGGGAGGAAACAATTATGGAGTTTTCCCATACTCTTGTTCATGTTTCTTGATCTTCTTTTTATACCATGAACTGTATTCACCAGTGCTGACTTGTGTGTCCAACTCTTATTTACTGTTGGGTTGTTTGAGAGAATTAGTCTTCACACGTGCAAGATTCTGAATTGGATGTAGGTTTCAAAAAGTGGAGGTTACCAGCAAATCTCCAATTACCTCTCCCTTTTTACCTGTCCTTTCTAAACTCTAATATACTTCTTTTTTTTTTTAATTTCAAATGTAGCTTTAACACTTCCTGTGATCATGGAATTTTGGGGGAAAAAATGCCTCAACTGCTAATTAACAGAATAAACATTCACCTCAACAGTTTCACCCACTAAAATGTGTTGAAACCATCATCACTGCTACCTGATAAGCTTTTGTGCTGGTTTGAGGCTAATTGGAATATTTTAATGGAGTAAATGATATTACAGGCTGTGGAAAGCAAACACTGGTGGTGTCTGCTGCACTCATAGGCTTGCTGAGATGGTTAAGAACAGGAACACAAACATGGATAAGACATTCAGACTGAGAGTCTCTCGGTCTCTCTCTGGGAGCCAGTGTGTCTTCTCCTCTCTGCTGTGTAAACTAACCAACCACTGTACTTCTAACCCCCCTGGCTGGTCCTTCAAACTCACCTTGCATGTAAGGCAGACCCTAGGGTAAGATAGAGAGGTAGGAAGAAGGTGGAAGGGTGGTCGGGAGCCCCTCCTGGGGACTCTGATTTCTGGGAAGGGAGTTGTGTTTCTGTGTTCCCTTTAACTTGTCTATGTCTGTAACTATTCCTGTCTATAGTGTATATCTCTGCTTGTACATTGTGCTGAGCTGTAAATAGAGCTTCAGTCCTTAATTTCCAGCTGGCTGAGTCTAGTCTGGGGGATTTTACAAAGTGTGTGTGTGGGGGGGGGCAGCACAGGGAACTCCCAAACCATCACACACTGACAGGTTTTTATGATCACTCAGACAGAACCCCTGAAAAATAGGGGGACCTCCAGCCACATTTTACAACTTACCACACCATCCCACCACTGTACAAGGCTGCCATTCTACTATTTCTAAGAGCAGCAGAAGAAATATACCCCATGAACAATTCTCTCATGTGTAAAGTAAAGAAGCTGTATTTTATAAAGACCTTGTAGCATGGCTGTCTTGCTATATGACACCTTCCAGAGCACCTCTAAATAAGGTGGGGAACTTCCAAACCATCACACTTTAAACCTTAGCTAGCTGCAGAACACCATACCTGCTCAAGATCTTGTTGCAAAATGACAATAAAGAGGAATGTCATCCTTTGTAGGATGACTGAATTCTATCCTGGTTTCTGGTGATTCTTTGAATCTCATGTCCTCACTGCAAAAGAGGTGCAATCTCTCTACATCATTTGTTCCAATGTAAAGGGTCTATAAGCCTCTGTGTGTGCTTTGCCTCCACCTTGACTATGATTAAAACTCTCCACAAGCTACCTTTCCCACAGTGCCCTACTGATACAAGAAGAGTTACTGGTGGAATTGGCACTGTGATAAGGGAAGTTTCCTGGTAGGCCATATGCTTGGAACTATTTGGCATGGGAACAAGTCACTGTACACTCAGCAGAACAGTAAAATAAGCATGTTCACCTATCCTGTATCTTATGCACCGCTGTTAAGGTTGGATATACATGGATGTAAAGTGTTGAATATGGTGATAATTTCTAATAGATTGCCCAATGTAAATGTTAAGTTCTCTAAGAAACCTCACCAACCTGTTTTGCTTGATTTAGAGGCTCACATTAGTAACAGCCTCTTCTGAATTTCAGAAAGCTCTGTTCCTCTTGCACTAATTCCAGATAGTTTGTCAGGATACAAGTAAGCATTAGATGTAGAACTAATATGATCAGAAGCCATTGAAAATGATGCATTTGCAGAAATATAAGGCTGAATTTTATGGTTTGTTTTTTTTTTTTAGAGGAAAATAAAACACTTTTGGGTGTGGCAAGCATGGAATCATTTTGGTTGGAAGAGACCTTTAAGATCATTGCATCCAACTCTTAACCCAAGGCTGCAAAGTCACCACTAAACCATGTCTCTCAGGACATGTGCACATCTGCACATCCTTTAAATACCATTGGGGGTGATGGCTCCAACATTTCCTTGGGATGCCTGTTCTAGGAGTTGATAACTCTTTCTGTGAAGAAATGTTTCGAATGCTATGCTTTGCAGAACTGTCAGGGTTAATTACACTATACTTCCTCTAAAGCAAATTAAGTATGCATTAAATATTTACCAGATATTTCAACAACTTTGCTAATTCCTTTTTACATTAAGTTGCTTGATGGCCTTGTTAAAATAAGCCTGCAACAAGATGATTGCAGGCTGTTAGATTGCTGTTGCAGCATTTGTGATGTCCAAGTGTTTGGAGATATGCTGCTTGTTAATGAAGATTGGACATGCTGCAATGCTTAGATGTTTCAGCAAACTAACACTGCAGAAAGAAAGCTCAGTTTTGAATCCTGCTTTTCTTGTCTGGTTGTGAAGCCACTGACAGGTCAGAATTCATGGAAGGTTTGGGAGGACATCACAGCTTTATTTGGCAACTTAATGTACTCCCCAAACATCAGCTCTTCACCACTGTTTTATGGATGAGTTTGTTCCCTTTTGCTATTTGATGGTATCTTGTGGGCTGGTCAACCTTAACTGAGTTGTCTCAGTTGAAGAATACACCACCACGTGTTTAGAAATTCCCTTTGCTCCTGTGGTGATTCAGGAGACTTGGTGTGCAATTCAGATGGTCCCTGAGACTGCTGGACCCAGTCAATGTGATGCAGTTAACTTTGCCATAGTCTCAGTAATGATAATTGTACAAAAAGGGTCTAAGTTTTGGATTACTTCTCACTTGCATCTGCTAAATTTATTGTAAGCCCATATTTTATATGTTCTGTGCTACACTGTTACAGGGGATTCCTCTACCATCCTCTTCCCTAAAAGTATTTTCCTTCTAACAGAGCATTTGGCAATATGAATAGTGTCCATCACCTGGCTCATATTCTCCCTTTTCATATGTGGCAAAGCTCTGTGGTACAAGCTTTGCTTTTACAGGAGCTGTTTATTTTGGGTTTAATCCATACTTTGGATCTTTCATGTGTTTAAAGAGACCTAATGGTTTAAGGCTGTTCTGAACTTTGAGGAGAGATTTGTGAGTCTTATTATGGTCATTCGTAAGTTTCTCTCTTAGTCTCAAACAACTTTCCCAAATGAAATGTGGTACTAGCAGTGTGTTTGATCAGGTACTTTATTTTTTGTTTGCAGCCTGTACAGGGCTGAGGTACCCTGATACAGAATTTTTCTTGAAGACGTCTGTGAAGGTTTAGGAGTTCCCCACCCCCCACACTTTGAAAAATGACCCAGACTAGAAGTCAGCCAGCTGGAAGTCAAGGACTGAAGCTCTACTTACAGCTCAGCACAATGTACAAGCAGAGATATACACTATAGACAGGAATAGTTACAGACATAGACAAGTTAAAGGGAATACAGAAACACAACTCCCCTCCCAGAAATCAGAGACCCCAGGAGGGGCTCCCAACCACCCTTCCACCTTCTCCCCAACCCTATACCTTACCCAAAGGTTTGCCTTACGTGCAAGGTAAATTAGGAGGATCGCCCAGGGGGGGTAGAAGAAAAGTGGTTAGCAAAAATTAATCGGCAGAGGAGCCAGAACCAGAAGCTGCTAGACCGCCCCAGCTGCTCTCCCGGCAAGAGACAGAGACTGACTTATCTATATTTTGGTTTCTCTTCCCAAAACAATTTTCAGCAAGCCTATGAGTGAAGTAGACATCACCATGTTTTCTTTCCACAGCCTGTAGTGTAATTTTCTTTATTAAAATATTCTAATTAACCTCAAACCAGCACAGCATCATCTGAATTTACCATTTTTAAGTAACTCAGAATTAGAAAGACACCATTGCCTTTTTGTTTTCTACTTTAGTAGACTCTACTTTAGCAGTTGTGCAGTGGAAGAGGTTATAGTCAGAGTTTTGAAATGCTAGATTAGCGTTCCTGAGGTATAATGCAAATAGCCAGAATTGAGTAGTTTTTCCCCTGAACGAAGAATATTTTAAAGTGACCTATTTGACTGACATATACGAGGGCACAGGTAGCAGCAGAGTGCCATGTTTCTAACAGGTCTTCTTATTATGTGTTGGCTTTTTTATGAGGCCTAAAATATTTGGAATTACAATTGCTGCCACAACCAAAGCAGTGGTGCAGAGAGGTTTGTAAATAATGGTTTAGAAAACACTTGCTTTCACCAGGTCTAAGTAACTACTGCCAATTTGACCTTTTAAAGAAAAAAAGATGTCTGTATGAGGAAAAAAACCAGCATCAAGTCACTGTGTTCTGTGCCAGTTTTCAAACAGATTTTTGTGTCAGACACATTTAAGTATAGGTAAATAGGTAAATTCTGTGCCAGGTTTTCAAACAGAGTTTTGTATCAGATCAATGTAAATATAGGTTAATAGGTAAATCCAGTTTGTTTTCATGCTGGTTTGGTTCTTAGAGTAAGTCTAGGGTGTTGTCAGGCCAATTGGTAAATAACATGGATAAACTTCACATTGATGGTGCAAAACCCATAGTCACCATTGTTCATTAGGATGGGTTAGGTGCTACTCAGAATTTACTGGAGAAAGAGATGATTTCCACCCACGGGTCCTGAGGGAACTGGCAGATGAAGTTGCCAAACCACTGTCCATCATATTTGAAAGGTGATGGCAGACTGGTGAAGTTCCTGCTGACTGGAGGAGGGCAAACATAACACCCATCTTCAAGAAGGGTAAAAAGGATGACCCTGGAAACTACAGACCAGTCAGCCTCACCTCTGTGCCTGGTAAGATCATGGAGCAGATCCTGCTGAAAGTCATGCTAAGGCAAATGGAAAACAAAGCAGAGGTGATTGGTGGGAACCAGCATGGCTTCACCAAGGGCAGATCTTGCCTGACAAATTTAGTGGCTTTTTATGATGAAGTCACAGCGACAGTGGACAAGGGAAGGGCAGCTGATGTCATCTACCTGGACCTGAGTAAGGCATTTGACTCTGTCCCACATGACATCCTGGTCACCAAACTGGAAAAACATGGACTTGATGGATGGAGCACTCGCTGGATAAGGAATTGGCTGGATGGT
>VWZE01005143.1:61516-117658 GCA_013396675.1 Eubucco bourcierii
CAACCCTGTTGTGAGGACAGGCTGAGAGAGTTGGGGCTCTTCAGCCTGGAGAAGAGAAGGCTTCGAGGGGACCTAATAGTAGCCTTCCAGTATCTGAAGGGGGCCTACAGGAAGGCTGGGGAAGGATTATTTACAAGGTCCTGCAATGACAGGACAAGGGGCAATGGGCTTAAACTGGCAGAGGGGAGATTTAGACTGGATGTTAGGAGGAAGTTCTTTACAGTGAGGGTGGTGAGGCACTGGCACAGGTTGCCCAGGGAGGTTGTGGATGCTCCCTCCGTGGAGGTGTTCAAGGCCAGATTGGATGAGGCCTTGAGTAACCTGTACTAGTGGGAGGTGTCCCTGCCTATGGCAGGGGGTTGGAACTAGATGATCCTTGAGGTCCCTTCCAACCTTACCATTCTATGATTCTATGATTCCAGTTATATAAACTGCTTTTAATAGTGTGCTGTCTGTGAAACAAAATGGTGTGTATGTTAGTGGAAAATCACAGCAGTCCAGCTGCTTCTGGCATTCTCTGATAGGAAGACAGAGTTAAAAGGGAAAACACAGAAAGAGTCAAAAGCACAGGTTGTGTAGCTTTACTAGGGCATGAGATATGTATGATCAAAATGATATCATATGTATGTTTTGTTCTCATATTAATTCAAATAGTGAGTGGTACACTTTGCCTTAGATTGAAATACAACTCGACATGCAGTTCATTTACCATCTGGATTAGATTTATCTGGAAAATACTGGAAGCATCAGTTCACTTACTGATTATTTTTAAATATCTTTAGACTATGTATATATAGCACTTCAGTTCATTGAACTCTTGTCAGCACAAACACAATGCATAAAACAATTGCTTCACTAGCATCCAATTATTACAATTATAACCTTATTATGTTGAATCAGCTTTTTCTTCCTTGCAGTTAAACAGCATTCAAGGTTTGTTTAATTTATTTTCCTATGGTAGTGTAGGCATTGCCTTATTTAAGAAAAAAAAAGGGGGAAGGAAAAAAAAAAGGCAAGGAGCAGAGAGCATATAAAATGTTCAGAGAAAAGGCCATTGAGAAATTTTAGTGATGTGGTCAAATGAAATGAAGGCTCATTTACTTCTGCATAGCTTTTCAGAGCTTGACTCTATTTATTTAGGATTTGTGCCTACTATCAATTTACCATAAGTTTTCCCTTTATAGTCAAGTCTTAAGGAAAACAAAACCAAAACAAAAGAGAAAACTCATGACTGGTAGAATATTTTAGGAAATTATAGCCTCTAGGTTTAGTTCGTTGCTTTATTTCTTTACTCCTTCCATCTTTTTCTTGTAAGTTCACAAAGTGATATATAGAATCATAGAATGGTAAGGTTGGAAGGGACCTCAAAGATCAACTAGTTCCAACCCCCTGTCACAGGCAGGGACTTCTCCCACTAGTACAGGTCACTCAAGGTCTCATCCAACTTGGCCTTGAACACCTCCAGGGAGGGAGCAGCCACAACTTCCCTGGGCAACCTGTGCCAGTGTCTCACCACCCTTACTGCAAACAACTTCCTTCTGACATCTAGTCTAAATCTCCCCTCTGCCACTTCAAACCCATTGCCCCTTGTCCTGGCATTACAAGACCTTGTCAATAGTCCCTCCCCAGCCTTCCTGTAGGGCCCCCTCAGATCCTGGAAGGCTACTATGAGGTCTCCTGGAAGCCTTCTCTTCTCCAGGATGAAGAGCCCCAACACTCTCTCTCTCTCTCTCTCTATTTATTTATTTATATACACTCTATATATACAGTTACTAAAATGCCAGGTTACAGTGCTGGCAGTGCTAGTCCATGAGTTCTTCCTTCTGCTGACACAGTAAGGAAAAGAAGGTAGGATTTTATGCCAATATCCTTTGCTGAAATCAAAGTAAGAGCTGATACCACACTAAATTGAAGTTGGAAACTCTTTGTTCTAGGTGAGTAACCAGAAAAGTAGGTAATAGCTGTCATTCTGAAATACTGCTGAAATTCTACGTTGATTCTCTTCTACGTAGACACCATCTCTGGTTTCAGGGCTGAAGGAAGAGCTCACGTCAACCTTGGTATTAGTGACAGTATTCCAACAGTTTTGGGATCCTGATTCATCCCTACTTTGGTTCTGGTGCTGCTTTGAACAGTCCATGGGGAAAAAAACTCCAGAGTACACCCAAATATAATGTAAGATTAATGTTCCCTGATCAAAGCTGGAGGGGAAAAAGATAAAGAGTCGTAATATTTTAATGTAAGATTGTTGTAAATGAGCTCAAAATTTATTACCAGTATACACACAACCGAATAAATCCATACCAAGTATTTCATGTCAAAAAGAACAGAAACATCAATGAGACAGGTTAGTATCATTTATTTCCTTCCCTCATTATTTCCAGGTCTTGAACCTGCTGAGCTGTCTGAGCTGAAGCTTTGTCTTTTTATCGCAAATACCCTAGCCGGTTTACATCACAGATGGTTCAAATCTGACCTTTTAGAAGTTGAATGAATACCTCTTAAAAAGACAAAATAGCCTGTTAAATCCAGATGGTATGTCATGATCATATTACCTGATCGTTTTACAAGAAGAGATGAGTTTCTGGCAGGAACACATCGCACATGTTGCTCTGTAGACTTTGGCTGAGGCACAGCCTCGGGTTAGATGTTCTGTCAGTCAGGTGGTGGAGGTAAAACAAGTAGCTGGCAAGGATACCATGAAGAAGTGTCTTGTGCATATATGTATGACTCATACAGACTCACATGGACACATAGGGTGTTATTTTTTAACAAGTTTGGCTCGTTTCTCTTACAACTAAGACAACTGAAAGTAATCTGAGTATGTTCATGACATTAAACATTTCTACATGGTTTTGTAGAAACAGGATAGAATAGTAAGCAAGAGCAGTAATGAGCTTATGTATTTATCCTATATGAATAAAAGGATGAATGTCACAACTGATTTGTCATTCTGCCTGTTTTGTGTGAAGGAGCTTGCACCTTCAGGTACCATTATTCTGGCTATACTTATGGTCTGGGATGTAAAATATCCTGGTGGGTCCTTTGCCAGGAGGGTTACTACGCTGTTGTAGGCCTGTCACATCATCCAGCAGATCCCACTGAACGAGGCAGATGGGAAGGCTCTAAAGCTTTCTGACTTACTTTGGTGAATCTGTCTAATCTGCAGTAGTACTCTGGAGGGGAAGTGGAAGAATGTAAATAGGCTTAACTTCACCTTTGTGAAGTTTTCACCTGCTTTTGGGATGGCAGCATTCTCCATATGATACAACCTTTGAATTATGTGTTGCAGTTCTAGCTCATGGAATATTTGATTTTCGGTTTGCCTGCATTTTTCTGTGGGTTTGTGAGTGCTCTGAGACAAAGCAGACAAATCATTTCAGGCAGAAGCCTATGGGTGTCTTAATTTGAAATAGAAATCAAGATTTTAAACAATGCAGGCTAAATCAGGTCAGTGTCTTTCTCTGTTTTATATGTACAAAAGTGAACATGATTTTTCACTTGCTGTAAAGGCACCTGGTTACCATCTCATGTCCTGTTAATAGCTCATTCCTGTGTCTGTTCCTCTTGTGGATTTTAGTAGTGCTGTTCATATGAATACAAGGGTCACAAGGAAAGTCTGTGGCACTTTATTTGCAAAAATTCTCATGTTGGCTCCTGCTTCAGCAAGGAGGGAAATACTTGTCCCTCTTTGCTGCAAATGTCACTGTCTTTAGTGCACATTAGTGTTATAACAGGCGACAAAATCAATGTTACTGATTAATGTAATATTGCATGTTAATGAGCCACATTCCTGTGTTATGTATCAGCCTATATCCTTGAGACATATTTAAATAAATAGCATTAAGAAGAAAGAAGCCTTCAAATAGCTAAACGGTTTTAAGTTAAGTCCATAAAATCAATGAAAATGGAAACTAAAGCTCTTGCTTACCTATTAACTCAGCACTATGCTTTCTCCAGGTCAGTGTTACAGTACACATGGGACAAAATATCCTTGAATGATTTTGTACAAGATTACTGCAATAGCCAGACACGGGGAGATAAGGTAAAGATAGACTGATAGGCTTAACTCTGAAATGGCCTGGTTTTGTGGGTTTATTTCAACCCCCTCACATAGTGCAGTTCTTGTATGTTCTGTATCACTGCTCTGTAAACCTTTGTTTACGTGGCTGTTTGATTTGGGAAGAAGGCAACCTCTAAGCTGACAAGCAGCTTTAGAGCCTCTCTAGTCCCATTACCGAAGGGGAAAATAGAGGCCAAATCGTGACCCGTATTTGTAAACAAGATGTGTCTTTCTCAGATGATTGCATTAATAACATTTGGCAAGTGTTTTCTTAGGAGGTCTACAAATTTCTGTTCAGCAGAGGCATAAATCTCATTTATCAAAACACTTCTGTTTTCAGTCTGATCCTTATCTGTGTTCTTGGCTTTTCATGTAACTTCACTGCAGAAATTGTATGTTTTCCAGCATGAACTGCAGTACTGATCTATGTTAGATCCCACATAATATCTGAGATTATATAGATTTTAACTTAATTCCTCTGTGCTTTCCTTCTAATACTGCTTCGCTTCCACCGTTAAGAATACTTCATTGTTGTATTTACTATCACTGGAAACTCCTCTGGTGTGAAACCAAGCTGAAGTCCTCTGTGGGAATAGCCCTGTCTCCTATAATCACAAGTGCCATCTCTGAATATGACAGCTCCAGGGTTTTGGGGGAGCGTTGTTCTCATGGGATGTTTGTGTTGTGAAGAGGTGAGCTCCCACAGGTATTTTAAACCACTTCCCTGGAGAGTTTTGAAGTGTAACAGTAAGACCTTGAATTTGACCAAATTGTCTGTGAAGAGTTGGTGTAGTGAAAGAAAGAGGGATGGTACCCTGTCAGCTGTTGATGTGACTGAGAGATTAAATGGCTGCATTCTGAATTAATTGACAATTTCTATTAGCATGCAGAACCAAATGCACCAAAAGGAGGCATGCCTAAGACAAGGCATTGCAGGCATCAAGGCATCATGGATTTATGTTTGGTTTTTTTAAGTGGAGGACCATGCCCACCCTCTGTATATTCACTTTCACTGCAAAAACGATAATTTTGGAATGAAACTTACCTTGAGCTTTGGTTGATGGCTGTACATTGCCTCAGGGAGCCCTGTGCCAGGGGACCCTTTTGGTATGTAAGATGTTAGATTTCTGCTTCGCATCACCATGACAGTTTTTTAGATTTTCTATGCTAATAGAGCTTCTTGTTAGATTATTTGTTTCTTTCTTTCCAGTTAATTGTGGTTTCTAGTTAATTTACTGTGAGGTTCATACTCAGTGGTTCTAGTTTCACGTGAAAAGTAAGCTAGAGGGAAGTATGTCTTTGTAGATAAGGTTGTATTTTTCTTAAATATTTTATAAAGAACACATACTAAAGAATTCATGGCAAGATTCTGAGGAGAAAAGAACCAACTGAATAAAAATGAGCATGACTGGTAATTTAATACTGGCAGGAAAGACAAAATATCCCTTTAGTCAAATCCGTGTCATGAACCTGAATCTTTGGCCACAGTAATTAGAGGTGAAATATTTCTATTCTGGACAACCAGCTATGAAGTGGATACTTTTTCAGTGTCCAAAAGTTGTGTTCTCTTAGCCTCTCAAGTATCTGCCTTGGAAATATCCTGTGCAGTTGCAAAGTGTTGTATGGCATCACATGGCTAATAGTACCAATTTTAGGAATTGCAAAGGAAGTTTCTGGGGTCTTTAATCTAGCAAACCAGCTGGTGTTTAGAAGCTCTTTGTTTCAGCAGAAACCCAGCATGCTTTCATTTTCCTTGAAAGGCTGGCCTAGCTTGGAAGAGGAGTCTTTGGGAGATAGTTGCAGTGTTGGCCTTTAAGCGATTTCCTGCTCTGGCAGCTGCATTGAAAAATCAACCTTGAACATGTTCTGCTTTTCTGTCTTGGTACTAGTGCTGTCAGTACTCCTTTGTGTCCACAGCATGTCAGATGTCACCTTTACAGTTCAGAGCGACCCTCTAACCTGAAGTGGGGTACTTCTCTTTATCAGAGAAGAACAGGAGAATTTGTCTTTTGAGGACTATGGAGAAACGGTGGATAGGTGTGAGCAGATTATTTTTACCTGAGAGGTTTAGCATGTTTCTCACTACAGTATTTTACAGCACTGTAGTGTTAGGCTGTACCTAAAAGAATCAACAGGAATGCTCTAGTTAGCCCATGCCTGACTTAAGAGTTTTGCTGTGTGCATGGGAAATTGGTTATATGAAGATGCAGGCAAGATCCTTTTTTAATACACCAGTGAAAGAAAATCCCTTAATCAGGAGGGATTGGATAAATGAAAATTGAGTAAGTATGGAGCCAGATTTGTTTTTTACTGATTTAGGAGTAGCTTCATTGGAATTGACTTTTATAAACTCAGTAAAGTGAAAGCAGAACGGAGAAGATAGGAATTTACTATTAGACTAATTTATTTTTTTTAGGTGACCAGCAGCAGTGCCCCATTAACATTCTGGGCTCTGTGAAAACCCCAACATTCCCTTTCTGACAAATATATAAAAATCCATTCCAAACAATCTATGACATTGCCAGGAGTTACAGAAAAAAACCAGAAAGAAATCTGATGGTGCTAAAAGGGTAAACACTTACTTCTTGCTCAACTTTCAGAAACCTTGGAAAGAACTTTAAAAAATCAGTTTAAAGGATATATGGGGAGAAAAAAAAAAAAAAAAGAAAAAAAGAAATGGCCATACAATGTTGAGGTCCCCAAAGGGATCTTTTGTTTGAAGATGATTTACTGACTGAAATGACGAATTGAAAGTTAATCATCAATTGCTAGGATAAAGTGTTCTGAACTTCAGTGATAAAGACCTGGATTTAATTCCCAATATCTTGATTCCTTTTCTTATCTGTCTGTACTTACCCTTTCAGGCAAAAAATTCTCACGTGTACTTTTGCAACAGTAGTGTAAGGCTGTTTAAAACTAGAACTTCAAAAGAGGGAGCAGCAGACATAGCTTAGTCACAGATGTTTCCCTAAGGGGACAGGTAACAACAAAATACAGAACCGAGATCTTAATTCTAGTGAGGTTTTGATTGATGTGGTACTGAGACCCGAAATAAAGACAGAGGAACACTCTGTTGACATAGTACTAAAATCTAATTGACCTCAAATGGAAGAAGATTCTGCCTGTTGCAGCCAGAACAATATTCAGATCACAAAAGAGTAAGAAAAGCCACAGTGGAAGGATGATGGATGGGTGAGTGAGCAGCTGCAGGAAATCCTACTTTGTAATAAATTTTTCTAAAAAGTGGAGAGAAAATTTTAATGCGGGTTTTGGGGGTTTTTGTTTTGATTTTTTTGTTGTTGTTTTGGGGTTTTTTCTTCTATTTCCTTTTTTTTAACTTCATACATTAAAAAAAGAAGTTGTAAGATGGTTTTATAGACACCAGCAGAAATTTGGAAAGACGAAAGTGGAAATGGAAGAGGGAGGAGTGGGAAGAATGCAAGGTGATTTGAATGACAGTGTGTTGAGGAAAGATATTCTTGCACACTTCAGATGGGTTTTACCCTTAGCAGGCTCAGGGCTTTGCAGTATTGAAAACTGACTATCTGGGCTCATGGTTGGACCCTGTAGCAGAGGCCTGCTTTGCCTTTGCAGGGTATGGAAAATAAAGGGGATACATTCATTGCTTTTGGATTAATCCCTTTCCCCACATAGTTTCCAATAAAGCATCAAGGGTTTGCTTATTTTTTTCACTGTGGTGGCACGTAGCCACACAAAAACATTACAATAGCTTTTTCTCAGCAAGCCTTGTAAAATGCTCTTCAGCCAGCTAGCAGGAGGAAAAGAAAAGCTCTCTTATTTCAGGCCTTGCCGAAAGAATGCAAGTGCTGTCACCAGGAGCCTGCTGGGACCAAAGTGTGGGAGTCTGAGGGCAAGTCTGAATGAGAGGGAAGTGTCTGTTGTGCAGTGTGATTTGTCCCATGTACACATTTTGATACAGGCACAGGCCTAGCTTTACTCAGCTTCTTGTGCTTTCTACAGAGAGACTCTTTTTTTGTCACTATAGCTGATATATTAAGCTTAAGTTGGGATTTTTAGCAGAACAGATCCTCCACAGAGTTGTCAAATGGAAGATACAAATGACCTGTGAGACCATGGGTAGAAGACCAACACATGTGCTTGATACTGTCCCCCGTGGAAGGCACAGACATTCTGTGCTTTGTCTTAGCCAGAATGTGCAGTTCCAAGCAAGCTATTGCTGTACTATGTCATGGTTAAATGTATCTTATAAAGACAAAAGTGAAAAAGCACAACAATTACATTTGATTTATCCTTGTAAGTCAGTCAGGGCTGGTTGTACACTCATTACTCCACAGAATAGGGCTTGCTGGGGATATTAAGGTACATCTCTTTCACGCTTGCCCAATGCACAGCAACAGATGTTATCTGTGGTGTATTGTGTACTAACTGGTTTTATCCATACAGACTGAGATTGCTCTGTGACTAAAACCAAGTAGGAAGGCATCATTGTGAAATCCAAAGGGAGATGAAGCAGTATAAGTAACGTTTATGTGTTTACCTTTTCAGTGTTTTAGCAATTTCCCATTTAGGGAGTAGAAAAAGCAACGTAGCCTTTTCAATATTGCCATTATTGTAGAAAGAATCAGCGTATTGAAGCCACACAGATGAAGAAAGCAATTAACAGCAGACAAAAGATAAAGGGCATCCACCTCCAGTGGATGTAAAAACCTAATTTTGCTTTGTGAATTTTTATAATAGGGAAGTTAAATTATGAGACTTCATAAGAAACCATTTAGACTGTCATTTCTTGCTGAGGTCTGTCTTCTATTCCTGTATTAGTCATGAAGTTACTTTTCCTAAGGTCACAAAAAAATGCAGAAAATGTCAAAGCTCAGTGTAAGTGAGTGGGGAAAAAAAAAAATCGGTTTCCTTGGTGTTTCCCAGAAGAAAGGGAGTAGTAGAAACAGAAATACACTGTGTAACAGCATTTACCTTAAGGTACTGATACAGGAAGGTAGAAAAAAGGATGTTGAACACTTTTCCCAGAAAAAAAACTGTTAAATACTGATCTCTAATGGCTAGAATATCCCCATTTTTTAGCAACACTACGTAGAAATAAACAGCATACTATTAACCTTCTTGAAGGTTAGTGTACTATTAACCTTCTTGAAGTTTGGGGGGTGGTGGGGTGGTGGTGTCTTGGTAAATCACAGAGATGGTGGATGAAATGCATCTCACTTTTCAGTGCTTAAAAATGTGTACAGGCTTGGTGAGGAGGAATGCCCAATGAGATAAAGAAATTTTTAAACAGCTTCTACTACGCTGTGTATGCGACCTCAAGCAAACCATTTCATCAATCACCTGTTTTCCATTCTCCAAAATGGAAATGCAAAAAACATTTGTACTTCACGGGTGAGTTGTGGTTGTAAATTCGTTCACATGTAAGAAGTACTCAGATACACACGAGTGTTGTAAAAGCAGTAATAAACACAAGAAATGTTGAAGGCAGACAGGAGTGAGGGTCAAAAGGCACTGGAAACATACTGCTTAACTCCCTTCTGTGCCTCTGAAAATGTCTCCAATTGGTTCCAGCTCACATCTCAGAAGACCCTGAGTGTATGTAACCCTATAAATTGCAATTAATGTTAAATCTGCACAGTAGTTGAACCATTGACTTTCTTTTCCCTCTGCTCAGCCTTCAAAAGCTGCACAAAGCTTCTGGTTTTGACTACGCTGTGGGTGAATTATACTCAAGTCACCTTATGTTAAGCCTAGGTTCAGTCTTTAGATGTGTTGTTCTCCTGTATAGGTCCTCCTGGTTTTCCACTAATATGTGATGCCTGTATGTCAAGTTTCATCTCCAAGAGTTCACTGGCATATCTGTTTATTTTTCTGTCTGTTACATATCTGTTCCGTTTCCTGTTTCCTTATATCTAGAAATTAATTTTAGCACAGTCATGCCATGTCTCATTTCGGTTACCATCTGTTGTATATTTTGAGCCTTTGCACTGTGCTTCCTATATAATCTGATAGTCAGAAATGTACACATTACTCCCAGTACTATGTATTTCATAGAAATCATAGAAATCATAGAAATCATAGAAATCATAGACATCATAGAATGGAAGGGACCTCAAGGATCATCTAGTTCCAACCCCCTGACATAGGCAGGGACACCTCCCACTAGTACAGGTTACTCAAGGCCTCCTCCAACTTGGCCTTGAACACCTCCAGTGGGGGAGCAGCCACAACCTCCCTGGGCAACCTGTGCCAGTGTCTCACCATCCTCACTGTAAAGAACTTCCTCCTAACACCCAGTCTAAATCTCCCCTCTGCCAGTTTAAATCCATTGCCCCTTGTCCTGTCCTTGCAGGACCTTGTAAATAATCCCTCCCCAGCTTTCCTGTAGGCCCCCTTCAGATCCTGGAAGGCTACTATCAGGATCTGAAGGGGGCCTACAGGAAGGTTTAGCATTTCTGTGCTTAGCAGGCCCAGAGGCCTGCCAGCTAATGTTGCATTTCCTACCCTCAGAAAATGTATGCTAATACTCTGCTTTCTGAAATCCACACAGAGTTTTTTTTCTTCGTGTTTGACATTATGCATGGACTTAATAACAAGACATTAATTATGGCAATGTTTACACTTGAGTTATATTTCAGAATTTAAAATGGATGAGTCAAAGTGCATAGCTTACTATTTTTAAGGGAAAGCTTTCTATTATAAATGAAATTAAACGAAGGCTTTTAGAAAACCTTGTTTTGTGCACTGCTGTGTGCGCTGCATTTGCCTAGTCCATCAAATATGCATGGAGTACTGGGTTATACTCTGCAAAATGTGGGATTTTTGTCTTTTGGCCTGTGCAGCAGTAGAGCAGTGGATCTTGCATCTGTAACTGGCCTTATTTGTAGAAAGCATCTTATTTGCAGAGAGCATATTAAGAGCGGGAGCTTTTCCAGGTGACGTCCCTAGGAAGATGATTCTTTCTTATTTTGAAATAATAGAAAGGATTCCAAGCTCAATCCTAGAATTTATGGCTATGTTGTTCATCCTAATGACATTTTAAAAAACAATAATACAGCAACGAGTGCTTGAAGAAGAATCATTTTGTAGTACTAAGTTCCTGAGATGCAGCTGCCGTAGCTTTAGATATTATAATGTGAATTGCCACGAATCTCAAGGAGTATTGGCAATCTTCTTTTTAATATATATTCCTTCCAAAAAGCAGCACAGAAATGCATGGTGTACATTTCTCAGCTGTATTCCAAATCCTCTAATAAAACAAGAAGCATGTACAGTCCTACCCTGTCACTCCAGTAACTGCTAGCCTGAAGGAGATGAGAGTTTTATACTAAATCAAATTCTGTATAAAGGACATTACAACCTCAGTCTTACTCTTAACAAAGAGAATAGGAAAATCCTATTTTGGCCATACTCATCCTTCTCTTGGAGTAACTGTTGGAAACATGCAGCAAGAAGTAATCAATCCTTTTTCTTCTTGTAGACACCTCTAACCACTGCCTAGGGAAAGGATAAGCTACATCCAATAGCAGTCTCCTCTTATTTCCATTTCTTTTTCCATCCTCCTCTTGTGACCCTCCATTAATCCCCTTCATCCTCCAAAGCCCAAGGAAACCTACATCTAAAGTTGCTGTTATCCTTTAACTCTACCAAAAATAAAATTCTACCACTGCTTCTGAAAAATGCTTTTTATATATGTGCAAGTGCCTCCAATATTTCTGACAAGATCTCAGACATCTAAGTGCTGTGTGAACTACTTATTTTTAATAACAAAATGTTGACCTAGGATTGGTGTGTTTTTCAGGAAACACAGCACAACAGAAATTCATCCTTTTACAAAAGGCTACCAGAGGCTTATCAACCACGTGAATTCCTCTTAGGCTTGTAAAGTAGGGCATAACTGCAACTTGCTTTTGTAATGTGGGCCTTGTCCTGGCTTTCTGGTTTTTTCATTTTTAGAAAGCACTGTGTTTATATTCATCTGGAGGCATTTCACATAATCAGAGTGTCATGGTTTACTAAAAAGGATTGAGACTTGTAAATATTCCTCTCCTCCTTATAATCTACCTACAGTGTTATAATGTAGAGGTTTAGTACAAGAGTGAGCTGCCTCACTTGTTTGCAGGTTAAACACTATGCAAAGAAAAGAATTTTTCAATTCTTCAAGTCATTACTATTACCAAGTAAGGGATCAATCTGTAGAACATTTCTAATAGTAATTTTAATTCAGTTTCTAATGCTTAAAAATTTTTTTTTCTTTTTTCTTCCTTTTTTTTTTTTTTTTTTTAAAGAGGGTATATTTCAGTTGTTGCTGGAGTAACTTCAGTTTCCCTTTCACAGATGCTTATTAAGCTTTGACTAGCCTAACTATTAGATGTAGCAGTGTTTAATGTGTTTAATGTGATGCTGACTTTATTCTCATGGGTTTACATGCTGGAAGATCTTGCTATGCTATCATATCACTGAAGGAAGGAGAAATTATTTTATAAAAATTTAAATATGAATTTACATTTGAAAATGTGCCCTAAAGTTAAATTAGCTGGTTTGGAAATTTTTGTGGTTGTCTGGTGTGCTGGTGGTGCTATCCAGTTGCTTGATCCCCGTTCCTGCAAAATGTTTAAGCAAAAAAGGGCACGATTAAAGTAAAATTTTACAACTTACAAATTTATTTTTTTCAGTTCTACACAGGGCCTTAATGTATCATAATTAACCTAACTGGAAAGCACCAGTAGTGTTAAAATACTTAAAACCAATTAGCTGGCAACTATCTGCAGAAAATCTCATTTCCCTTCTATATTCTCTCTAAATTCAAACTTCTCTGAATTATCTTCTCTGAAATGTCATCTGAAGACCCTGTTCGTGTAAGCAGGGTAAATCCAATGGCATTCATAGGAGTTACTCACCTATTTAAAGTTGCTCAAATACTTAAGAGTTAAATGTTTTGCCATGTTATTACCATAGCCTTTATTTCCCATCAATACAATGTGCACCACCCTTAGGTACACAAGGTCATTTTCAGTTACTTATTGTACTGTCTAAGAGAAACTGCTCATAGAAATGCCTGCCCTGAGCCTGAATTGCACTGTTTTGAAAAGTGAGTTTTCTTTATAAATTAAAGATTTAAGACAGCTTGATGGCTTATGATGGCAATAAACATGTTTTCTCTTAATTTTCAACACTTCAGCATTTTATCTTAGCAAATAAGTATGTGATCACGATGGTTTAGTGTTCCCGTCTGCTGCCTAGTACATTTCTGGAAGCTGAAATTTGCCTCTGATTACTCTGAATCTCAACTTCTTTATTTCCTCACTAACACTATTAGTCACCCAATTAGTCACCTGATTATCTTAAATTAATGTTATCAATGGATATGTTTGTAGATCTGAGTTCGAAATGTCATGTTTCTGGCAGTGCTCTGCACTAATTATTCAAATATCTCTGTTAGATGGAGGATGACCTGATGCAAAATCATAGAATCACAGAATGTCAGGGGCTGGAAGGGACCTCAAAAGCTCATCTGGTCCAGCCCCCCTGCCAGAGCAGGATCACCCAGAGCAGATCACATTGGAATGCATCCAGACAGTTCTTGAATGTCTCCAGAGAGGGAGACTCCACAACCTCCATGGGCAGCCTGTTCCAGTGCTCTGTCACCCTCACAGGGAAAAAAATTCCTCCTCAGGTTCACATGGAATCTCCTACGCCTCAACTTCCACCCATTGCCCCTTGTCCTGTCACTGGGCATCACCCAGCAGAGGCTGTCTCCAGCCTCCTGCCACTCACTCCTTACATATTTATAAACATGAATCAGGTCACCCCTCAGTCTCTTCCTCTCCAAGCTAACAAGCCCCAGCTCCCTCAGGCTCTCCTCATAAGGAAGATGTTCAACTTCCTTCATCATCTTTGGGGCTCTGTGCTGGACTCTTTCTAGCAGCTCCCTGTCCTTCTTGAGCTGGGGGGCCCAGAACTGGGCATAATACACCAAATGAGGCCTGACCAGGACAGAGTAGAGGGGCAGGAGAACCTCCCTCAACCTACTAACCACAGCCCTTCCAATACACCCCAGAATGGCATTGGCCTTCCTGACCACAAGAGTACGCTGCTGGCTCATGGCAAAATGGCCTCCTTTTCCTTCCTCACATTGAAATCTAGGAAATCCAAAGATTCTTGATACTGCCAGAATTGTAGTATGCAAATTTCCTCCAAATAGATTTGAGAGGGCAGCCTGAGAATCAGGGTTGGATTTGTTGAGCAGTCTCCAGCGTTCACCATTTAAGGCACAGGCTCAGTCATGTCCATGAGCTTCCTTCCTGCTTGTTCTGCCCACCCTGCCCCCACCCCAAGACTGCCCATGTTTTCTCCTGACACATAACCAGGCAAAGAAGCTTTTTATGGGGCTTGAAGGAGAGATGGAGCAGCTGGGAGTGTGCTGCAGGATGCTGGAACCATTCCCATCCTTCATAGCCAGGCCAGTGCCTGAGGTGCCAGGCTTAAATGAAGCTGCTATGTCATCTAGAACAGGGGCTGTCCAGTGCCATGCCATGGGATTTCTATCCTGCAAAACAGATTAAACTGGGAAAATCTTTTTCTTTTCATGTTTGCACTCTTTGACAGCATCTTATTTCTGGGCTGCATCAACCAAGAGAGTGAAAGAGGTAAGATGGCAGCTATTAGCTTTGGCCTCCACTCTTCTTCAGGGGAGGTATTGATCTGTTTGAGTATGATTTCTGTGTACTGCAGCTTGCAAGACTAGTCTTCTCTAGTCAAGAACTGGGATATGTATTTACAGACATTCATTGTGACTCATCAAGTAAATCATACTCATTTTCCAAATTAGTACTGTATGCCTATCAAATATGCACTTTCCAGACAGCTGTGGTCCACTAAATATATCATTTTCTTTTTAAGGAAATTAAAATTCAAAGTTAAAATCAAACTTTGGGGCAAATTTTTAGCGAAAGGAGATTTGAATATTTTTTTCAAGTGAGAAATAATAGTAGGTGGATATAAAATAATAGGTTGGTTTGGCCTGAGAAAATGTAAATTAAACCCCTTAATATTTTGTTCTCTTTTCATAGGTCCCAGTAATGTAATTTTTGCTTTGAAGGATGGTGGGAGAGGAGAATTTTAGGGACCTTTAGTTCAAGCTTGAAAGCCAGAATAGGCTCTGTAATTTGTTATTTGACATAGTAGAAATGACAGATGCAACTAGTTGGAAGACTTTAAAGGTTCAGTGCATTTTGCATATGACACATACTTATTTGAGTCACCCATCTGTGCTTTCAGTGATGTGCACTCATCGCTCAAGACAATAGAGGTATCAGACTATTACATAGGTGTGATGCTACACAGTATGTTCACTTTAATGAGAGCTTACAAATTCATCTCTTCCTATCTGCATGGAATGAACTCCACACAAAAATTAACAGTAAACCGATAAGCCTTATAAGAGTACAAAATTGATTGAGCCAAGAAATTAAATACAAACATTTTGCTGTTTTGTGGGAGATGAGTGCTCCTCGCCACCCACGCCTGTCTAATTCCGATTTCTGGAAACTGGGAGTGGCATTGAGCTCCAGATTCAGACACCCTCATGCACAGGAGTCACCCTGTAGCTGAGTCAATTATCTAAATGCCCAAGGTATATTGAGGTGAGATGGTGTAGGAGTGCACCAATGTTTATGGTGCCTGCAGAATGATATCATATCCTAGTATGGAGGCTAGGGCATGATGTCATTCTGCTGACTACATTGGTTGTTTTATGTACAGGGTGTTGTTTATTAAGAGTCCATTACAACATGCTCCTTGCTTTTTTAGATTCCTAGCTCGCATGTAGGGAAGCCTCCTTGCATTGAGGAGGCTCAGGGGGGACCTTATTGCAGTCTACAACTACCTGAAAGGTGGTTGTAGCCAGGGGGAGGTTACCTTCTTCTCTCAGGCAAGCAGCACCAGAACAAGAGGACACAGTCTCAAGCTGTGCCAGGGGAAGTTTAGGCTGGAGGTGAGGAGAAAGTTCTTCACTGAGAGAGTCATTGACTGGTGGAATGGGCTGCCCAGGGAGGTGGTGGAGTCACTGTCCCTGGAGGTGTTCAAGGCACGTTTGGACGTGGCACCTGGTGCCATGGTCTAGTCTTGAGGTCTGTGGTGACGGGTTGGACTTGATGATCTTTGAGGTCTCTTCCAACCCTGGTGATATTGTGATACTGTGAACTACGTTTAGTCTTTAAAGCTTTAATACGTCCTAATTTAACTCTTACCCTTCAATTTGGAAAACCCACCACGGGACTCAAATCACCAATGAAACGCAAGAGCGTTCTGATTTGTTCACCTTATGGCATAAATTCCGTCACTCATCAACCAGCTGGAAATTAAGAACTGAGGCTCTATTTACAGCTCAGCACAATGTACAAGCAGAGATAGACACTATAGACAGGAATAGTTACAGACATAGACAAGTTAAAGGGAATACAGAAACACAACTCCCCTCCCAGAAATCAGAGACCCCAGGAGGGGCTCCCAACCACCCTTCTACCCACCCCTATACCTTACCCCAGGGTTTGCCTTATCCATAAGGTGAGTTTGGAGGATCGGCCAGGGGTGTTAGAAGGAAAGTGGTGAGTGAGGTTGCTTGGCAGAGAGGAGAAAAACCAGAAGCTGCTGGACAGCCCGAGAGGCCATGCCCCAGAGACTGCCAGACTGAGTGTCTTGTCTTTGTTTTGTACTCTGTCTTATCCATCTCAGCAAGCCTATGAGTGAAGTAGACATAACCATTGCTTTTCTCTTCACAGCCTATAATATAATTTTCCTATTAAAATATTCCAATTAACCTCAAACCAGCACACCATGCAGCACAGGCTCTTTGAGTACTTGGAAGCTAGTTATTGTGGTGCTAGTCCCAGCTCTTTGACTGAGTTACAACCCCACTGAGGTTTAAGTTCTCTGTGTGTTACTCAGACCACAGGAAAGCCATCTGAGATGTGATCTGTGCTGATGTCCATCACACAGCTGTTCTTGGGAAGCAGCCTACTGTGGTGAATGGCTGCAGCCTGCTGGGATGCACAATGTGGTGGAAATCTGCAAAACTCAGAAGTTACACTAATGGCACGTGATGGATTGAGATGAAGTCAGAGGTTAAGCTGATAGGCTTGCAGGGAAGAGAATGGTCAAGGAACTTCTGTAACTTCAGTGAGCACAGTTCCAATCTGAGGACACAGCCTAGCTCAGCATGCAAACATCTAGAACCTTGACCAAAACCAGAGTGAATCATAACTTTGCACATCTAGTTTTTATTTAGCTATTTTAGTTTATTTTAGCTTTAATTTACAAATGCTAGTTTTAATTTACAAATAATACTGTCTGGAAAGTTGCTCCTCCTGCTTTACACTGAAATGTAAATCAACTTCTTTTTAACGGTATCTGATGGTTAAACTATTAAATCTTTTTCTGTTAAATGAGGAAATTAATTTAACAAAATTCATGCTTTGCTTATATATAAATCTGATTATGTCTGTAATTGTTATTTTTTAAAAGTATAAGGTTGTATAACAGTGATAACAGAACTACTCTATCAGAAACTTTTAACATAGAAGACTTTGTGAATATCATTATCCCTTCATCCTGTCTGGTATGACTTCCAGAAACTGTATTTCACCAATTTAAAAAAAAAAAAAAAAAAAAAAAAAAAAAAGTAAACACAGTTGATTATTTTTGAGGATCTGTTATCAGTAATAGCTTCCTTTTATTTTACTTTGAAACTATTTCTTCTGCGCCTATTCTTTCTCCATCAGATGTACTGAAATTCATATAACCATTAAAGTTAGAAACTGTACACAGAAAATCCCAGGAGAAAGAGAATTATTTTTTACTCTCACATTAGCAAAGAATGTAGAAGTCATTGATGCCCACATGCATTTCTGAAACTTTCTCCTACATCTAAATCACAAAGTTAATATACATTCAGCACATCTATATGTCTGAAGGCATGAGTTAAAAGCTCTCAGAATCTATTGAAGTTAATTGGATTGTTCCCATTTGTCTACATTAAATACCCTACATCTAGTTTAGTTAATAATCTCCTAGCTGAAGATCTGGAATGAATCTAACATGACCAAAACTGTACTGAATCCACAATGTTAACAAACTATAATCTTAAAGGAAAAGGATACATTTAAAATGTTACCTCCTACTATGGAAGCTACTCGTTGCTGATGCTGAAGTGAAAACAAGGACCAAGATTCCCTATGTTGTTGGGTTCATAAGCAAAAGCAGTCTTTGCTGCTCCATGGGAGCAGGCTGTTAGCTCTCCAATACAGAAATAACCTTCACTTTCCCCAGTTTGGTGGTTTCTTAGCCTAATATACTGTTCTGGTGCCAGTAGTTTGCTGTACTTGCTGTAGGCATTGATGCTGCTCAGTAGGAAAGGGGCTTGGATTACTCTGATACCTTCTTGCTGACTTCACTTGAGTTGGGAAAGGACCAAGGACCTAAGGACTGCTAAAATATGCTCAGACATACTCCTTATAGATTTGTTTACTTTCTCAACAGAAGGTATTCTGATTATGTCAGAAACTACTCTTAAACCTTGATGTTTGTCACTGAGGAGTTAAAGGGACTGTAACTAACTGTCACATATCTAGCTATTACATGATACCATGTTTCATTTGTCTTATGATCTTGTTATCAAACGGACTCATGTATGAAACCTTGGACCATCATTATCATTTACTAACTCATACTGTTTATATAAATTCTCCAGATTTGTTTGGGAAAATAAAATACCTTTTGCTCCACTAGGGTCAGCTTTAAAAAAAAACCCCAAAAACCGAAACCATAGTTCAGTATAAACTCCCTGGTAACTGCCATCCTAAGCAAGTAGATTTCTGAGAAGGAAAACAAACAAAACCAAAAGTGAGAGTACCTTTTGTCAAGTGCTGAGATATGTTGTGCTTTTATCTGCTGTGCATTGTGTTGCTGTCCTCCAGAGAGCATGTTTATTGTCAGCAGATAAAGAATTAAAAATGTCACATTGTCCCAAACCCATCAACTCTCACCTAAATGGCTGTTGTGAAAATGGAAGCAAGGGCTACTCTGACATTTTGCTCTTAAATTTGCTATACCTTTTGTAAATAATATATTGTAGCCCTGGACTTGACATTTTGTAAATCTCTTTTATTTTGATGGTCATTTTCTGTTCCCCAGCTTCTGTGTTAAGGTATTTAATTATAAAATAGGAAGCGTGAAGGCAGAGTTCGTGCTAGGGTTTGGAGGCTTCTGTCCATCCAGGAGTCAACAGTCACTGTGTAAATATGTGATCCCAAGTATCACTGCCTGTCTGCCACACAAGGCCAAGTGTAAGGTCCTGCACCTGGGGAGGCACAGTCCCAAGCACAAATACAGGCTGGGTGATGAATGGCTGAGAGCAGCCCTGAGGGAAAGGACCTTGGAGTCTGGGTTGATGAAAAGCTCAACATGAGCCTGCAGTGTGCACATGCAGCCCAGACAGCCAACCGAGTCCTAGGCTGCATCAAGAGAAGCGCGGTCAGCAGGGCAAGGGAGGTGATTCTGCCACTTTACTGTGCTCTTGTCAGATCCCACCTGGAGTCCTGTGTGCAGTTCTGGAACCCTCAGCACAGGAAGGACATGGAAGTGTTGGAGCGGGTCCAGAGGAGGGCCACAAAGATGATCAGAGGGCTGGAGCAGCTCTCCTATGAGGACAGGCTGAGGGAGTTGGGGCTCTTCAGCCTGGAGAAGAGAAGGCTTCGAGGGGACCTGATAGTAGCCTTCCAGTATCTGAAGGGGGCCTACAGGAAGGCTGGGGAAGGATTATTTACAAGGTCCTGCAATGACAGGACAAGGGGCAANTTTCCAGTGAGGATGGTGAGGCACTAGCACAGGTTGCCCAGGGAAGTTGTGGCTGCTCCCTCCCTGGAGGTGTTCAAGGCCAGGTTGGAGGCCTTGAGTGAGCTGTACTAGTGGGAGGTGTCCCTGCCTATGGCAGGGGGTTGAAACTAGATGATCCTTGAGGTCCCTTCCAACCTTACCATTCTATGATTCTATGATTCTGTAAACTCTGCTAGATTAAAAGTGGTGTACTGATTTCCTTCATACTCCATTCTGTATAAGGATTTTATCTATCCATTTGGGAATCCTTAACATAATATGCATAGCAAGTCAACTCTAGTTTTAAAACAGGAACCTCACTAATACTGAAAACACATCAAAAGGAAAATGGTTTTTCCTGTGACAAGCATTTGTTCCCACTAATCTTCATCTGCTGGCTGTGCTGTTCTTGTTTTGTGACTGCTCCATTGCTGAGATGTTTTGAGTTTTCCTGCCTAAAATTATGCTCTTCTAAAAATACAATATGCAAATAGGAGAAAATAAGTAAGGCCAGACACTTTCCTTCTGACAGCCTTTTACATAAATGATGCCCTCTCAGTACTCCCATCACTGTTTCTCAGAGCTATGCTCTTTGATTCTGTCAAAAGGTGTGGTAATGAGAGCTGATATAATTATGTTTCTAAAAGCTGGTGACCACAGTCACTATTAAATGGTCTTTTAAGGATACTTTGAAAGCTCTGAATAGTACAGAAGGGTTTGACTTGAAGCATCTTTATTCTGTTTAAGATCCAAGTTAATGGACAGGCTGTAGTTCTGAATATCAGGTTATTAGTATCAGTAATAGTTATATTTAATGTATTTCTGTCTATATGTCAGTAATGCCCAGAACCTCAAATCTGTAAGAGGAAACTCTCTGTCTTGAAAAAGACCTACAGAAGAGCTTGCCTGTTAACACATACATAGCCATGTATAACCAAAAGAAAATAATCAATGTTTATCTTAGAATCATAGAATCATAGAATGGTAAGGTTGGAAGGGACCTCAAGGATCATCTAGATCCAACCCCCTGCCATAGAAACTTTGCTGTATGAATATTTTATAATATTTAAATATGACCATTCATCCAGAGAGATGTAAAGAGCCAGAAATGCTATCTCTGTCCTTGACACTACAAGAGACAAACCTGGGTATGCTAACAAGAACAAGGAAACTCTCTGAGTCGGGTATCAGCATCAGGATTAGATGAGTGGGAATGCCTGGCCCAAGCTGAAGACAAGCCTTCATGGTAATGGAGAATGTAGTTCTGTCTAATTTAGTCTGCTGCAGGCAGCTTGACACATGTGATGTCTATCTTAGGTGCTCACTATTAGAATCAGATTTTCTTTGCATTGAAAAAAACACAGCCAAAAATACAGTGATGTAGATTTAGTACGAGGACATGGAAAAGTTGATCTACAAGGTGCTTTGCCTCAAACTTCCTGCCCCTCTGCCTGCCAAGTGCAAGGAGGGGGTTGGGCTGCAGTCAGCTATTCAACACAAAACTGAACGAAATGAAGAAATGCAGCTCTTTGAGGCAGCTGGAGAACGAAGTTTTACTGATAGCAGCTCATTTAGAAAATAGAGAAAACACCACTTGTGCATTATTTATGATCTCTATGGTATGCAAGAGAATACCATATGGATTTCTAGATGGCAAGATACTGCACAGGTTGCAGTGGTACAGTGATTTATGTAGAGCTCAAAGCACGTGGCTTAAAACCAGAGGACATGAAGTACCTTGAGGAGAGGGGTGGGAGAACTTATTTAATTCCAAACTCTATATGAAAATATTATGCACAATTAACTTGATTTTCTCTGCAATGTTCAATTACATGGTTACATGAAGACCATTTTGCTCTGCTATTTGGGCTATGAAACTGTGTCTCAAGAGAGCTGGGCTGCATGCTCAGCTGTGCCGTAAACAAAACTGTATAGCTGCTGTAAGGCCAGCCCCTGCAGTTACCAGGGTTGGTTGGGGAGAAGGCTTTTCCAGCAGAAGGCAAACTGACAAGAATTTGGCCCTAGCAGAGGAAATTACATGTGCAAGAATCCCAAAGCTCTTTCACCTGCTGAGACTGCTGTTCTGGGCTAGCTTCATTTCAGAAAGAGGTAGTTGGAGGCAAGATTACAAAAGTTATTTGTCCAATTGTTTTGGGGCTGAGAACAGCAGCAGAGGATGAAACAAAACAAAAAAAAAAAAAGAAAGAAAAAAAAAAGAAAAAAGAAAGGGTGGATTTTTGTATTTTTAAGCATAATTCTAATTACATTTTGGGTTTAAAGTTAAGAGGTAGCAGAGGGTGATTTTTAATAACCTTGTTGTACCTGACTCACCCTACCTTTCTGAAACAAAGTAACACAAAAAACCCAACCCATAAAGGCAACAAAAAGGGAGCAAACCTGAGACGATTTCCTCAGCTGCATCTCTTCATATCTTCTTATATGAAGGATAACACTTACTGCATCTTGACTTGCACTACAGAGATCTTTGAAAGAAAGTGAAGATCAATGTTGATGTATTGATGGCAATTTCAAATCTTCCTTTTGAAACAAAATATTTGGATCTTACCATTACAAACCTTTAGTTCTATTGAATGAGCTAAATATGATCCTTTTTTATTTTTCCCCAAGCTCCTGGTCTAAACCAAGTTCATATCTTCCTTAAATTGAGGAAGGAATTTAATTATGAGAACTGTAGAAAATGAATGTAGAGTTTTATTTGTGTGTACACAGATGAAAAGCGATGCATTTATAAAAAGGAAAATTTCATTTCATCACAGAGCTTTGGTAGTATGTTCAAGAGATTGAAATTCTATTTGTTGATTAGATTTATCCACAGAATAACTGAGGGAAGTTAGAAATCTGGGATGCTCATTCCTGCTTAGCTTTTACTCCTGAGTTGACCTCCTGGCCCAGATACAAAGAGGAGCAGTTCTGTTAATGGTAGTGGATCTATCTTTATATTATTAGGAGATTTAGCCTGTTGACTTCAGAGAACTTACTCAGAGGCTTAAATTTAAGCATGAGCATAAGTCTTCATTAGGATCTGTATTACAGTCATTACCTGTAGAGAGAGAGAATTGATTCAGGATTGAAAAGCTCAGGTGGTGGCACAGCTGTGTAATGTTGCATCCAATTCGTTATAACTGTGTGTCACCCTGGAAGGTGAGTATCTCTAAAACCACATGAATTATTAATGCAAGTAAAATGTTAAAAGCTGCATGAACTTGTGATATAAGCAAGTGAGGCGGCGCCAGAGTGGTAAATGCTGATGATAACAGCCATAAAACAGCTTACAAATTCCCTTTTTTTGAGATCTGGTACTTACCCACCCCACTCCTCTGGAGTTTTTTACTCCAGTTGCAGTGCTCCTGCTTAACTGCTTGGGCTTTGTTTTTCTATGTCAATCCTAGTCTCTTCAAAACCTTGTTTTCCTCATGCCTAATTCCAGTGTGTGGGACAAGTATTTGGTAAAGCATTGAAACAGGCTGCCCAGGGAAGTGGTGGAGTTGCCATCCCTGGAGGTGTTAAAAGAATTGTGTAGACATGAATTCTTCAGGATGTGGTTCAGTGGGCATGGTGGTGTTGGGTTAGTGGCTGGGCTTGGTGATCTTAGAGGTCTTTTCCAACCTTAATGATTCTGTGACAGCCACTACTTTGCCCTGTCTGTCTATTCATTTCCTTACTTTCACTGGAAAGAAAATGAACAAATGACTTTCACTTCTCTTTCCCCTCTCCAGTGTAATTTCCCCCACTCCCCAACCCAATTCTCTAGAGCAGAAGTCAAAGTGGTTCAGAAACCACAATGTGTAGAATTGCTTCCTCCATGTACTGAGTAGACTCTATGCACAAGCTAAGTTTTCATTGCAACCCTAGAAGGATTAGCAGGCAGGTCCCCTTGAGTATAAGCTTTGTATTTCATGGAAAATCAGGGGGAAAGTACGTGTGCTGTCTTTGAGCCTGGCAAATCTCATCCACCTGAGTGGCACCACTGTGTCTGTGCACTACTGTACTGAGCAGGGTGAAGCAGAGATCTGTCCATTCTCAGTGCTATCTGGCAGGATGCTGTCAGGGTGCCCAATGCAGGCAGACATCTGGAGTGGTGAGGTGTGTGTGCTCTCTGCATTGTCTGGGTTGAACCTGGCTGCTGTGAGGATGTGCCACAGGGGACCAGGGTACGTCAGCGAGTTGTGCTTACCCACCTAAGGATAAGGACAAGGATTCCATGAAAGGCATATCATGTAACCAAAGCTTCTAGAAAGGAGATTGGATTTAGAGAGTGGCAAAGGCAATGAGATTTAAAGAGTGCCTGAAATGAAGCTTCATTTGGGTTGCTCTCCACAGAACATGTGAACATAAAGTGCCTTCACCTCTGAGAATACATAGACTTTCAGGCTCCACCTAAAATGGGAAGCAGAGGGGTGAAATTCTATCTACATTCCCAGATTCTAATCTCATTTAAATTCACACAGATCTAGTGTTCAGTAATGAAACTCCTTCAGATTTAAGGGAAATCAAGATTCAGCTAGTGTGATTAATCTTGTGAATAAAAAGGTTTGGGATTAGACATGCTTTCTGTGTGACACTTTAGCAATATGCTGTTATAAGAGACACAGCAGGAGCTACTCTTGTAGTGTCAGAATAGCTTCTTTAGTGACAAAGCATTTATACATGTAAATTTTCAAAGAAAGTTGGCAGCCCTTTTGTGGGTTCAATTTGCACCTGTCATTCACTCACAGATGCAAATTTGAGTTACTTGCAGCTCTAATTACAGTGCTTGATTGTCATCACAAATCAGGTGTAGGATGGGAAGCGCTGAGGTTTGTGCCATCGTTTGTTGCTAAAACACGAGTGCAAATGTTATCATCAAAAAGCAAAGTCGACCAGGGCTTTGCCCTGCTGATAAGTACAGATATTATAAAGTACAATACAGAAATGAGAGGGATTTAAAAGGGAAAGATAACAAGGGAAGGAGTGAGCATGTGGTGAAAGCAAGACAGTAATAAGGGAAAATATAAAGTAGGTTGTTTTGTCTTCTGCAACAAAGTGCGATAATAGAAAGAGATATTTTTTCAGTTAAGTGTTTCTTAAGACCCAGCTGCCACTTGTACCTTCCAAACCTCTTTTCTGTTACGAGTTCTAGTTTTCTATTTTTGCTGGCAGCTTTCTGCTTTTCAAATGAAAGAAGATGATTTTAAACAATTATTCATCAGATAGCTATTATGTCGTATCGTTGCAATTTGTCATTACATTTAGGGGAAAAATATTATATAGCTGTGTTTTAATTTCAACATAGAAGAATTTGATTTTTGAATTCACTTCACTGAAAATGTTGGGGCCTGAAGATTTTTAATTATAACTCATCACTGATCTCTTTTAAATTAAAAACAAGAGATAGGTACAACATGTTACTGTGCCTTAGTTAACATCTGCTACGCAGTTTGGGGTTTATGTTTGGTTTTGCTTTTTGTTTGCTTGGTTTTTTTTTAGGCTGGAGGGTCTGTTGCATAAGAAGGATAGCTGAAAAAACAAAGGATAGGTTATTTTATATTTGGATCTGAGGGTAGGGCTGAAAAGGTGAAGCAGTTTCACTTTGTTTTCGATGCTCAATTCAAAATGAGGTAATCAAGGAATAACAATAGCTGGATGGAAGCACTTAGGTAAATTTAAAGTATTTAATTGTATTTAACTTGCACTACCAGATTCCATGATGTTGCAACCCACTTAGTGAATTTTCCTAATGCCTGTGTTATTTTTGCAGTCAGCCTTGATCTCCTCTCTTTCCCTTTTTATTGAACAGACACCTTAACTCACAAGAACGACGATTGCTATAGAGATTTCTAAATTGCTAGATCCATGGAGTCTGTTTAACCTAATGCAAAAGGTCTTTTATTTCATTCCCACTTTCCTCATTACCCAAGGAGAACATTTTGACCCAAACAATGGCTGTATACATAAGCACAGCTTTATTAAGTTTAGAGGGTTTGCACTGTTGTTTTACAAAGTGCTGTCATCTCGGAGTATGACTTTTCTGATGGTGAGTAGCTTTCCCAGGCCAAAAAGCTAATGACATCCACAACTTCCATGCCTCCCACACATATGCGGTCCAAAAGGGCACAGATAATTTCTACCGAATCGAGACCATAAAGAGAGAATTTATAATCAGCTTTAATGTATTTAGGAACTAAAGTACTTTAGTCCATCAAAGGGAATGATAAACCCCAGAATTAATACGGCTGGACTTTAATTATTTCTGAGCCCATAATTATTCTTTAGCTAAGTGGACAGGAGGTTTGGTATTTCTCCTACTCTGAGCATGGGAAAGCCATCTGCAAAAATGCAGTAGTCAACTGTCAAGATTTTAGAATGAATCATGTTACTTCCTCTGCACTGATTGCAATACAAATAGAGTAAATATTTGAATAATCCTTTAAATAATGTAAGAACTGCGTTTAACTGAGATGAGTAGGGAATCTGTTCAGAGTTCCTCTTGCACACAGCATTCTTTTAGCTTTGGTAGCAAGACTATTCATTGCCTTTAGGAGACATAAAATATAGTAATCTCTTCTTCCCTTTTCAAAACTGACTTAGGGGTCTACTTTTCCATTAGCATTAATGAGAATTATGGGTGTGCAGCATCAGGAGACTGAACCTTAGAGAGTCTCTTGATAAGTAGATCATCTTCACATCAGCATTTTAGAGGCTTTAATATCCTTTACTCACCCCCCCCCCTTATTTATGATACTTGATTAATTTGTTGATATTTAATAATTGTTACATAAATAAAGCAGCCAGTACAACAAAACAGCATATTTATTTGAAGGCTTTTATCTTAAACACAGTAAAACAGTCTTTTTTGTAATGGATGCCCATTTTTGGAAGTGAAATACTCCAAGAGGTCCTAGGAATAAGTGAGCCTTTGTGAAAGAGAAAGAGAAGCTGACATGGAACAACAATGCAAAGTATTTGTGGGCAAAAGACTTTTGGCAGTCATAGCTCTGTGAAATCTGTACTCTTGTTTCATCATCTACTCCATCGTGTCTTAGTACCTGTATGTTAAAAAAATAGTTTCTGTTACCTGAAAAGAATATTAAAGAGGCAAAAGAACTGCAAAGAATCATGTATCGAGTAAACAGTCAAGGCTAAAGAAATAAATCTAGCTGAGGGATGCATTTAATTTACTAAATCATAAACTTTCTGTAGACTGTTAATTCAAACCTACAGCAAATAACAGAAAATGATGCATTTCCTAAGCAATTTCAGACCTGATATATGTTTACTTACAATGACCACTTCTGTTACACTTTGTAGGATCTTTCCACATGATTTTATTTTGTTAATCTAATGGTGACTTCAGTGTGCTTTCCAGTGTAAGGACTTGGGACTTCTGTCTTATGATCATACAGGCACAGTGATGCTGGTCTGTTATCTGGAGAATAGAATAAGAATTACTACTGAAACAGATGCAAAGCTAATGCAAGACTTCTCAATATTACTTTCATGGTGTCAGGAAGTTTCTTCAGCAGCCATGAAATGGGCAGCACAGAACATCAACAGTAAAGCTCAGAGCTCTGCTTCCTCTTTGAGGGTTCAAGATTGAACCACTTGATTTTGCTACATGCCGTTTTAGACAGCCATGTGCACCATGGGGCTTGAGCTGATGTTTCTTTGGGGGATTTCAGAGCAATTTACAAATACAGATGAATATATAGGGAAAGAACAGATAAGAGGTATGTAGTTTCACTGCTGAGACATAAGGACTAAACGGGAAGCAGAAAATCTATCTGAAGCATTTTGGTCTGTGTTTCTCTAAGCTAGCTGTTGCTGACGGCTGGCCCATTCTATCTACAGACTGGAGCAATTTCTGCCAGGAATCTTGTCTCATCTCTTCCTTGGCAGAACACCTTTAATGGTGCCTTCGTGGGTCTGCCACATGTCTCCATCAGGAATGCAATGTCCTGTTTAGGGGATGTGTCAAGCAGAGCCCCGGTCCAAGAGCGTGGTGAGATGGCTATCTAGCTGTACTAGAAAGCATGTTTCATCTATCACAACATAAAATAGGTCAGTCCCTTTGCTAAAAGAATTGTTGAGCCCTGGAACAGCCTGTCCAGGGAAGGGATTGAGTCACTATCCCTGGAGGTATTTAAGACTTGTAGGATGTGCACTTAGTGACATGATTTGGTGGTGAACTTGGCAGTGCTGGGTTAACAGTTGAACTCAATAACCATAAAGATCTTTTCCAACCTAAAAAATTCTTTGATTACAAGGAAGATGATCTAATTTTAAAATGTTTTTTAGAGAAACTCCTAACTGTATAAATACTGAAATTACTGAAGCTGTTTGTAATAACTAACCCTAGTTTCACTTCACCATATTGTAAAATCAGGGTGATATGAGATCGGTCGCTCGCTTTGAAATGTTTGTTGCCTTGTGGGACTGATGTTGAGACCTGGAACTATAATCTACAAAAAGTACCTCCCAAAGACCATTATAATAATAGAACATTCATTATCTTGGTTTTATCCAGAAAAGAACTTACCTCTCCCTATGCAAGTTACTCTGAGGAATGCTGTTTGTCTTTCCAGATGCTAATTTCTGGTGACTTTAAAAATATTCCAAGATAACAAGAAGCCTTTAAAATGTGTACATGTGCATATCTTTGGCTGTGTCTGGCTTCCTAGTAAGTGCATACCTCTTAAAATTCTTGAGCTCATTCTTCCTGTTCACCCTGCTGAAAACCCGCCATGAAATTATTGTTACTCTTTGCAGACATCTTTTACATTTTTCTGGTTTTATGTTTTTAGAAATAAAGTCTCTGTGGTAGGAGAATGATGAGCAGCAAAGACATTCAAATGTGTGCATTTGGATAGGGTCACATAACCAGCAGACCATCTATTGTAAAGGTTACATTAGAGACTCGTATTAAGACAAGCTATTGCATCACCAAGGCTCTGTGCAACACAGAGTGGTTGCTGCAGGTGTGGCTATAAGAATGCTTGTGTTTAATTTCTGATGTGTAATTCTAGCGTTCTGTATTTAGAATGAGTTTCAAACTGTACTCCTGACTGACACAGTAACTAAGGTATTCAGTTTTGATTTCTGATAATAGTCCAGGTGCTAGATCCACAGTTAAAATTTCATGGTACTTCACGGGTCGTTTCTGTTGCTCAAAACCATGCATCTGGTACAGGCATTTAACAAGTTCATGTTTTTTAAATGCGTCACTCAAAGATGTGGTATCTTGCCTATAAAAATGGCAGGTTTAATGTTGAATGAACTAATATCCTGTAAAGTAACAGAGGTAGAGAGCTTTTAAAATACAAATGTTTTAATACTCCATAGTGCTTAGAGTGAAAGCATGTCTCTTGCCTGCATTTACTGCAAATATCAACACATACTGTTCATCTCTTTTCTGTTGTCTTTTTGTCTACTGCTATTTTATGCATGAGGAAGTTCTTGTTTTCTACTCTGTGCTTGGCTGGCTTTTTCTTTTTTGTTACTTCAGTCCTGTGTTCGTACTGATTGCTTTTTTGCATGCAAATTACAGAATGTCATGGAAATGAGAGAGCTCTGAAAAAAAAGGAAAGATAATGCTGAGTTCCAACTGTCTTTTGTTTGTGCGTAAGTGTGTAAAATATATGACGTGGAAATATTTTCAGAATGGCCTTTGACTCTCCTTCTGGTGTACATTTTTATTACTCAGTTAAAGGAGTGGGCATTTTTCCCATTGGAAAATATCATGAATCTGTTAATACTTATTAATGATACAGGTGCTGGGCATGTATGACTTTTGTCTTGGCGATCCATTTATAGAAGTAAGGCATTGTGTGCCTTGCCCAAAAGCTGTAGCTTCAATTCCATATTCAATATAACTTTAGTACCTTGCATGTGGAACCTCTGGCCCTGCTGAAATCAATGGCAAACCCCATTGGCTTCAGTTGGTCTGGGATTTCACTCTTGTTTCTACTTTACATATGGATTGTCATGTTTCTTTACAAATATCTCAGCAGGTAGTCAAAGGTTTCAAGGGAATCTATAATTCTGTTGAAAAGAGAACGTAATGAGTGTGTCAAATTAAAAAAAAAAAAAAGGAAAAAGAAAAAAAAAACACCAAACCCATGCTTATCTTTGTATAGCATGAGCTTAAATGGTTGAACTTAGAAATGTGAATTAACATTTCACAGAAAATGGTATTTAAACCAACTGTCAAGTCATTTATTAACAACCTTATTGCATCAAATGCAAGAGGTAATTTGGCAGTTCTTGTCTTTTCCTAATAACAAAACCAAGGGAAAAAAAAAAACTCAATTAAATTAAGTTGATAAATATAGTTTGCGGTGGGTATGGTTTTAGTAAACAAGCTTTGATTCTTCATTTAAAAACAATAAAGCACAGGGCACTCTTTGATTCTTGTGCTAGATGTTTCTAATAGCCATACCCCCTAGGGAAGTTTTGCTGTACTGTTTGATAAAAGTAATGAAGAATTGGTTGTTATAAACTAAGATTTCCCTCCCTTCAAATGTTTTTCTTGAAACATCCATTGGAATTTAATATTCACTGTTTTTTTCCTCAGTCTTGTATATTCTTGAATTGTCTTTTTTCCTCCATTTTCTCCGTTCTCAATCCTAGGTCCCCTTACAAAGAAACAGACAGATGATTTAGGTGATAATGACGGTGCTGAAGATGAAGGTATTTTTTTGCCGCCAAACTGATTTGCATGACAAGGATCCCTGAAAACCTTTTTTCTCCCCTCTTTTTTTGACTTCTTGTCTTCTTTTGAAGAGGTTTTTGTTTTTGTTTTTGTTTTTTTTTAATTCCCATTTTTGATGTGTTTTGTCTTCTTGCTTGTTGTTATATATATTTTAAATTTTTTAAAAGAAAGAATGTTGTTAAGTTCTACGTTTTGCTACAGTAACAATATTTAAAGAGGAGGGTTTTTTGTTTTCTTGAAATGGACTTTTGATATGTTGCATCTCACCTTTTGACTGAATTTTGTCCATACTATTTAAACTAACACTCTTTTAAAGTTTCTCTGTACACCTTTTTGCATGTTTTCTAACCCTATGTATTTCACCAAGTACAAAGATATTTCTTTTTTTTTTTTTCACTGACTGATCTCAGTTTGAGAAACGTAAAAAAAAAAATGTCGTGTTGTAAAATAGGAAAAATACAGAAATTTCTTGGAAAGTGTCTCTTAAGCAACCCAGTTTCCCCAAATATAAATCCTTCTGCATTTACACTGCCATGAACAAATAGTAGCAAACAGAAGACTACTCCATCTCCCTGTAGAAGAGAGGTACCTTGAAAATTGCAGGGACTCTGCAGTTGGTGATGCTCTTTGCAGCACCAGTGACATCAGTGGAGCTAAACTGATGTCTTCTAAAGGAATCTCATCCCTTCTGTTTCCTACAAGCTTCTAAAGATGCCTGCCTGCTTGTGCTGACCCTTAGAAAACTCTATTACCAAGTAAAATTGGAAGTTTCTAATGTCAAGCATATTATTCTGTTTATGAATTATGTCTGTTAATCACAGGAGCTATGCAGATTTGATATTTTTTCAGGGCTATGAAAATGGTAACAAGGGGCACTTTCTCCTGAGCAGTCTCATCCTTTCAAGTAGATGTGCTTCACAAATATCTGAATCTGAAACACACACTTTGTATATTTTATGGTCAGTGAGTAAAACAAATTACCATGTGAGACCAGTAGAGTTACCACTTGCTTCTCTGTTAATGTCTGGTGTTCTTTTTGCCAGACACTAAAATGAAGTTTAACTTGTGAACTGCAAGGCTCTTAATTAAGAAATTTTTCATCACACAGAACATTAACTGTTTTACTCGATCAGAAACATGCATCTTAACACAAAAGATGAAGGCAGCAAATAGAACATTTAGTTTCTTACCCAATAACTGAATAGAGGTTTACAAATAAACATACAAATTTATGCATATACAATCATAGAATCATAGAATGGTAAGGTTGGAAGGCACCTCAAGGATTATCTAGTTCCAAACCCCTGCTGTAGGCAGGGACACCTCCCACTAGTACAGGTCACTCAAGGCCTCCTCCAACCTGACCTTGAACACCTCCAGGGAGGTTGTGGAGCACAGAAGCACCCATATGATCAAAGATTACGTTGGGTGCTTCTGTGCCACACAACCTCCCTGGGCAACCTGTTGCAGTGTCTCACCACCCTCACTGTAAAGAACTTACACATTTTATGATCCTCTACTGAATGTTTATGTTAAGCAGATGAATAAAAACCCACCAGCTGGCCCAAGAACCTAACTGAAAATCTCCTTTGGAGGCTTTCATGTTATTCAGAACTAATTATGATAATTCAGATCCACTTAGCTCTGGGAGGGCAAGTCAGTTTTACCTTAGTTCATTACAGAATATTGCAAGGGACATTCCTGTGTATTCTCCAAGACCTGTGATATTGAACTAGCCATCGTAAAAGTTCCTCTGTCGTGGTTTAACAATATGTTTTAAGAAACCATTTGAAACCTGGGTTATTCATCCAGTGGACCTTAATGACTCTCCTAAATTGCTGTATAATTGCCAAGACAGATGCTAATGACTTAACATTTGTTGAGTCCTTCTCTGCTTAGACACACTTGAAAGAGACTACTCAGTTTGCTGAAATTCAGCAGAGAGTGGTTGCTATCAGAAAGCAGTTTAGTACTTAGAATCAGATGAGGGCAGGGATCTCATTCTTTGGAGCACAAGTGACCATGTCAGACAAAACCCATCTCCCACCTTGACAATTACAGGAGAAGGAGAAGGGACTGTAAGAAACCAGCAGTCCGACTAAAGGGGTAGAAACACATTTACAACGCTAATAAATCTCTTTAATTCACAGGACTGGGATTAATTTTCTCTGGCATACAAGCGACAATTTTGTTCTCCTTTATGTGCCGACAGAAGAATGCAGGCAGTAATTAGACTTTTACTGCTGCCGAGGCTCACAGAGAGACAGGGCAAATTTAAATTTTTATGATGGGTGGAGACCAAAGGCTGCTGGGATGGCTCTGGGTTGGTAGAAACCTTCCTGTCTGCTGCAGCTCCTGTCCTGGGTTGTAGCAGAGTTTACTCTAGTCTTGTCAGACTCCATCAGGAGTACTGTGTACAGTTCTGAAGCCCCCAGCACAGGAAGGACATGGAGCTGTTGGAGTGGGTCCAGGGGAGGCCACAAAGATGATCAGAAGGCTGCAGCAGCTCTGTTCTGAGGACAGGCTGAGAGAGTCGGGGCTCTGCAACCTGGAGAAGAGAAGGCTTCCAGGAGACCTTAGAGTAGCCTTCCAGTATCTGAAGGGGGCTACAAAAAGGCTGGGGAGGGACTATTGACAAGGTCTTGCAATGACAGGACAAGGGGCAATGGGTTTAAGCTGGCAGAGGGGAGATTTAGACTGGATGTTAGGAGGAAGTTGTTTGCAGTGAGGGTGGTGAGACACTGGCACAGGTTGTCCAGGGAGGTCATGGAGCAGAGAAGCACCCAACGTGATCAAAGATCAAAGATCACGTTGGGTGCTTCTGTGCTCCACAACCTCCCTGGAGATGTTCAAGGCCAGGTTGGATGAGGCCTTGAGTGAGCTGTACTAGTGGGAGGTGTCCCTGCCTATGGCAGGGGGTTGGAACTGGATGATCTTTGAGGTCATTTCCAACCTTACCATTCTATGATTCTATGATTTCCTCGGTGAAGGAGCAGCAGCAGATGACCTGCAGACCTGCGTTTGTTGCATATGCAGAACTGCAGAGTGCACAGACTTCAAGTCGTGCGTATTTGGGTATGAATAGCAGGAAAAAGAGAGGCAAACAAAAAAGTCACCTTAGCTGTCTACATTTCTGCTAGCCTGTCCATCAAACCCTTCGTCTTTTGGGCTGTGGTGATTTTTACTCGAGATAATAATCTGCAAAAGAATAACAGAAAAAAATAAAACAAAGGTGAAGGTGAAAGAATGATGAAATTGGAATATCTGGGAGATTGGGCTATGTGTGGTGGAAAACAGCTGTGTCATGTAACCATTCTGCATAAACAATATCCAGTGACTCCTGAAATCACAGAATCACAGAAACAGACAGATTGGAAAACCCCCCAGAATCACCAAGCCCAACCTATAACCCTACTCTACCTAAGTCTACTCTACATGAATACATACTCTAATTAAACCATATCCCTAAGCACCACATTGAAACCACCCTTAAACACATCCAGGGTTGGGGACTCCACCACCCTCCTGGGTAATTCCTTCCAGTGCCTGACCACTCCCTTTGTGAAAAACTTTTTCCTAATGTAAACCTACCCAGTCTCAACTTGAGGCCATTCCCCATTGTTCTGTCTCCAGTTACCTCTGAGAAGAGACCAGCAGCAGCCTCTCCACAACGTCCCTTCAGGTAGCTGCAGACAGTAATGAGCTCTACCCTCAGCCTCCTCTTTTTCAAACTATCCCCAGCTCCCTCAGTTGTTTCTCATAAGATTTATTCTCGAGACCCAGGATGGTCTCCCTATGAAGAAATTCAGAGCTCCCATATCCATTTCTTCTGTCACACCTTTCCCAAAGACAGATCTGCTTCTTTGATGAAATGCCTGGGAAGCATTCTGAATTATGTCACTCAAACATCAAGGTTTCACTAGAAAAAATTAATTATAAAAACAGGGTAATCCTACTCCCATCTGCTGCTACATGCCACTGCCACTATTTTGTGGTCCAAACCTTGCCAGTACAAGCACTGGAATCAGTAATCAAACCTGGATCTCTGGTATGTGCTGCAACCAGTAGACCAGGCTTAATTAGATCATTTTTCATTTTTGTTTTCAAAAGACCCAAAGGCAGTAGTGCGCATTACCAGCTAATGATCTGCAAATTTTCTGTTTAAAAAATGAAGGTATTTTCAAATTCTGTGAGTGCAAAATGTGCAAAATGTCAGAAATTATATAAATGTTTTTTTTTTCCCCGCCAGTCTGAACACATTCTTGTTTCTGCTTAACTCTTTCACATCAACACTTGAAATTGCTTACCTGTTTTTCAGTAAGTGTTGAACCATTTGGGTAGGCATCAAAAGTAAGATTGGCAAAGGCATCTGCAATCAGTGAGCCCTGGGGCTTTCCCTTTTTGATAGCGGAGGTGGGTTTGCCTGTGTGCTACACACAGGCAAGCAATATCTATCTTTTCAGCCTGGAGAAAAGAAGGCTTCAAGGGGACCTTACAGTAGCCTTCCAGTATCTGAAGGGGCCTACAGGAAGGCTGGGGAGGGACTATTGGCAAGGTCTTGCAATGACAGGACAGGGCCAATGGGTTTGAACTGGCAGAGGGGAGATTTAGACTGGATGTTAGGGGGAAGTTTTTTACAGTGAGGGTGGTGAGACACTGGAACATGTTGCCCAGGGAGGTTGTGGTTGCTACATCCTTGGAGGTGTTCAAGACCACTTTGGACAAGGCCTTGAGTGACCTATACTAGTAGGAGGTGTCCCTGGCTGTGGTAGGGCGTTGGAACTAGATGATCCTTGAGGTCCCTTCCAACCTTACCACTCTATGATTCCATGATGCAGTGTAGATGCAGAATTTAACTTGCAGTTGCTTGGCAGTTGAGTAACTGTACCTTTCCCAGTCTAGAAACAAGGCTTAGTTTAAAATCTAAATTAAAATCTTTTAATCTTAATATTTTATCTCCCTCTTAATATTTTATCTCCCTCTTAATTTTGCCGAGGTAGTAATTTAACTTGATTTAATTTGTCTGAGGCAAAACAAACAGTGGCTCTTTATGCACCCTTAGTTCTTCTCTGCTAGAACCCTTAGCGTGGCTTCAAATACAGCAACACAAACCATTAATCAGCTACCTACTCAGGCACCAGAAATGGACTTCTAGCTATATGAAACATCCATGAAGGATTGCTCACACATGAATTCTTCTTATCCAGCATTCTGTCATACATCCCTTACCCAGCACATCAATCTGTCAATCTTAGATCCTTATTTAGTCCCCAGTTCTATTTGAGCATCTCTGAGTATTTAATGCATTCAGTCTCACAGCATCCTTCTGCGACAGAGGAATGCTATTATTCCATTTTTAGAAATGAGGAATACAGACTCTGAGTTTGAGAAATGCATACAGCATGCCCACAGTGAAGCAGGGAGCAGCCTACATGCCTGGGAAGCAAGGTCTGCCCCATAATTGCTAGTTGTTTCTGCTCTTCTCTTCTCGGTTCCCATCTCTCCTGTGAAAAAGGAGACAGATTAGGAACAGATGTTGCTGTTTGTTCACAGGCTGTAACTGTGATGATTCCGATCATTTAGTCTGATGCTCTGTTTTATATGGGCTATTTGACTTCATTGACTGGAGGAAGGTCTTGGTCCAGAGCGTGTTTTAAATCAAAACAAACAAAAACCCACTCAAATTTAAAATTGCTAATGATGCAGAATGCATCTGCAAATCCCTTCTTATGCTTAACAGACTGTAGCGTCACTGGCGCAAAAGAGCACATTTCAGAATTGAGGATCTTCTCCAAAACCCCTATCAGTCCATTAGTATTAAAATAAACCAAGTTGCCAAGTTTAGCATTTCATCTGCTTTCAGTTGTCGTGGCAAGAAATAGGGAGAGAAGATCTTTCCGTCTGGCGCTAGTGATACATTTTCGGACTTCAGAGCTCAATAAACAGCAGAACACATTTGTCTACCTCGCGAAGCAACCACGTGCTCCAGCCTTAATTATAGCCTCTAATGAGTTCCAGCTAGGCTGGAGCAGCACAGATCCTACAGCTTTGGATGAACTTGTTAATTGATGCACAGAGACATAGTCGTGATTCCTGTTCTCCCTGTCACCCATTTACCTTAGCTCTGTGACTTCAGCTCCCAGGTGCAGATTCCAGTGTCACTTGTGTATTCATTTTTGCCCACTACATTTTTCCTTTACACTGGGAACCACTTCAGCTTATGCTGAATTTTTGTGGTAATATTATTAACAGTTGAAAACATGCATGACAGAAATTCTGACAGACCTTTAATTTAAGCACCTCTTTGGGGTTCTGTTGTACTTTTAGCACTGCCAGATACTGCTTGTACAGTGAAGAGGCTGTCAGCTTTTGCATTTCTAACTATCATGTTTTAATAATTTGAAATTGCTACCTAGCTGACTAGAAGTAGTCCTACCTAGAATCCCTAGAGTAGTCCATTCAGGTCCTACTCTAATGAGAATCTGCTCCAGCTCCTTACCTGTAAAAGCGTAAACCTTACCTGTAAAAGCATAAACCTTACCTGTAAAAGTATAAACCTTACCTGTAAAAGCCTAACCTTACATGTAAAAGCCTACACCTTATCTGTAAATGCATAAACCTTACCTGTAAAAGCCTAAACCTTATCTGTAAAAGCATAAACCTTACCTGTAAAAGCCTAAACCTTACCTGTAAAAGCCTAAACCTTACCTGTAAAAGCCTAAACCTTACCTGTAAAAGCCTAAACCTTACATGTAAAAGCATAAACCTTATCTGTAAAAGCATAAACCTTACCTGTAAAAGCCTAAACCTTACATGTAAAAGCCTAAACCTTATCTGTAAAAGCATAAACCTTACCTGTAAAAGCCTAAACCTTACCTGTAAAAGCATAAACCTTACCTGTAAAAGCCTAAACCTTACCTGTAAAAACATAGGCCTTTTTTAATGTTAGAATATAAATTCATATAATCTTCCATCTGGATCTCAAACCACTTTCAGTCAAATCTGGTTTGAGAGTATGCAAAATGATCCACTGCTTTAACAAAAAGAAAGGAAGGAGGTAATTCTGTTTGACTGAAAACCTGATGGGTGCAGGCCATATTTTAAAGCACAAAACACGTCTAGAACCTCTCTGCCTCTCTTAACTAAAGGTCAATAATCACTAGAATAGGCTCAGGATATCTAGGTTATTCAAATAGCAGTGCATCTATGAGGCATCAGACAGATCTGAACTGAAAGGTCAATACTTTTCAACACTGTTTAAAACGCTGCTAGAATACTGTTAAAAGGCTTTCCAATGATTAAGAGTAGCACTGGTTGGTGCTGTGCTCTACTTAAATTTTTTAGGTTAAAACCTTAGGAAGAGCTACACATAGAATCATAGAGTCATAGAACGGTAAGGTTGGAAGGGACCTCATGGATTATCTAGTTTCAACCCCCTGCCATGGGCAGGGACACCTCCCACTAGTACAGGTTACTCAAGGCCTCATCCAACCTGGCCCTGAACACTTCCAGGGAGGGAACAGCCACAACCTTCCTGGGCAACCTGTGCCAGTGTCTCACCACCCTCACTGTCCACCTGGAAACCAGTGCCAAGTGGCATCCCTCAGGGGTCAGTGCTGGCACCAGTGCTGTTTGACATCTTTGTCAGGGACATGGACAGAGGAATCAGTGCACCCTCAGCAGGTCTGCAGATGGCACCAAGTTGTGTGGCACAGTCAACTTGCTAGAGGGCAGGGATCCATCCAGAGGGACCTGCACAGGCTACAGAGTTGTACCCAAGCCAACCTCATGAGATTCAGCAAGTCCAAGTGCAAGATCCTGCACCTGGGTAGGCACAATCCCAAGCACAACTCCAGGCTGGGTGGGGAATGGCTGAGAGCAGCCCTGAGGAAAAGGCCCTGAGGGTCTGGGCTGATGAAAAGCTCAACATGAGCCTGCAGTGTGTACATGCAGCCCAGACAGCCCACATACCTCCATATAATTTCTATGTGAGGAACACATAGATTTTACAGTAACCAATCTAATTTTTTCTACTATTTTGGTGTGGTTTCATGTTTGAAACCCAAGATTTACTTAATACTCTACATCAAAATGTCAACATTTAAAAATGACATTTATAATATCTCTCTTTGTGACATCTGAGCTCTACTAATTGTGTTTTTGTGCTAAGCTGTCTCCAGGTAGACTTTCTTCCTTCCCCATTTTGCTTGTTCCTTGCAAATCTATACTTTTTAAATCACGTGACCAATTCACATCAGCTTCAAATCACTGAAGCTATAATTATGTTTTGTTATATATGACAATTGTGACTGGTGTTCACAGTCAGACCTGGTTCCCTGATGTGTGATCTAACAAACACAGAAGACAGCCCTGTTCCTAAATTGCCTGTAATTGTAATCAAGGCCAGACATAAAAATTAGATGCAATAAACATTGGAACAGTACAGAAGAAAGGAGATGATGAATATCATAATAAGAAAGCTCATGTATATGTCACAAATAAGATCATTCTCTGGTACACAGTAAGGTCTTCTTTAGATGCTTTATGAACTAGCAATTTAAAGCCAAACAAATCACAGCACTCAAACTCTTGTCTTCTATGAGAAGAAAAACTGACCAGAGTTGAATTTGAGAAGACTTTTGCACAGCACTATCTCTGTATATGTCCTTGAAAATACTAAATGTCTGCTTTTTAATTAAAGCAACACTTAATAAAATGCAACAAAAAGTACATTACACAACTAAATTAAATCAGTATAGAAATCTACACTGGGCAGAAATGCCACATTTGCACCCCAATTCTTAAGCTTCCACATATAACTATAAATAGCTATTATTCTGTGTGAGAAATTGTAACTACATTTTACTGAGGCCACTCCAGTACACGCACACAAAGGACTGATGATATTTTGAGGTCACTTCCAACCCCTACCATTCTGTGATTCTGTGATACCAGCCTGGAGGAAAGAATGATTTTGCAATGTATCCGAGTGCCAAAATCTCAGTTCTTGCTTGTGTTGGGCACTTTAATAAGGACATCAGAAAACCTTCTGTCACTTTTGAACCAATACAGAGTTTCTCCTCTGTATTATCTTAAGGATAATAAAGGAAGTATTATTGTAATGCTTCCTCCATTTTAATTTTAAAGGTTGATGGTTTTCGTGGGGGAACATTTGTGCTCTTTTTTTGGTAGGAATCAATTCCTGATTATGGTTTGACTCTTTTATCTCTTTGATCTTATTCTTTAATAACATCCACCAGTTAATAAGATTTGTACTTAAGCAGTACTGTCCCAGCTGAATATTTGCACATTTCAGATACTCCTAGCTATAGACTGCACCTGGTAAGAAACCACTGACTGTAAGACTAAGATCTCTCTTCTTCACATGAAGAGCTCCAGAGCTGCTATATACAATGTGTAGCCCAAAGTGCCACCAGCCTCAGCTGAATGCTGCATGGCCTCACAGATGTCTCCAGTGCTAGGTTACTGCCTGAGACACACAGAAGCACCATTTTTCTTTTGCAGAAGGGATTTCTTTTAAGACTGAAAAGTTTGGCAAAGCAGCCTAAGGCAAATCCATACTGCATGTCATCTGCTCTGACGTGGCAGACAGGCAGAGCTGGCAATTAGTATTTCTTTGTCTATAATCTTTATGAGTTTATTATTGGTGGGAAGAAACAGAAATATGGTATAGACAGAATTTACTCAGAGCATCACTTCTTTTATGCCAGATTTTATTCATGAATGTGTGTACTTTTTTTCTCAGATAAAGGACACCCATTCTTTTCTAAATATTCCAATATTATTTTCCAGATAAACAGGCCAGTACTACCAGCATTTCATTACTGTTCACAGTTGGTGCTCTGTAATTCTATGTAATTTTAATTAAAGAAGAATTCTGAGACAATCTCCCCCTGTGCTACCACCAAGCATACAATTAACTGTGTACAATTTCTGCTGGGAACAGTCACACAGTGATTTCAGATTAATAATTTATTATTGCTTCCATATTTGTATTAAAAAAAAAAAAAGGAAACATGGGCTATGAAAAAACCATGTACTGAAAACTATGAATTTGAAAGGTCTGTTTCCTTGGTGTAGATTTTAAACCTCAGGAACTCATAATTCTGTCCTGTGGACGATGAAGATAAATAATCTCCTTAGCTTTACCCTCTGAAAATTGCATGTTGGAAAACCCTTACCGTATGCTTGAGTGAGGAAAGCAATAGAAGCAATTTCATGCCCAACCTTTCATCATGTTTTTGGTCTTGAGTAAATGATTGTTCTAGTACTTCCAATATTGAAGATCCAATTTCAGATCTTGACTGCTCTGGGGTTTTCTTCACATTTGAATCAATAAATAATAAGTGCAACTGGCTTTCCAGAAACAGACGCATTTGTGCCACCTTCTTCAGCAAATTCAAAAAGCAGGGCTTTTAGTGTGACTGCTCACACCCAGTAATCTTTATGGTGCTGAGGGACAACTGGAACAATTCTACAGAGAACTTACCTGAAAGCTTCTTAAGGGAGATTCCTCCAAATCAGAGGAGTAAAAATACAGCCCAAACTTCTTCAAATGCTGGAGTAATGAGGGAAGTCGCTTGAATGCTGCCATAATGACTTCAATGAATGACTTCAAATCAGAATACTCTGTACAGCTCCTTGTTCAGAAGGTTTCATATCCACTCTTCCTCTTGTCTTTCTTGAATTTTGGAGACTGTTAGGGAATACCATGACTTGGTCAGTAGGAAAGATTCAGGCACTTAGTAAATGAGATCAAAATACAACTTAATCCAGAAGTAAAGTTTCTATTTCCACCTTAGCTGATTTCTTCCCTGCACAACAGAAAAACATACTTCAGGGACCTATGTTATCCCACCACTAACTGGTACTTTGATTTGGCAATGGAAACAACTTTCCTCACAAGGAGCAGTAATCAAACACTAAAAAATTTCTTCCAAGTAGATGCATCCATTTGCAAATTGGACTGCTTAGGAAGCTGGGATGCCCAAATTACAGGCTCAGAGAATTGTCAGGGTTGGAAGTGACCTCAAAGATCATCCAGTTCCAACCACCTTGCCACAGACAGGGACACCTCACACTAGATTAGTTTGCTCAGAGTCCCATCCAACCTGGCCTTAAAAACTACCAGGGGTGGGACTTCCACCATTCTCCATTAAAAAAGAAACTCAGCACAGTATGTCAGTATCTTACTTTGTTGTCTGAGAGAACGGCAGAACTTCTAAGATTAAAAATTGTTACCTGCATTCAGTGTCACTCTGAGAACCTTACAATGTGCATGAATTCATTTAGAAGCATTGTTCCAGGCAGCTATTTTTACAAATATAAAGGGACCATTTAATAATTGAGTGAAATTCTAAGTTCTCACACACCTTAAACATCAGGCTACTCATGTTACAAATAATATGCATTTGAAGTGTAAGCGTTAAACAGTTTCCAAGTGCTTTTAAAGAATCAGAATCATAGAATGGTAAGGTTGGAAGGGACCTCAAGGATCATCTAGTTCCAACCCCCTGACATAGGCAGGGACACCTCCCACTAGTACAGCTCAGTCAAGGCCTTGTCCAACCTGGCCTTGAACACCTCCAGGGAGGGAGCAGCCACAACCTCCCTGGGCAACCTGTGCCAGTGTAAAACACCCTCTCTGCAAACAACTTCCTCCTAACATCCAGTTTCAATCCCCCCTCTGCCAGTTTAAACCCATTGTCCCTTGTCCTGTCGTTGCAAGACCTTGTCAATAGTCCCTCCCCAAGCTTCCTGTAGCCCCCTTCAGATCCTGGAAAGCTACTCTAAAGTCTCCTGGAAACCTTCTCTTCTCCAGGCTGCAGAGCCCCAACTCTCTTAGCCTGTCCTCAGATCAGAGCTGCTGCAGCCCTCTGAGCATCTTCGTGGCCTCCTCTGGACTGGCTCAAACACTTCCATGTCCTTCCTGTGCTGGGGGCTCCAGAACTGCACACAGTTCAGACCTATTAAAAGGCATCTGTTTATAAATTATTGATTTTACCCTACTGGAAACAGTCAACAATTGATGTGTGAGTAGAAGTTTTTGTTTATCTTAATATGGTGAATCCCCTTTAGCTAAGAGAGCAGAAAGATGGACTGAGCTTTCAGGAGTGTTCAGACTTTGCCTAAACAACTTCACACTGATAATAGTAGACATTTTACGTCCATCACCAGAATGAGTCCATTGTCCCATTGTGTTTGAGCAAACATGTTACCATTTTCAATTCCTTTCTGCTTTTCTGAGGCAAACAAGTGTTTCAAAAATATGAACTTCAGCTACAGGCAAACCACAGAGAAACACTTATGACCACCTCCCCATTTTCTTATGTAAAAGATGTTGCTTGAGAAACACTTCAAGAAAAATAACCTCACTAAAANTTCTGGTACTTTCTTGAGATAAAATGTGTCTTAATGTTTTTTCCAGACATTCGGGACAGTGGGGGACCTAAGCCTGTGATGGTGTATATTCACGGAGGGTCCTACATGGAAGGCACTGGAAATTTATATGATGGCAGTGTTCTAGCAAGTTATGGGAATGTGATAGTCATCACAGTCAACTATCGCCTTGGGGTGCTTGGTAAGAAGCTTTCAGCTTTCCATTAATCCCTGCTATCCGCAATGCAATTCATGTCGTGCGTGAGAATGTATTAAAAACCCACAAACAAACCAGAGAAGAACAACAACTTTGGGCTGTCTTTGTAAAATGAAAGGTTTGTATTCTGGGGATGAGATATAAAGATGTTGCAAGTGTTATCTGGAAGAACCTCTTGTCCTGCTTTTAGTGGTATGAAACAGATATTCACACTGCTGAGCTGTTAGACAGAAGAGTTCTGTTGGGTTTTTCTGCTGCTTGTAACAGTGATGCTTTACTTCATAGACAGCTACATTAGGTCTTTTGGAAACATTCGGTCACAGACAGTAGGGTTTTCTGTTGGACGAAACAGATCCTGAGTTTTTCATGTTCTGTAAAAGCAAAGGAGGTTATGAAAACATTTTGTAAGAGCTGTGCTTCTTCCCTGTTTGTTTTGAGCTTTGTTGTGGTTCCAGTTCTTCCAGTATCTCTTTTCTAGGTCAAATTAGAGAGCGATCGGAGTTGCATTTGAGTGGTTCAAATACAGTGAATGGATGTGCTGATGCTGTTGGCAGACCCATGGGGTACTCCTCTGCTGGGCTGTATTACTGAAAACTTTTACTTGCTGTTTTTTCACATTTGTGCTCTAGGTTTGCCAGCTCTTGTGACAATATGATTGTTGCTCTTTACTTCTGCACACTCTACCAAAATGTTGCATGCTGAAACTCCAGAAAGCAGGAATTGAATTCTAGGATGTTACAGGGGTTGGACCAGTAAATTTTCAGAATACTTACATAGGTATGAGAGTATTCCCTGTTGTGTCTGAAGCCAAGGATAGTCAGGTGTCACTCACAGCAGCGAGCTTGTTCTGAAGACCAGTCAACTTTCTTTTCAGTTCATGACCATTAGCAATACCTGCTGCTCTGATCTTCTTTTGTGTGACTCTTTCATTTCATCTGCACTCTGTTTCTTTGTGTCTTGAATTCGTTTAGCACGACCCCCAGATTTGTCACCTCTGATTTGCTCATCTGGGTAATTTTCTTCCAGTGGTTTCATTTTTGTTAAAATTTGACATCTGAATACACCTGAATTTTGGAGGGAGGGAATAGATTTTGGTTTAACAGTCTGCTAGAATTGTGTTTTATGAGGGAGTGAATCATTTCCAGAAAACCTCTAACTGATTTTGCTGGATTTATCTTCTTAGTATCCAGTTGAAGGTTTCACTTGTCATATACTTCTTTAAGGAAGGAAATTCTAATATTTTGTACGTTTTTCTCCCTCCTCCTGTCTTTCAGCTTATAGAGTGATTTCAAGTCCTAGGCACATACTAATGCAGCAGTTGATAACCTGTAATGTGTGCTGTCATCCTTGCTATTTCAAACACTGGTCTATGTTACATGCCAGTAGTATTCTGTCCATAAATACAGTATGTATTATCTGAAAGCACAGTTTATTTTTGTGAATTATTTAGTCTAATTCCTAAATCACTTGTAGCTGTGGTGTTTGAGAGGGCTAGTTGCTTGAAAGACGAAAATTAATTCACTTCTGTGGATAGTAATGACTTTTCCACATGTAATTTAACAGTGATCCCTGAGGTAACCCATTGCTAACATCTTACTGAGCTTAGGAGGATTTCATTTGTGTTCCTGCTTTTGTGGTTCTTTGGACTTTGTGGTCTTTACAGACCCTCGAGGGGCAGTGAACTAATTTGCTTTTAAGCAGGACCTATTACATTAAAACCTCTAAAACTCACAGTAGAATCCAGTGATTGGTATGAATACTTGAAATTACTTTCAAGCTAACTACAATAACCCTGTACCAGGCTTGCAGGGTTTTCTTAGTAAAATAAATGCACCCATTCACTGTATGTAGAAGTTGTTCGTGTAGTATGTACCTGGTACAGTGCCTGTTTGTTATGTATTAAATAAATAATAATCACATGTCACTAAATAGGTAGTGTAGAAGCAAAGTAGTACTCCCAAAACAGAATCTGCACAGTTTGCATTTTTTCTACCTGGTCTTAAGATAGCCTCCAAGCAGAACCTTTTGCATAATCATAGTAGATATTGACTTCTGCTGGTTTAAAACCCTTGTTCATCATCTCTGTGCAGCAGGATGTTACCCTTTGCAGTCACATTAAATAAAATATGGGTTTCAAACACACAGCTGACAAATTCTCAGCTCGCCTTACCTGATCATATCCCATAAAGATGTGAGGTTCAGCTTTACTCTCTGCTGCCTGTGGGACACCCTAGATCTCATTTCATTGCTGTATAAAATGCCTGGCTGTACAGGGAGAAGTAATATAGGGATTTTTTTTTTTTTTCCATGTGAGAAGATGTAGGGACAAAATAAAGTCTTAGCTTCTCACTTTCGTATGACCTTTGTTGGTCTGGGTTTCTTGTATCTTAACATAGACGACCTCTGCAAGTCCCAGGAGTTTGGCTGTGATTACACTGAGTTTCATACTGTGACATTTCTTAACAAGAGGCCAGATAAATAAATATTTAGAGCTGCAACAGCAGCATTTCCATCCAGATCTATCATGATGGAAAAGGAGGCTATGCTGTGATATTAGATTCCTTACAGTACTATTATTAAGTCCACAGTAGACAGGTTTTGGTGGAATTCAGATTATTTTTCTGTTTATTCTGCTTCAAAGCATCCTTTACCATATAGACTAATCTGCTTGAAGGTCTGAATTTTATGGAGATGCAAGATTTGCTTCTAAATAAAATATTAGAAATGTGAAGGTGAAATCCATTTGGTAAAGAGAAAACAATGATAAAAATTAAAGCAGTATGGAGCAAGTGCATTTAAAAACCGAACAAAACCCCAGTGAGTTCCTGATTCAGCTTTGAAGCAAGGCCGAGAATGAAGTCTGTTAGAATCTTTCCTTAGAGAATGATAAGATGGAAACAAGAAGTGTTTGCCCTGAAAAATTGAGGACTACTGAATAAGAAGCCATTGGAAGCAGACTATTTATATCTTCTTTAGATTCTGCTTAAATGCAAGGCTTGCGCAAACAGTCTCGTCTAGCGACAAAGACTGCATGAGTAGTCTAATACCCTTGAAGGACAGGAGACAGCAGTAAGTGCAGGCATACTTTTATGCCTTGTTTTTAGGAAAGGACAGGTAGAAAGACAAGTTTGGGTTTTGAACTCAGCTAATGTGAGACTTGAGATGTTTGTTTAACATACATGCACCTAGTAAAAGGCAGGAGGTTTTTATTTAAATTTTATAACAGAAATGTAAAAGGATTGTGCAAGGAGTCTGTTTAAGACCCAGATTTAATACTGTCAGTGCTGGTTTCTGTCTTCTGTCTTAGGAAAGGTTTATTTGGAAAACAATGCTTTGGGTCAGCATTGACTACAGCCTCTTTTGCTCTCAAGAGAGGAAAGGAAGGACAGACCTGGTTTATACTAACTGTGTGCTCATTTCTTTATTTTATTAATTTATACTTTGTGTTCTTGATTAACTTTCAAGTGCAGGACTTTAAGAGAACTGAAATAAACACTTTTAACACAGCTCACAAACTGGACTGGGGAAGGGAAGAATGATTCATGGGAATCTTTAGGTTAAGAACTGCATTAAGTTCCACATTTTTATCTCTTTAAGAGGCAGTGTGTTTTTCCCTGCAGAAATAGTTAATTGTCATTCCAAGGATCTGGTTCAAAAAATAGTCATAAAGATAAAAGAAGGGAAAAAATGTATTTTTTTTTTTTTTAGTTGGTGTTTTAAATGCTATCTGCACTGGGAAGGTAAATGTTTTATAAGACCATAATTTATGCCAAAAGAGAAGCACACCCAGAAGTGAGTCTTGGTTATGCTTTCTTTAATTATGAGCAGTTTTCCATTTTTGAGGAGGTATTGGAATCTTTGCTGTCATTTAGTCTTTTGTTTATATCATCACCCTTTATTTGGACACTGTTGTCTGGGATTACTGAGTAGAAATCCTATCCGAGTATACTGCAACTTCATTTCCCGCCCCCATTTACAATTTTAATGCTGAAAGTAAAATCACTGCAGCACACTCAAAGGCCTGATGTCCTTATTCTTACTACTACATTATTCCCCAAATCACTGCACTGAAATCAATGGGGCTCCAAAGTACAGTGCTTCCTTTTGTAACAGAGCCTAGCTGCCTAGAATTGGAAATGATATAATGAGGAAAAAGGGTACTGGAAAAGTCCTATTCATGCACAGAGCTTCTGAGAAGAACTGTTCTTAGAAGAGGACTGTTGTGTTTTCCATCCCAAATCTCAAATTTTCAGCAGTGTGTTGGTTTGCAACATTTACGTCAAAATATAACTCGGAATGGTGAGAACAGAACAGAGCAAAAATACTGTCACAAAAGCCCTTCCCTACTTTGGTTAATGGCTGTTAGAGCTTTAGGGATGATGTAGTGATGCAAGATGAGTCTAATTAAGCCTTAACATGTTTTGTTGCTGTGTGTCAGGATACATTAGGGAAATGCATTATTTGTGAATGTACATATTGCTTCTGTGTCAAATCATACCAACTGGTGGTATCTTACTGGCTGCAGAGGTAGGTGAAATGTAAGGATTAAGCCTAGCAGTAAGCATTGAGCAATCTGTGCCAAGCCCAGTGGCATTTCTGTCATTATCCATCTATCAGTCAGCAAAACGTTGCACATTCCCAACAGCCAAAAATTAATGCACAACCTTTCCTTTATGAGTAACTTTATGCACGGGGGTTTGTTCCCTTTAGTAATTCCAGACTGTAGCCTGGTGAACCTTTTCATGGGCACAAGAATGATCTAGTTAACCCTTTGCAGGATGGAATACAGAGATGAGAATATACTATAATGGAAAATAATTTAGAACAACTTGGACGTACCTGCCTGTGTCAGGAGTCTAATTCTATTGTAATTGACTGTAGAGTCTTGTCTTGCTTTTATGTTCTTCTAAATAAAATAAGTTGCCTTTTCTTTTTTCCCCAAGTTTTGTTTTTTTTTTCCAAATTAGGTCTGTTTTGTTTTGTGTTGTTTTGTTTCAGTATCAATCTCATTTGTCATTTTAGTAATTATTTGTACTACTCCCATCACATAGCTTGGAGGCTTCCTCTTCTGTTTATTTTGACATAATGGTAATACTACTGAAAATATTAAACAGAGAATATCTTTCAAGTATGTTTGAAAATCACATAACAAATTTAGAAATAACCCTTTCAAAAATTACTTCATTCCAGATTAATTTTCATATTTTATAAAGATGTTATGATGAATCAGTATCCTGTGTCATATGCATAGCCTATCATGTTCCTATTCTACAACCTCTGGAGAGTTGTCTCTGTCCCTGCAGATAAGGAAGGGAGATGCTTCTTCATTTCAGTAACAGTTAGCATCACCCGCTCATGGCATAGGGCATATTCAGTGTAACAGTGGAATAAGAAAGTGTATTCAAAGTAACAGTGGAATGTATATGTTGGTTAGATATCCAAGGAGATTAAAAATGGAGCAAGATGTTTTCTCCCCCCTACATTGCTTAGGCTGTGAGGTTTTCTTTTATAGTTCACGATTTAATATCCAGTAAAAGTGGGAAAATGTTTGATCGTTAACATCAGTGACAAGCACATCCATTACCTTTTTATGAAACCTTAAAGGTACTGTCAAGAGATGGAATTTTATTCTGTCTTTGCTCTTCCACCAAAGGGTCTCTGATGAGCCTTTTTTTTCTAGTATCCATTACCTAATATGTTTGAGTAAAAGTGATAGATGAGCAGAAGATTATATATTATTGCCTAATTAAAAATACGTTATATCAAAAGTAAAGATGGGAAATTAATAGCAAAACACATCAGAATCTGCAGTCCAAAATTATTAATTCAAGTCTTCTTAATTGGAAGGGCATGCAGAGAATGATAATTCATAAATACTTTCAGGGACTCTTGGCAACTTCATAACAAGTCTCCTTTAGATAGACTTTAGATAGAATATTAAGATGCTTATGAATGAAATTTTAACATTTGGGGATTAGGCAGTAGGGAAGGTGTCCAGAAGGCTTTATCTGATCTCACCTTAGCCTTGGGCATCACTGTTTCTTCATATGAAGCACTCCAAATGAATTTGATGCTAGATAAATAGAAGAAGATAAGCTGAGAGGCGTACTGCAGTTATCTATTCCCTCTGGTGGTGTACTTCACAAGGTCTGATTAGCACATGCTTAGAATTCTAAAACTGTATTAGACAATTCTTATTTAATAGAGTAGGTAACCTCAGGTCAGCCTGGTTTGCAGGAGGCCCGAGCACAGCTCAGATAGATTTACAGTGTCCTAATTTCATAGGTCCATTAATAGAATTAACATTCAGATCTCAAACCTACTGTAATTAATGACATTTTGGTGGCTTTTTTTCCTGGTTTTTATTTTCTTAATGTGAACTGGTACCAGTCAAAGGGAGTCATGCATGCAGTGAAGCAGAGAAGGGAAGATTACCACACTTGAGTCTGTACCATCAAAATGACAAAACGGACTGGCGGTAAACAATAGGTTAGCGACTAGATATGTTTAAAGGGTCAACTGCAGTGCACAGCAGGTGACATATTTATGAAATGGAAACCCTGAATATATAGTGCACTTTTAAAATGAACCATTTCTTTTCTATTTGTGCTTTTTCTAGCACAGCAAATTGACATTATCCACCTGCTTGGATAGACGGATGCACACATTTGTTTGTTTGTTGTTTTGTTTTGTTTTGTTTTGTTTTTCTCCCATTCTACAAAGACATCATTTTGTTTGCCATTTAATAGGTTTCTATCTTGGTACAGGTACATTTTAAATAACAGGTTTATTCTAACATTTGTCACTGCACTTCATTTTTGGTAAACAGAAAAATAACAAATAACAAACTTTAAAACTATTCGTTTTGGTGGAAGAGCAGTTTGTGTCTTTTCTGTCAAGAGAAATTACTTTTTGGTAAGACAAATTCCCTTGATCAATATTTAATCATGTAATAAAAGTATTCCAGGTTTTCCAAATAGCAGATTTATCTCTGAGAGCATAATAAACCTCAACTTGATAATGTATGCAAAATAGGAAAGAAAAAGTGTTCATGGAAGACAAATTACAGACATCTTAACTCCCTTGGAAAAAAAATCAATGTCTTTAACTATATTCTACATGAAGTTATCTGTAATTTCTGTGATCTGGCTATCTGTAGCTACCCTCATTTTCCTCTGAGTAATATTTGACCAAATTACTTTTACATAATGACTGACCCTGTAGAAAACCTCTAATCCACAGTATCACAAATGTTTCAGGTATACGAAAGAACTTGTGTTATGCCCCATACAATGTCCTAAAGGACTAAAGGAAATGCTTTCAAGCTGAAGCAGGGGAGGTTCAGGTTGGATGCTAGGAAATGTTTCTTCACTGAAAGGGTTCTCAAACATTGGATTGTACTAAGCCTTTTGTTGTCTCCTGATGGAAGACTTGTTGGGAAGCCAGACCTGGCCTCAGCAGCAGCAGCTGCTCTACCTTTTCCAGAATGCCAAACTTCCCAGGATAGGATGTATTTGACTGCAAACCAAGAGGTGGTTGTAAATACAGGGCATTCCAACACTGAAATAATCCTCTGAGTTTCCTCTATTCTGATTTTCAGTCAAGACAGGAATACATTAAGAAATAAGCTGTGGCTTAGCATCTGGGTTAGATCTGTGCCTAGCTTTGGTGGGCTGGGCACTTTTCACTCTTGAGTAGTTAATGCCCAGAAAAAAATCAAACGAAGATTCTTTTGGCACTTCTGATAGAAGTAGTAGGACAAGTAGAGATCATATTTTTGAATACCCAATTTGCTGCATTTAATTACATGTATTAAAATAGTCCCAAGTTTTCTGAAACTTAAATCAATCTGTATACTGTGGGGCTTTGGAAGCAAGAGATAACTCGACAGGGATTTCCATTGCAAATGTTGCTCTCATTTTTCACACATTTCAAGTGCATAAAATTGCTTGGTTTATGTTTGTTCGTGTGCAAATTAGTTTACATATATAGGTACTAGCTCAAATACTGTTCTGATACTTCTTTGATCTAATACCTCAGGATATTTTTGACACCAGTTGAACAAGATCTGTATTTTAAGGTTGTAACAGCGGTTTTTAATGCTTCAAAAGAGTAATGGGAACAATAGATGTAGAGGACAAAACACCTGTGGCAGCAGTACTGGCGAGAGAGGGTCCTAGTTTTGTTCATCCATTTAACTGTGTGATCCATTTGTAAGTGCCTGCTTTAGCCAACATAGGAAATACTACAGTGAAATGTAGCAATTTGCATTACTTTTCAACAGAGAATATATAGAAGACTGCAATGTTTGATATAGTGATTTCTGACACCCCACGATGTACTAGCAAATAAATATTGTTTTGGTGAAAGCTGAGTTTGAATACATTATTACATGAAAAACTGCTAGATGAAGGCCTGTGAAAGGCCACAGGAAATGATGTATATTGGTTAACATCCCTATTAAGCAAAGGATGAAAATTACCTTCAAGCCACTATAAATAATAATAGATACTAACATATTTGTAGAAGTAGTTTGAATATCTCTTGTGTTGTACATGTTGCAAGCTAAAGATAGTTTAAAAAAATACTTATGTATCTTAATTAAATATTTGAAATATATTCTCCATGTTTCAGGAGGTTTATTGTTGCTCTAAATGAGAAACAAGACAGAAATAAATCTTATTGGAGCTTTTCCTTGTTCTGCAGTAATTTTCCACTTTTTTTTTGTTTCAAGATTCTAATGAATCAGAATCAAAAAGGAGTGAGCAGTCTTTCTCTGGGAGACTCACTAAACATTCAAGAATTATACAGGTTCCACAAGTTATTTTTTTCTATGCTTTTCTGTCAGCTCTTGCAATGTTTGATTTTTTTATTTTTTTTTTAAATCTACATTCATTATAATTTATCTTCTCAGCAGTTTTCACCAGGATTTCAGTGAGGGAACTTAGGTTGGCATAGGTATGCAGAAAAAAAATCTTGCTTTTGTGTAATTAAGAATGAAGTCTTTGGTGTAGAAGTACAAAATATAAAGATAGAAGAGGCATAGTGCCATAAAACTCCAAATCATTTCAAAGAGGAAAGGTATACATATCCCTAACCTGTTTTCCTCTCTTAGGTTCTAACATCCTGCCAATTTGGTAAGCACTTATTTGTGTCAAGGACATTGAGGTGCTGGAGCATGTCCAGATAAGGACAGTAAGGCTTGAGAAGGGCAGTGAGGATCATGAAAAGCCTGGAGTACCTGGTTTGAGAGAAGCATCTGAGGGAGCTGGGGCTGTTCACTCTGGAGGAGTGCTATTAAAGGAACGTGCTAGCCCTGAACTCTAGGCATCATTCTGACCTTCTCCAGGAATCTCACAATTTCCAACCAGAGATTTGAGCAAGGCCTCTTACTTTGGCTTATAACTTCAAACATTCGCTCTCTATCAGCTTAATTTAATGCAAGAATTTCTCGGCCTCAAAAATACATAGAACTGCCTCCTTGCTCTCTACAACTACCTGAAGGGACGTTGGAGCAAGGAGGAGTCAGCCTCTTCTTGGTGCAAAGTGACAGAACCAGAAGAAATGGTTTCAGGCTGCGCCAGGGGAAGTTCAGGCTGGATGCTCAGAAATATTTCTTCACTGAAAGGGTTCTCAAACATTGGAATGGTCTGCCCAGGGTGGTGGTGGAGTCACTGTCCCTGGAGCAGTTCAAGTAGCCTGTGAACCTGGCGCTTAGGCACATGGTTTAGTGTTGACCTTTCAGTACTGAGTTGAGGATTGGATTGGGTGATCTTTGTGGTCTCTTCCAAGCAGATATATTCTGTAATTCTGTATCATCTCACTGATTTCAGTGAGGTACATAGGGGAAAATTAATTTCTTCCATCAAAGTTTGTTTCCATCTCTACTTGTTAGAATTTATGGCACGTTAGTTGATTTGCTTCTTCGGCTGAGGTATTCCTTTCAGCTTCAGCAAAATACCTTAGCTCCACTGAAAATGGGTTTGCATTTCAGCTGTAAAGCAGTGAGATGCAATAGGGTGTGTTTTACAGAGCCATTAATGCATGCCCCATGTGTACTGTGGGGCATGAGGCCAGAGGCCATGTGCTTTCAGCTACACATGAACCATATTAATGATCCTGTAAAATACACTCCTGTGCATCTTAATGATATTATAATTACTCATTTTATTATTACATGCCTCTTGAAAAAAAATTCTCTAAATATTTTCCTTTGGCTTTTATAGAGTCCTTAACTAGGAAGGCTAATTTATGGTGGACTGAAAGGGAAATGTTCACAGTAAAAGGAGTATTAACTTTCTTTTCACCATTTCTTTCTGATTAATTGATGTTTTCTCTTTTAACACTTCAGGAGCTTGCAAATCCTGCATCTTCAAAGCTTACAAATCATTTCATTGTTGAGTTTCTCCTGTTGTAATTAATAGCTGTTCGGATGTACGTCACTTGGATTTTGTCTATCATTAGGTTCTTGAATGTATATTAACAAGACAAAATGGAAATTTACTCACTGTTTCATGTATTCTCTTTCTAAAAGGAAAGCATTCACTAAGTGTGCACTTTGCTGGTACATGTCTTTTTTAATGTGGGTTTCTACAACAAAAGATGTGCTAAAAACCGTTACTGATAAATGATGAGGTACCATATGCCTTGTTCAGCAACCACAACATTCAGCATCTGCAGTGGTGCCCAAATTCCATCCTTGCAGTTGTGTCTAACTGAATGTTATGGAAGTGACGATCACAATTTGAAATTCATGGTTACCTTCTTAAATAGCTTTAAAATGAGGCATACATTTCCTTTTCTTTCCTCTCCATAAGCACATAATGTGGGTTTTTTCCTCCATCCTTTGAAATTCTATATAGTTTTGGGCTGCTTTCATTTCATAAATATTTCATGGCTAGTGTTTTGATCTCTGGTTCAAATTCAGTCATGGCTGCAGATGTTTTTCTTCAAAAGTTTCTTTTGAAAGTTCTGTATGCAAACATATTTACAAACAGGAGACTATGCAGTAGGTGTAGTGGAACTGATTATTTTGAAGAAGTGTCACCTAGAATCAGTTTTAAACTTTTTTTTTTTTTTCTTCTTCAGACATGCAAAATATAGAACCCACAGCATTTTTTTGCTATAGTGTATGATAGATGCAGATGAGGGTCCTAAAACTCTGGGTAATCTCATGGACTCGGGAAAACACCCTCCTCTTGCTGATTAGTGTCTTGTAACCACTTCCAGGTTATCACAGAGTAGGCCCTCTTGCAAGCAGCTGTCCCTAGGAATCATCTCCTTTTCTAGAACCTTATCTCTTTTCACCAGAACCAACCACAAAAAGGAAATGGCATGTGTTTTGTGCCAAAGAATCAGCAATTACATTTTTCATCCATAGGAGAACTGCTTGGTGCAGTGCCTCTGGAAGGGGTGGAGATTCTTCTTCTGCTAACTGAGAACCAAATAAAACTGGGCCATTGTGTTTGTTTTTCTCTGCTATTCCCATTCTTGTAAGCACCTTTGTGGCTCACTACTGCTGCAGTCTTCACAATGTTCCAGAATAAGTCTGGACGGATTTTCAATATTGGACTGATAGAATGTGGAGCTTTTTCTGCTTTTATATGGTTCTTTTACAACACTCCCACAAAACAATTTTGAAAAATGAGCCCAGGTAGATTTATTTTCCATTAAGGACTGAATGCTGACATTTGGATGATGGAAATAGATAAACCAAGTTCCTTTGTATGACTATACAGGGGAGAGCTTTTGTCATGAGACTTCACTTTTCATGTACACAAGCACTTAGTCGGTCTTTTGATGCTAAAACTTTTGAGTTCTTTAAAAGCTTTTTCCATCACATTCTCTGTGGTTCCTCAGTGTATCCTCCTTGGAGATCTGCAGAAGTTAAGTAAAGATAATCAATCTTACTCTGAAAGAAACAAAATTAGTTGGGAAGATCAATGCGTGTTAACAGTTGCTTGTTAAAGTCATCCTGCGAAGTTGCAGAACCCAGCAGAAACATATTCAGGACACAGTTCTTAACTTCTCACTCCCAAGTAAGCAACATAGAGGAGGACAAAGGACATGAAAACGAGCACGTGAAGGGGTTTGGTTTCCATTAGCTTCAGTTTAAGTTTTTGTAGAATGAGGAATAAATTTCCAAAAAAAATCACAAAAATACAGACTCCTCTTAGAGTCTACCAAAAGGACAGGTGCCAGTGGGGCTGATCATACAGGATATTCCAACAATAACCTTATTTACTGTGACGGTGGCCAGACACTGGAAATGGTTGCCCAGAGTGGTTGTGAAGTCTCCAGTGGATGAAAATGTTCAAACTCCACTTGCACACAGTCTTAACTGAGCTGCCGCAGCTGGCCGTGGTTTAGGCAGGGGAGGTCGTGGATTAAACAATCTCTGGAGGTCTTTTCTACATCATGACTGTGGTTCTGTGATCTTAAGGCATCAATGGGATACCACTTACTATGAGGGGACAGATGAATTGTTTTCTAGATGTCTGTCTGATCTTTCAACTCACAGAATCACAGATTGGTAGGGGTTGGAAGGGACCTCTGGAAATCATCCAGTCCAAGCCTCTGCTAACACAGGTATACTGAGATCAGGTTGCACAGGAACATGCCTAAGTGGGTTTTGAAAATCTCCAGAGGAGACTTCACAGCGTTTCTGGGCAACCTGTTCCAGCGCTCCACCAGGCTGGAAGTAAAGAAGTTTCTCCTTATGTTCAAGTGAAACCTTCCATATTCTAGTTTGCTCCTTGTCTTACGGCTGGCTGCTGCTGATCCGTGCAAGCCTTACCGCTGCATAGGCTGGACATGGGAGTGAACAGCCCATCCTAGTTCTCTCACTCAAATAATGTGCTTTTCTGCAAAGCAGTAATCACACTGCTACCTTTTTTTTTT
>VWZE01005143.1:122377-145605 GCA_013396675.1 Eubucco bourcierii
TACTATCAGGTCCCCTCGAAGCCTTCTCTTCTCCAGGCTGAAGAGCCCCAACTCCCTCAGCCTGTCCTCATAGGAGAGCTGCTCCAGCCCTCTGATCATCTTTGTGGCCCTCCTCTGGACCCGCTCCAACACTTCCATGTCCTTCCTGTGCTGAGGGTTCCAGAACTGCACACAGGACTCCAGGTGGGATCTGACAAGAGCACAGTAAAGTGGCAGAATCAGGTGACCACCTCCCTTGCCCTGCTGACCGCGCTTCTCTTGATGCAGCCTAGGACTCGGTTGGCTGTCTGGGCTGCATGTGCACACTGCAGGCTCATGTTGAGCTTTTCATCAACCCAGACTCCAAGGTCCTTTTCCTCAGGGCTGCTCTCCAGCCATTCACCACCCAGCCTGGAGTTGTGCTTGGGATTGTGCCTATCCAGAGCATGAGTGCCTTGACTGCTTTTAAAGCTCTGACCATATCTGCTAATGATGACCTCGATTCCAGCAAATTTCAGGCAATAAAAAACTCGTTAATTTTAATTGTGTTGGATCAAGCCCCATATTTATAATGTGATGTAATTGTCCACTGTGTTCATGGCATCTGGCAATACAATTCTCAATCATAAGGAAAGCACTAGATTATATTTGCTGGTGCAGGATTAGCCACCAGACAATGCTCAGTCGAGAACAAAAAGCTACTCAGATAATTCCTTCATTACAAATTAGGAAATGAAGCCAGAATGTGTATTTATTTATATTTGTTTAACTGTTAGATTGCTCCTGTCGTGATGATACCAACCTAAAGCTGACACAAGCTGTTGTTAGTGACAGAACGACTCCGTTCCGACGCGTTAGAGGTTGAAGGATATGCATATTCAGTTATGTTTCTTTCCTCCAGAGACTGCCACGAGTGAAAATCTGGCCAGCAGGCAAGTACTGACACACCATAAGTTTGAGCTGGCACCTTGTATCACAGCGCTGTGACAGGCTGTTTTGGCTTGTTTTATCTGAAAAGAAGGTTTTTAATGCCCTTTGTGATTCTTTCTCAGTGAAAGAGGCAGTAGTGGAAATTGTGAAATTCACAGATTTAGCAGATTGTTAAAATTACTCTAGATTAAACAAATGCCACTGTGTATTATTTATCCATTTGTTAATTATACCCAACCAATTCACTAATGACTTTCTCTTTGATTCATTACAGAGAGATAAATGGGGATTATGACTCTGACACTTCAACACTATAGCTATGTACAGTCCAAATATTTGGTTTCTGGGATGCAACAGGCAGATTAATGCACCCCATTCCACACTCGCATCCTGATGGCATTTATTTTGTTTCTCAGCCAGTGAACATTGGCCTTGCAGCCCGCCTGTACACAGCTGAGTGGAAACCATGAGGGGAAAGATTATTACTTACTTCTTTCGTGTTCTACACAAAATAGCAGGTAGCAATGGCATTTCCTTTCCCTTGATCCTCCAGCTTATACGAGGCATTTTACACTAGTGAGTGCATAATACTTAAAGCTACTGCTGTACAGTGCATCCTCAGAGACTCTATTCTAGGGTTTCTTGTCAAGGAGCTCGAGTGCTGTGTTGAATTGTGTGACACACAGGGAAGGTAATAAAGGACCTGCGTAGATGTGAAAGCCAGAACGTGCTGTATGCTTACATTTGGAGTAGTAACGGAAGAGAAATTAAAGACTGGCATTTTAATCAATTTATTTTGCAGGAAGTTATGTTTATTCCCTTGTCCTTCACATAATAAAGCTTAATTTCCAGTGAAACCAGATCAATTACAGCTAGTCAGGTATTCCCCCTCCTCTGAATAACTAATCTAAATCTTTAAAAAGCAAATAATGGTGGTTGGGAAAAAAAAAAAAAAAAAAAAAAAGCCAAACCCCAAACACTGCGGTTTTAAGTGTTTTTGAAGCAGTTTAATCTGTTGACCACTTTTTTCTAAGTTTTGATGAGACAAACATTGTTTGTTACTCCTTTCTTGAAAATCTTTTCCCAGACTCTGAATTTGTATGATTTGTATTCATAGAATCATAGAATGGTAAGGTTGGAAGGGACCTCAAGAATTATCTAGTTCCAACCCCATGCCATAGGCAGGGACACCTCCCACTAAAACAGGTATTAACAGGAGACAAAGAAGATATGCAGTTGAACACTTTTTTCCCAGACAATCCTGTTGCTGTACACCTCTTGATAGTATTTTCAGAAAGTGCCTGTGCCATTATTTCTATTTTTGCTTTAAATAATAATTAAATTGTAGTGCCTGAGGCTATCTGGAATTGTATCAGTAAAGTAAGTCACCAAAGTGAAATGTGTCATCACATGAGGGATGGTACAGAGAAAATAGAGCAGTAATATTGGAATTATTCTTCTAATTAGCTTAGATTCATTGTTGTTTCTAGAAGTTTCTACATGGTTTCCAGAGCTTAGTAGAGAGAAAAACAGAGGGAGGTGAATGTAACAGGGACGTGTACACATAATGCTGGGTGGCACACACCATCTAATATCACTGTTTTGAGTTTCAGAGCCTACTGTTTCTTTCAATACCTCTGTCTCTACCTCTTATCTCAAAGATTTTTAGCTCTCCTTTTTGATCACTCATGTATCTAAAGAAAAAGGTTCTTCCACCCCCATCACCATTAGTTCAGTAAATCTAGGTGTCATCTGCCTAACAGCATAATGAGCAGTAATAGCTCATAATGACCATAATGAGCACTAACAGCTGAACATGTCAAATATACTGGGAAAAAAAAAAAAAAAAAAAAAAAAAAAAAAAAGGAATAGTTCCCTATGGGATTCCTACCTCCTCAAAGTGGAGTTACAAAGTGCTGCTGTAGATAGCAGTGAATTGCTGGACTGCAGTGCAACCACAGCTTGTTAAAAAAAAAATCTTTTGTAGAGGAAGCCAACCTGTAAGTGATTTTTTTTTTCTTTTTTTGGACATTATCTTCCTTATAAAGTGAGATTTCTCAGAGGATTTTGAAACAAAGCAGGTATTTAAGTTTCCGATCAAACCTGAAGGGCAGGTTCTGTATATACCAGGACAGAACCACAATGCAAACCCTGGCTGCAGGACGCTGCAGTGGTTTGGCTGCTGGAAAAGCTGGAAGAGAATTTTGTGAGAACATTCAGGGCATTTGAGGATGGACCTGACCTAATACGTTACTGGTTTACCCTGTGTCTGTGGTACAAGCAAGTCTTGGGAGTTGATCAGACAGGCTGCATGTCATTCCCACCACACTGGCTGCGGATGTCCCAAATTAATTTACTTGATTTATCTTCCACAGAAGTTTGTTGATTTTCCAGTTCTCTATTTCAGGCCTTTGGGAATATTATGACTTTCTGTAATTTTTTTTTTTTTTGGGGGGTTGATTTTACTAATGCATCACAGAAAAGACCTTTGAGATTTACCTGTAAAACTAAACTGTTACAGATATCATCCTGTTTCCCTCGATAGTGGATGGTGTTCTGTGCATGAAACAGTAACAATAATGTTTTCATATAAAGTGGACTTGTGCATCTCTGCAAAAGTCCAGCTATATTTTTATTTATTCTGTTCTAATTCTTCTCTTTGTTTTACTCCTTGCATTGCTTTCTAATTCACTCATCATCAGTCTTCTTACCTAAATGTTTTAACTCCACCAGCCTTGCAGCAGAGTTTGAAATAAATCCTTGTCTACCCTGTATCACAGGGTCACAGAATGGTGGGGGTTGGAAGGTACCTCTGGAAATCACCTATCCAGCTCCTCTGCTAAATCAGGGTCATGTCCAGATGGATTTTGGAAGTCTTCACAACCTCTCTGGGCAGACTCTTCCAGTGCTCCATCACCCTCAAAGGCAAGTTTTCCCTTACGTTTAGGTGTTGTAGTTTGTGCCCATTGCCCCTTGTCCTGTTGCTGGACACCACTGAAAAAAAGCTGGCCCAGTCTCTTGACACCTGCCCTTTAGCTACTGATCAGCATCGATAAGATCCCCTCTCAGTCTTCTCTTCTCCAGCCTAAACAGGTCTCTCAGCCTCTCATCATAAAAAGGATGCCCCAGCCCAGTCCCTAATAAGGTCTGTAGCCCTCTGTTTGACTCTCTCTCTCTCTTGAGCTGGGGAGCCCAGAACTGGAGACAGTACTCCAGACATGGCCTCCCTAGTGCAGAACAGACAGTGTGACAATGTCTAAGGTAGTATTTTGTCCAAACACTCAGGAAGCTTTTATTTTTCTTGCCATGTTTGTAGAGAAGCCAAGTTTTTTCCTCTGGTCACATGGGAAAATAATGAAAACCATGGCTTCCAGAGAGGAAAACATAATTGTTCATGTCTCTTTACAAACTGATCAGTGATGCCATCTTCCTTTATGCATAAGATTATGAAACTAAAATGGAGTGCTTGAGTTTCAGTCCTGTGATAAAACAGAGGCAGCAAAACTGCAGGAAGGGATGAGATGTGTTATCAAGTGTATTCTTAAGCAAATGCTGGGCATTGAAGACACTATCTGAAGTAATGCTCTTGCTTAAAATTGATGCAATTTTCTTCAGCTCAAGTCAGCAGCTGAAGTGTTCATCAAATTTTTAAGTACACGAATATTTCTCTCAGTAAGGGGTCCAATTTGTTTCACCTCAATTAATTGCGTTCATGTGGATATGTTTGCCACATCAGGGCCTGAGAGTTTAAAAGTATCAACATCTATCAAACAATAAAGAGGTTGCTTTAGTAATCAGCAAGAAAGGGGAAACCAAATCCCACAGTCTTCTAAAAAGCAGCTGAGACCTGGTGGCAAATGCAGCCAAACTTTGGACTGCATGGGCTAAATGCACACTGCAGAGCAACAGACTGCACTGATTTTGGCAAACCTCTTCCACGAAACCTGTGTAGGTGGAGACTTTTTCAAGGACTACCAGTCTGTATTGTTTCTGTCATGGGAAAAATTGTGGCTGATTTCATGACTTTTTTTTTTTTTTTTCAGTTTAGATGGTACGTAAAAGAACAACTCAGAAGCTTAATACTAAGAATTCCTTTTTTTGTAATCACCGTGTGTGAAATGTTATTCTTGACCTTAATTAAATGAGTCACAGAAACAGCCACAGTAAGAAAGGCAGTGTGACTGCTCTGTGTTGTCTGCAGAAGAAATGTGTCTGCATTTAGAGATTATAAGAGGTGTGGTTAATAGGTCGAGAGAGGTTCTCTTCTTCCTCTGCTCTGCCCTGCCCTGGGGAGGCTGCATCAGAAATAGTGTGTCCAGTTCTGGGCACCTGAATTCAAGATGGACCTCAGGGAACGGCTTGAAAGAGTCCAGTGCAGAGCCACAAAGATGATGGAGTGGAACATCTCCCTTGTGAGGAAAGGCTGAGGAAGCTGGGGCTCTTCAGCTTAGAGGAGCCTGATGAGTGACCTGATTCATGTTTGTGAAGAGGTGAAGGGCAATGTTGGGAGGACAGAGTCAGGCTCTGCTCAGTGATGTCCAATGAAAGGACATGTGGGAACGAATGCAAGTTGGAGCATAGAAGGTTCACAGTATCACAGTATCACCAGTGTTGGAAGAGACCTCAAAGCTCATCAAGTCCAACCCATCACCACAGACCTCAAGACCAGACCATGGCACCAAGTGCCACGTCCAAACCCGCCTTGAACAGCTCCGGGGACGGTGACTCCACCACCTCCCTGGGCAGCCCATTCCGGCAGTCAATGACTCTCTCAGGCAAGAACTTTCTCCTCACCTCCAGCCTAAACTTCCCCTGGTGCAGCTTGAGACTGTGTCCTCTTGTTCTGGTGCTGGTTGCCTGAGAGAAGAAAGCAACCTCCTCCTGGCTACAACCACCCTTCAGGTAGTTGTAGACAGCAAGAAGGTCTCCCCTGAGCCTCCTCTTCTCCAGGCTAAACAATCCCAGCTCCCTCAGTCTCTCTTTATAGGGCTTGTGCTCAAGGCCTCTCCCCAGCCTCGTTGCCCTTCTCTGGACACACTCAAGCACCTCAATGTCCTTCTTAAATTGAGGGGTCCAGAACTGGACACAGCACTCAAGGTGTGGCCTAAGCAGTGCAGAGTACAGGGGGAGAATGGTCCCTGCTCCTACTGGCCACACTATTGCTGCTGCAGGCCAGGATGCCATTGGCCTACTTGGCCACCTGGGCACACTGCTGGCTCATGTTCAGGCAGGTGTCAGTCAGCACCCCCAGATCCCTTTCTGTTTGGCTACTCTCCAGCCACTCCCACCCCAGCCTGTAGCTCTGCATGGGGTTGTTGTGGCCAATGTGCAGCACCTGGCACTTGGATTTATCGAATGTCATCCCCTTGGACTCTGCCCATCATGTTCAATGTGAACATGAGGAAAACTTTCTCACTGAGCATGACAGAGCCCTGGAACAGACTGCCCAGAGAGGTTGTGGAGTCTCCTTCTCTGGAGACATTGAAAACCTGCATCACTAGGTGATGCTGCTCTGACAGACTGGATGACCTTTTGAGGTCCTTTCCAACACTCTGTGACACACACATGTGTTAGAGGTGGGTATTATGTAGCCACACTTGATGTTTACTTGCAGTATCACATTGCTTTACGAAGCACTTTTAATCTTCATGATTTCCTCACAAAATACATATGACACTTCTGTCCCAGGTGAGATACTAGAAAAAGGCTTTCCAAATGTCCGAGTCCTGAATCCATGAGAAACAAGGATGGCAATCCCAACTAATGAGCTAACTGTCTGAAAACACTGCCCTGTAATAGCCACCTGACAGGCTAAGCAGATATCTCACATTCTGCTTTTTCAAACCCCACAGCTTAGGAGAAGATAAAACATAATTTTTAGGAAATTTGTAATCTTAGAGAAAAATGTTTTCAGTCCTTCAGACAGTCAGATAGGGATGCATTGTAGAATATTTAATTTATAATTAAACTTACTGCTTTTTAAAGAAGTATAGGCCCATCCATAAGCTACTTTAAGTTAAATTAATATTAGAGGATCCAAATTTTTGATCTTCCTTTTTTTTTTTTTTCCCTTTCTTCTTTTTTAACTTCTTTTTTATTTTTAACCACTTCACAGATAACCATCTGCTTAGGAGCAGCTTTTCACACACTCTTGATTCTGACCAGGAAAGGATTTCTTTTAATAGTGTCCTATTTCTGAAACATACATGGACTAGGAACACATAAAAGTGAAAAGGGTTTGAAGGGATTAGTAGGATGGATGATGTGGATTCTTGCTTGAAATTAAGTTTTACTTAATGCCTACAAATGATTAGTTGTAAAGTATGGAAATTATACACAGGCAAAAAAAACTGTTCCACAATAGGTTGGACACCAAAAGTTATTTATTTCAGTTATTTATGTGCCATTACCAATGGACAAGTGCCTGAATCTTTCAATGTTTGCCTAGAACTGGTAAGTTAGTAATATCCAGCTCAGACTCGCTTCATTTCTAAATTATAATTAGAATATCGTAGAATTGAATCATAGAATTTTCAGGACTGGAAGGGACCTGAGAGATCATCCAATTCCAATCCCCCTGCCATGGGCAGTGACACCTCATACTAGAGCAGGTTGCTCAGAACCACATCCAACCTGTCCTTAGAAACCTCCAGGGATGAGGCTTCCACCACCTCCCTGGGCAACCTGTTCCAGTATCTCACGACCCTCAGGGTGAAGAACTTCTTCCTAACATCCAATCTTTCTAACATCCAAAATACCTGAATCTGAACTGTTGCTAACTGTGGTGGTTTAGAACTCTCATGTTAATGATGTAAATACAAATCAGTCTCTGCAGAGATCACCATAGAGGGTATTTTTTTTCCCTTCCCTTGCTCAGAGTGTGTCTACATGCTACTAGAGGTTCTTTATGTCTTTGAAATGTATTAGCCAGGAAATTTGAATTAATCAAGGGCAACAGCTAAGGAGAGCTATCAAAGTTACCAAAGGGACTAGTATAAAAGAAATGGAACACTGCAGGTATAATACATTTTATGGGAAGGAGCACCAGAGTTAGTGAACTTGTGAGGATGCAAGTTGAAATTCAGAGACTTATTAACATTTTACTTTCTTTCCAGCTTTTGTCTTCATTGTGCTACTTTATGGGCTGAACACTTATCCTGGGATTTTAGTTTAGACAGATAATTTTCTGGTACATTCCCATTTTCCAACCTCAGGTCTGGCTCTTTTCCCTAGGAACTTAAGGGAGAAGTCAACCTTCAAACTGTTACTAGTGACACAAGATAGAATCATAGAATGGTAAGGTTGGAAGGGACCTCAAAGCTCATCTAGTTCCAACCCCCTGCCATAGGCAGGGGCACCTCCCACTAGAACAGGTCTAGCATCATCACTTGTCCTGTGAAGCACTGTGAAAATTCTTGCTCTAACAGCTATAAAATCATTTCTACATGTGTTGCTTACTTACTTGAATGGAAACATTCCAACTCTGAGTTTGTTTTTAAAAAGGAAGGAAAATAAAAAATATAAAATCAAATCCCAAATGAAGTCAGCTGCAAAGAAGAATGCTCCGTGGTCCAGATGATACAGAAATCAAATGCAAACAAGGATGAGTCAGGCCTTAAAAATAAATCAGAGCAGCTGCTTACTAGGAAAGTAAAGGTACACAATTGGCCATTTCTATAATTGGATCTCTCCACATCTACTTATCTCCAACTTTTGACAGTTTTTTCTTGGTATTGGGTTCAATGGGTCTGTACCTCAGCTAAAAAGGTTGTATTGATGTGTCATCCTTGGTCCTAACACCTTCTGCAGATACTCATTTACTTAATTTTCCATTCTTCTTCTTCTTCACCTTTTTCTGAAAAAAATAAATAGGTTAGGGGTTCTATTGAAGACAGATTTTACACAGAACAATCTTGTGCTGACCCTGTTTGTTGTGAGGTAAAAAACAGGATTCGTGTTTGTAAGTTGCTTGTGCAGAACAGAGAATTTTGGGGGAAGCAAGGTTGGGTTTGGGCTTCTGTTTGTTTTGTGTGGGTTTTGCCTCTGGCTTTTCTTGTGTCCCATGACAGTGCTCAGCTGTGCAGGAAAAAGGGATAACTGCTCTTCTGACTCATAAAAATGCTGGAGAAAATTGCTCTTTTGAAATTCTCCCACCCCCCAGTTATGATGGTACAAAATATACCAAGCGACTTCTTTCCCTTGTTTTTCCTTGGGGTTTCTTTTCTGTTTTCTAGCTGTGGGTAATTTTTTTTTTCCTCAGTAAAAATTCCCAAGACTTAATTTTTTTTCCCCACTTCCCTTCTTCATTTGTTCCTCTTTGATGTTAGTTTATAACATTTTTTTTTAAGAACGGTGTACGAAGAATGTTAGAAAATATCCAAATGCAACTCCTTTGCTATAATTAGGAAAAAAAAAATTATCTTCTTGTGTGTGTCATTTTACAACAGTTTGGGCAGTTTACCAGTGTAGTGCTGACTGATTGCCTTTGGGAAGATGAACTCTGCTCTTGTCCTAGCCAGACTCCAAACTTATCTTTGAGTTTTTGACTCTCTCTTGCCACTTCCGCCTCTCTGGAACGGTATTGTTATGGGGCTGTAGCAGCAAATGCTTGAGTGAAGTGTTATTGCCACTGAAATGCAGTTGTACACGGCAGCAAGTTACCTCCTACTGATGAGTGAGCTGGCAAAAGTGAAGTTTTCTGGCAACAGATGTCTGCCAGTTTTTGTGATGACATTGTGAGAACTGGTCATAGGAGGCACTTGAAAAAGTTTGGCAGCTTATGCGAGGGCAGGACTTGGACTCCTTGGCATTATTGGGAGTTCAAAAAGAGGAGAATCTCATTGAATTGAGAGCTCGATGAGATGAGAGTTCCTTTTCATACAGCAGATCTCCCAGAAAGAGGCTGAGCTACAGACAAGAATGTGGTACCTGAGAACGCTGATGGATTCCAGCAGCCTCGGCATACAGCTGAACTGCTGAGAAATGTATCTCTTATTTTTACATCCCGAAATAGCCACATGAGGTGCATTTTAGTTTATCCATAGACTTGCTTTCTGAGTGAGAAAGTTCTTTTTTCTGAGATGAAATCTAGCTGCAACTATCTGGGTAGTTTCTTTCAGAGGCCATTGCCCAGAGGCAGTGTAGCTCAGACTGTGCCCCTCTGGCTTCTCTGTCCAGACTTCCCCACAGCAGTGTCTCAGTGCTGTCCTCGGGCATCTCCACATTGCCCCCACTCCACAGGCTTATTGCTTAGCACCACGGTAACCTTCTCACCTCTCATTACAACTCCATTGCAGCCTACTTGTTCCAGATTTGCCTGCTGAAGACCTGAAAAACTGCTCAGCACATAAGGTACTCCAGCCAGGTCACTGAACTTCCCAGCCTGATTCCTTGTGGTGTTTCTCTGGCTTTTATGGAGACATGGCAATCCTTTCTGGAGACAAGGAAATCCTTTCTTAACACTGAGTAACTGAGTCAGGCTTCTACTTTCCATTGCATTTAAATGGAAACTATTGTCTTACTCCATTGTTGTCTCTTTAAAAAGTTACAGCTTAGCTGCTGTAATAAGGATATTTAATTCTCTGCTTTGCAGTATTCCAAGAGAAAGAGGAATTTATTGTGTCTCTTCTGGCCTTGAAAAGGTGAGCATTTGTAAGAATTTGCAGGCACCTAACTTGGACCTTCCTCCTACCAGAATTCAGCATGTACAAATTGTTCCCACCCTGACTGCTTACACGTTCTCAACACCAACCCAAGTCCAGATCTTTCCTATGCAGACTTGTCAAGCTTCATGAACTGATCAGAATTCTCACTTGAACTGTAAGACAGCCTGATTGTAGGTCTGTTTTTTCTGCTTCCTAGTTGATGGGAGGGTGACCATGAGCCAGCAATGTGCACTTCAGGCCAGGAAGGCTGATGCCACTCCAAGGTGTATGAGAAGGGCTGTGGTTAGTAGGTCGAGAGAAGGTCTCCTGCCCCTCTGCTCTGCCCTGGTGAGGCCACATCTGAAGTATTGTGTCCAGTTCTGGGCCCCCCAGTTCAAGAGGGACATAGAACTACTTGAGAGAGTCCAGCACAGAGCCACAAAGAAGATGAAGGGAATGGAACAGCTCTCTTAGGAGGAGAACCTGAGGGAGCTGGGGCTGTGCTGCTTCGAGGAGACTGAGAGATGACCTCAGCAGTGGTTATAAATATGTAAAGATGAGTGCCAGGAGGCTGGAGTCAGGCTCTCCTGGGTGATGCCCAGTCACAGCTTGAGGGGCAATAGGTGGAAGCTGAGGCATAGGAAGTTTCATTTAAACATGAGGAATTTTTTACCTGTGAAGGTGACAGAACCCTGGAACAGGCTGCCCAGCGGGCTATGGAGTCTCCCTCTCTGCAGATATTTAAAACCCACCTGGATGCATTTCTGTGTGATCTGGTACAGGTGATCCTGTTCTGGTAGCGGGGGTGGGCTGGATGAGCTTTTGAGTTCCCTTCCAGCTCCTGACATTCTGTGATTTTGTGATTCCCTTCCCAAACTCCACAAAATAAGTACCCAGATTTGCAGACAACACCAGTTTGTGAACAGCTGAATCTAAGCTGCATTTCATTGTCAACAGAATATACTGTCCCAAAAGTCACATCAAGAATTAGAGTGGGAATTTTCTGGGTGTTTTGACACTTGGATTTTTTAATGAGTTACCCTTTCTCCAAGTGTTATATAATACCATCTCTGAATACATTTGGTTAAAAATACCTAGTTTGCACACTGAACAAAACGTGTGATAGCAAGTGTATTAGCATGCAGCAAAATTGAAATACAAATTTGTGTGAAGGTAACTTAGAAATGGTAATTGTCATTATTTCCTATGCAGATGCCTGTAATATAAACACCTGGGTTACAGGAACATACTAAAGCTTGGAACTCCTTTGAGTAGCCAAGGCCACCTTCCATTTTTTCCATCTTCTCATCACCTGGAGTCCTGTGTACGGCTCTGGAACGCTCAGCACAGGAAGGACATGGAAGTGTTGGAACAGGTCCAGAGGAGGCCACAAAGATGATCAGAGGGCTGCAGCAGCTCTCCTATGAAGACAGGCTGAGAGAGTTTGGGTTCTTCAGCCTGGAGAAGAGAAGGCTTGGAGGGGACCTGACAGTAGCTTTCCAGTATCTGAAGGGGGCCTACAGGAAGGCTGGGGAGGGATTATTTCCAAGGTCTTGCAACGACAGGACAAGGGGCAATGGGTTTGAACTGGCAGAGGGGAGATTTAGACTGGATAGACTGGATGTTAGGAGGAAGTTCTTTACAGTGAGGGTGGTGAGACACTTGCACAGGTTGCCCAGGGAGGTTGTGGCTGCTCCCTCCCTGGAGGTGTTCAAGGCCAGATTGGATGAGGCCTTGAGTGAGCTGTACTAGTGGGAGGTGTCCCTGCCTATGGCAGGGGGTTGGAACTAGATGATCCTTGAGGTCCCTTCCAACCTTACCATTCTATGATTCTATGATTAAGGTAACGACCACCCAATGTGGTTATCTCCAACGAAGTGTTTTAAATACAATTCAAGAAAAGTGGGTTAGATGACTGGACCCTGAGGTGGGTGGGTACCTGACTCAACAACAGACTTCAGATTGCTGTAATCAGCAGCACAGTCCACTTGGAAGCCTGTGGCCAGTGCTGTTCCCCAGGGATCAGTTCTGGGTCCAGTTTTATTCAATACCTTTATCAATGACTTGGATGAAGGGATTGAGTGGACCCCCAGAAAGTTTGTTCATGACATGAAACTAGGGGGGTGGCTGACACCCTATCAGGCTGTGCTGCCACCCAGCAAGATCTGGACAGATGGAGAGCTGGGCCAAGGAGAACCTCGTGAGGTTTAATAACAACAGGTGCAGAGTCCTGCATCTGGGGAACAGTAACATCATGCATCAGAATAGATTAGGGGTTGTCCTGCTGGAAAGCAGCTCCAAGGAGAAAGATCTTGGAGTCCTGGTGGACAGCAAGTTCTGCATGGGAGAGTAATGTGCCCTTGTGGCCAATAGAGCCAATGGCATCCTGGGGTGCTTTAAGAAAAGTGTGTCCAGCAGGTCTAGGGAGGTTCTCCTCCCCCCATACTCTGCCCTGGTGAGACTATACCTGGAATACTGTGTCCAGTTTTGAGCTTCCCAGGTCAAGAGAGACAGGACCCTTCTGGAGAGAGTCCATTGGAGAGCTACTAGGATGACTGCAGGACTTGAACATCTCAGGAAAGACTGAGAGATCTGGGGCTGAAGAGAAAGCTGCAAAGGGATCTTATCAATGTCTGTAAGCATCTGAGGAGTGGGTGTCAGGATGAAGGTGATGGTCTCTTGTTTGGTGGTGCCCAGTGACAGGACAAGGAACAGCTGGTATAAGCAGGAACACAGGAGGTTCCACCTCAACATGTGCAGAAACTTCTTTACAATGAGGGTGATAGAGCACTGGAACATGATGCCCAGAGAGGTTGTGGAGTCTCCTGCTCTGGAGACTTTCAAAAGCCACCTGGACGCATCCCTCTGTGGCCTGTCCCAGGTGATCCTTCTTTGGCAAGGGGGTTGGACTCGACGATCTCTGGAAGTCTCTTCCAATTCTTAGCATCTTGTGGTGCTATGATTCTATGATTTTCTTCTACATAAGGCATGTTAAAAAACCAAAAAAAAAAAAACCTACCTGAGATTCTTTTTTTTTTACTTCCTTCAGAAGGCTTTCTAAGAATGGTGCAGGCACAAGATACTCATGATCAAGGCAACATGCTGCTCAGTATCAAATATGAAAGACTGAATGGTCTTTGTAATGCAGAAGGGAATCAGATTTGATTCCTTTTTTGTTTCCTACCTACTTGTTTAAAACAGATTGTGACATAGTTTCTTCTGTAGGATGGAAAATTGCTGCTTATTACATTTGTTACAAAGCCATCATCATTCATTAATATTTATAAAGTGTTTGGAGATCTTTAGAGAGCTCTGTCCTGTAATAAGGGAATCATCATTCACTCTAAAGACTCCAAGTTATTAATATTAATAACTATTAATATTATTTTAAAATTTACTTTGTTACCTGACTTGGAAAGGTATATACTATTTTTTTTTTCTCTTCATTCAAACAAAGCCAGTCTGTTAGTTTTCACCTTTGCATTCTGAAAGCTGCGTAAAGCAACACTGCTTACAATTTCTCTTTGCAGAATGCATCTACAGACTTGAATAGGAAAAAATAAAGTATTTATTTCTCTTCTGGGGTCTTTACTACACCAAATAACAACAGGCTTCCATGTAACTATTCTAGTTGTTACAAAGGGTGAGCCTCTGTCATACATGGATTAGATTTGTTTTGATCAAACACTGCCATTTAGACAGGTTCTCAGTCTACTCCAATTCCCTTTTCCATTCCTGCTGTTCATTAAAATAAACCATGATTTTTTATCACAAGTTCTCCCACTGTAAACACAAAACTTTAATTTCCAAAGGTATCTCTTTTCCTGAGTCCTGTGGTAATCCTCAACCCACACATTATTTGTTTTCATTTCCTTTTGAATGTCAGTTTTAAACCTTTAAATATTGAGCCCCAAAATAATTCTTTATATGGGCTCTTTATTCATCATATGGAATAAATTATCTAGACTAGGTCATTTAGGTAGTGCTGGACATTTCAGAACAATCAAGAAAAAAATATAGAATTGTAGAATCATAGAACAGTAAGGTTAGAAGGGACCTTAAAGATCATCTAGTTCCAACCCCCTGCCATAGGCAGGGACACCTCCCACTAGTACAGCTCACTCAAGGCCTCCTCCAACCTGGCCTTGAACGCTTCCAGGGAGGGAGCAACCACAACCTCCCTGGGCAACCTGTGCCAGTCTCTCACCACCCTCACTGCAAACAACTTCTTCCTAACATCCAGTTTCAATCTCCCCTCTGTCAGTTCAAACCCATTGCCCCTTGTCCTGGCATTGCAACCTTGTCAATAGTGCCTCCCCAGCCTTCCTGTAGACCCCCTTCAGATACTGGAAGGCTACTATAAGGTACCCTTGAAGCCTTCCTTCTCCAGGCTGCAGAGCCCCAACTCTTGTAGCCTGTCCCCTGAGCAGAGCTGCTGCAGCCCTCTGGGCATTTTCGTGGCCTCCTCTGTACCTGCTCCAACAGTTCCATGTCCTTCCTGTGTTGGGGGCTCCAGAACTGCACACAGGACTCCAGGTGGGGTCTTAGAGCAGAGTAATATTTCTCCCCTCTAGCTTGTTTCCTACTCTAATAGTATTTTAGAAATAGCTAAGGTAAGATTAAGGATGACCCTTTCAGAAAACTTTGGTTAGTACTTTGCAGACAGGCATGCTCTGTAAGGAATATTAGTTGCTAGAGATTGTATCAACTTCACAGAGTCTGATTGTGGATTTGACTGCACTGCTTATTTGAAAGTGTTGAGTTACTAATACTGGAGATTGGCTGTTTGTTCTAAGGCTGGTTCCTGATCAAGGAATCACAGTAAAAGATTCCATCCCATCCCAGGGAAGGAAACTGATCTTGTTTGAAGGGAAAATATAATTCAGACCTAAAGAAATCACATCTGAAGGTTTGCTCTTTGTCGGTTCCTGTTGTGGTGGTGTGTTTGCAGTAAGGACACTTAGGCAATGTGCAGGAGGAAAGTGCAGTGCAGACTTTCACACAACTAGGTGAATATCACAGGCATGAATTTATGTACCTAGCCAGGAACTGGACATGGCTAATTATATTCAGAATAATAGTAAGAGCAATGTCCCACAATTACACTGCTGAAGATTAAGAGAGTTTGAAGGTAGCAAAATACAAACACTGCATAAATATTTACAGGCTTTAAAGCTTGATTCTGGAGGAAACCTGGTGTCCTGTCTGTGATTTCTACAAGCCAAAGTTTTATGACAGTTTTTATTTTAATCAAGTTACTCCTGTAAATCCCAGTTATTCTCTCCCCGTTGGAGAACTGTTGGTAATACAATACCCTGGGAAGTGCATGATAGGGAAAGAAACTCCCAGTTAGTTGCATTTAGAAATAAGATACTCTGAAATTTGCATATCAGAGATTGGAAGATACTGACACACAGTATCTACTTCTGCAGCAGGTTTGGGTTTGGAGGTGAAAGGACCATCAGCATTCAAAACAGTTGGCTGTTGTGTCTGGGCCAGAGGAGGTTTTTTTTTAATTATTTATTAATGTAATGCACTAAGCTGCCCCCAGAATTATTCAACTCTTCCTAATTCTGTCCTGTGAGGCAGTACAACTGGTGTGTAAAAGGGAACTTCAGAAGACTTGCCCCAATGCCAGTGTTATGGGCTGCTGTCACCAGTTATAGGGGTTTTTTCTTCTGAAACTTTTATGTGTTCAAAACCAACATGGCTGGGACTGCTTTGGTTTTCTAAAACCTCTTGTCTGTGGACCTCATATCTCTCAGCCTGAATTTAAAGAGAAGCACTGATGGACAAGAACCAAAAGGAAGAATAAATGGACAAATTAATAGAAGGTGAGTATCACAATAACTAACTCTAATACAGATCTCTAATACATCACAGTAATACTGAATTACCAATATGTATGTTATTTAAAACAAAAGAAGTGAGAACCTAAGGTCCAATGCCATTCTGGGGTGTATGAGAAGGGCTATGGCTAGTAGGTTGAGAGAGGTTCTCCTGCCCCTCTGCTCTGCCCTGGTGAGGCCACATCTGAAGTAGTGTCCAGTTCTGGGACCCCCAGTTCAAGAGGGGCATAGAACTGCTTGAGAGAGTCCAGCACAGAGCCACAAAGATGATTAAGGGAAAGGAGCAGCTCTCTTAGGAGGAGAGCCTGAGGGGAGCTAGGCTGTGCTGCTGGGAGAAGAGGAGCCTGAGAGGTGACCTCAGCAGTGGGTATCAATATATAAAGGTGAGTGCCAGGAGACTGGAGCCAGGCTCTGCTGCCTGGTGCCCAATGACAGGACAAGGGGCAATGGGTGGAAGCTGAGGCATAGGAAGTTTCATTTAAACATGAAGAGGAATTTTTTCCCTTTGAAGGTGACAGAACCCTGGAACAGGCTGCCATGGGGGGTTGTGGAGTCTCCCTCTCTGTAGATATTCCAAACCCGACTGACATGTTCCTGTGTGATCTGGTATAGGTGATCGTGCTCTGGCAGTTGGGCTGGATGAGCTTTGGAGGTCCCTTCCAGCCCCTGACATTCTGTGATTCTATGATTCTATGATTCTGTGTACAGGTCCTCCAGATACTCTTTCTTAGAAGGAAGATAGTCTGCCAAATTTAATTTTTAAATAGAACTTTTGAGTGTTGGTCAAGAGTTCCTGCCCTTCAGTTGTGAAACTAGCTGGGACAAAAATGATCTTTGTATCTCAGTTGTGGAAATGAGACACAAGCATAGGTTACAAAATGTGTTGCAGTTCCTTGCTGTGACAGCTAATGGATGTACATGTTGGCAGTTTGCTTGGTGTCTTATCATTTACTGTCACTTAAAAAAATTAAAATGTTTTCCCTTGTCTTTAATCTGTTTGCATGGTGAATGACAAATTTCTTTCCTTAAGGGTAATCCCTTATTGTTAAAAAAAAAAAAAAAAAGGAATTTCACCCAGGCTATTAGGCAAAGAGAGCATCCAAACCAGCAAACACTTAAAATCCTAGGGTTTTGCTCTTTGTCATAGTTCTCTTTTCAACTCTGATCACATTTTCTACCAATTACAAAATAGACTCTCTAACTGCCTTGACTCTCCAGAGCTCTGATATCAGGATAGCTAGCTCGCTATCATATGCAAATATTTCTAGTCAGAACATTATTGCTGGAAATACAGTGCAGCTTTTTCTTCTCTGCTTTGGGAAATGGCTCTGGCAGTGCAGAAGTTTACAGCATTCACACCACAGAAGAGTGTCCTCTGATTTGGGATGGTCAACCTGAGAAAAAAACGAGGGGAGATCCTTGGAGATATTATCTTACCATAACTCAGCTGAAGTCCACCCATGTAGGAAGCACAGTGATGCTAAAAGTCACTTCTGTTGCCTGACATTGTGCTGTTCATAGCAGGTGTGCTGGTTTGAGGCTAATTGGAATGTTTTAATGGAGAAAATTGTATCACAGGCTGTGAAAGGAAAACAGTGGTGATGTCTGCTTCACTCATAGGCTTACTGAGATGTTTAAGAATAAGTACTCAAAACATAGATAAATCAGTGTCTGGGGCAGAGCCTCTCGGGCGGTCTAGCTTCTAGCCTTCTCCTCTTTGCCGAGTAATCTCACTAACCACTTTCCTTCTAACCTCCCTGGCCCATCCTCTAAACTCACCTTGCATGTAAGGCAAACCTTGGGGTAAGGTATAGGGGTGGGGAGAAGGTGGAAGGGTGGTTGGGAGCCCCTCCTGGGGTCTCTGATTTCTGGGAGTTGTGTTTCTGTATTACCTTTAACTTGTGTATTTCTGTAAATATTGTTTTATGTAGTATATGTCTCTGCTTGTACATTGTGCTGAACTGTAAAGAGAGCTTCAGTCCTTAACTTCCAGCCAGCCAAGTATAGTCTCAGGGATTTTACAAAGTGTGGGGTGCAGGGAACTCCCAAACCATAGAATCATAGAGTCATAGAATGGTAAGGTTGGAAGGGACCTCAAGGATCATCTAGTTCCAACCCCCCTGCCATAGGCAGGGACACCTCCCACTAGTACAAGTTACTCAAGACCTCATCCAACCTGGCCTTGGACACCTNAGCCCCAACTCTCTCAGCCTGTCCTCATAGGAGAGCTGCTTCAACCCTCTGAGCATTTTTGTGGCCTCCTCTGGACCTGCTCCAACACTTCCATGTCCTTCCTGTGCTGGGAGCTCCAGAACTGCACACAGTACTCCAGGTGGGGTCTGAGGAGAGCAGAGCAAAGGGGCAGAATCCCCTCCCTTGCCCTACTGGCCATGCTTCTCTTGATGCAGCCCAGGACTCTGTTGACTGTCTGGGTTGCATGTGCACACTGCAGGCTTATGTTAAGCTTCTCATCAACCCAGAGCAGGGAATCCCATCACAGCAGAGAATCATGAATCTTGGATGTGTGAAGTTGCCATTCACCATAACGTTCAGCGAATACTGATTTGCTACAATTCGATGCATCACAGAATGGTTTGGGTTGGAAGGGACCTTAAAGATCACCCAACTTCAACCTCCCTGCCATGGGAGAATCCATAGGACATCTCCTAACAGACCAGATTGCTTAAGGTTCCATCCAACCTGTCCTAATTAAGAATCCTCAATTCTTAATCTAACATATCTTAAGAGTTCATCTTAGTTTCTCTGTTTTCTGTTTCCTGTGCATATACCAAAACCCAGTTAAGAAGGTGGAAAGCCCTGTGCAGAACATGAACAAGGACTCAAAAAGCCAGAAAAACCTAAGGGGCATTACCAACCTGAGTAACTCATGGATCCTTTGGGCTGGTAACTTTGCTGCTCTAAAAAGATCAATTAAATATTAAAGCCAAACTTGTCCTGGCTAGAAACTAAAAATCTAAGAAACAGCAGCAAGCACTTAGATATGCAGCAACGAGAGCAGTAGGCAATTGGTTTGTATGGAAACTCACACAGCATCTTCTGCTTACATGCATAGGGTGGTACAAAGCAAAAGCACCTCATCTGTACATGCTGGAATAGCAGATGCCCATTGAGAAGTACAGAGAACTCATTTCTTCACAGAGTTTTGCCATAAACAATTCACTCTCACAAGATGAGCAGGCAGTTTTTCCTCACATTAGTTCAGGTAACTATTCCCAGCTCTAAAATAATATCTGCCAGCATGCATCTGACTTTCAGCAGTTAGAGAAAGAAGTACTGCATTTCTCCACACAGAGAGCATTTAGAAAACAAATGGAAAGGAAGCAGAATTCTCACTTGAAGTTTGCCTTGAACCCTCATTTGTGTAGGCTCCAAGGATGTGCTGTAGTGAGAACAGTAAATTAGGAAAGATAAAATCATTTGAAGAAAATGTCAACTGGTGCTTCAATGGAAAAGACAATGCCACAAATTCTTCTGGTTTCTCCTCTAGATGTTTTTTTAATGATGTGAAAATGGTTGCTGAGCTGTCCTCAAAGGTCATGGAAGCAAAAGAAAATATTTTCCTATTGAAAAGGGCAGTCATTTTCTTTCACTGCCCTAATTTCTCCCTGCTATTAGGTTAACTGTCTTTGAGTCCAGCTAGTAAAGGGAGGTTTGATTTGTTATTAAATAACTTCCTCTTCTGTAACATCAGAGTCCTGCAAATGGTAAATTGTTTGGCAAAATAAGCATAGAATGGTAAGATTGGAAGGGACCTCAAAGCTCATCCAGTTCCAATCCCCTGCCATAGGCAGGGACATCTCCCACTAGTACAGGTCACTCAAGGACTCATCCAACCTGGCCTTGAACACCTCCAGGGAGGTTGTGGAGCACAGAAGCACCCAAAGTGATTAAAGATCGTGTTTGGTGCTTCTGTGCTCCACAACCTCTCTGGGCAACCTGTGCCAGTGCAAACCACCCTCACTGCAAACAACCTCCTCTTAACATCCAGTTTCAGTCTCCCCTCTGCCAGTTCAAAGCCATTGCCACTTGTCCTGTCATTGCAAGACCTTGTCAACAGTCCTTCCCCAGCCTTCCTGTAGCCCACTTCAGATACTAAGGTCTCCTGGAAACCTTCTCTTCTCCAGGCTGCAGAACCCCAACTCTCTCAACCTGTCCTCACAGCAGAGCTGCTGCAGCCCTCTCAGCATCTTTGTGGCCTACTCTGGACCCGCTCCAATAGTTCCATGTCCGTCCTGCGCTGGGCTCCAGAAATACACACAGGACTCCAGATTGAGTCTGAGGAGAGGAGAACAGAGCAAAGGGGCAGAATCCCCTCCCTTGCCCTGCTGCCCACACTGCCCTTGTTGCAGCCCAGCACACAGTTGCTGTCTGGGCTGCACTCACACTGCAGGCTCATGTTGAGCTTTTCATCACCCCAGACCCCCAGGTCCCTTTCCTCAGGGCTGCTCTCAGCCATTCACCACCCAGCCTGGAGTTGTGGCTAATAAAAACTAAAAAATAATAATAAAAAAAAAAATTAAAAACCCTAATTCAGCATTATCCAGCTCAGAAAAAAAAAAAAATCATTCTAAAAGTGAGAAGTGTGGAAATATGTAAGATTCCCTTGGCAAAACCAAAAGCAACCCTTCCTTTTGCAACAGCTAACATTTCCTGTCTCAGAGAATTTGTCTCTAGTGATTAAGGGTACATCAGAATCAGGGAAGGTGAACAGAATACATGATTTGGTCTGAGTTCTGATCTCATTTTTCACATTCTAACATTTTTATCAGTAGGTTTTCCAGCTTTTAAAACCCATAATGATGAGTTCCAACTGTACAATGCTTAATGCAATGTATGGCTGCATCTGATGAAGCTTACTCTTAAAAATAGCAATGTATTCCCTTTGTCAAAATCTGTAGTGAATAGATTCATTAACAGCCAAAGGAAACCAAGAAGTAGTGGATATAAACTGATATACTGGCCTCTTCCAAGAAAATGAGCAGAGCATTTTCAGTGTGTATAAACAAACCAAACCCTCACTTGGAAAAGTTTCATCAGTCAATTTGTAATAATTCATAATTTTAATCAATAATTTAATTATGTCAGCATTGTGAAAGCCTGCAACCATTGTTAACTGACTCAGTGTCAGAAACCAGATGTCACTCCAGGTAGGACTGAAAACAGAAAGAAACAGAAAAGCAGAAGAAACAAAAAACTCCAAAATGTGGATTTAAACTGTTCTTTTGATATTCTCTGTTTCACTGCACTGTGATTGCAGTCTGCTTTTATACAGAAAATCCTCAGAATCAAAGAGCACTTTGGGTCTAAACACTGTGCCTTGCCCTTATTGCTGTCACATGAATGTGTCATCATAACACTCTGAGAGGCAGGACAGTCTGCCACGTCCATGCCGAGTTCTGGGCAGCTTGTCAAAGGATGGAGTCAAAGTTGAATCTCCTAACCTCTAATGTCTTTCAACACCACTAACACCACCAGAAAGTCATTGGGTGACTTTGAGATGCATTGTATTAGGACTGCCCAAGCCAGCTGCTTGTGAAGCTCATTTATCTAAATCAAGGGATTGCTTTAAGCATGACGAAAGGATAGGAAGTATGGCTTGTAGTCTTTGCTTGTTTTATTTTATTTTCTTCCCTCCTATTATCTTGTCTTGTAACCTTGGTTAAGTCCATTAACCTCTTTATGACTCTGTGTCATTTCCCATGTGTTGTCCTTTTAGATTTAGTCATTAAGAGCAAGCCTGTGTACATGGTAGAGAGCACAACGGGGCCCTTAATGTGACTGCGGTAGAAATTGAGTAATTGAAGTAACCTATCAACAGCCAATAAACCAGCACAGAGCTACCCAATGATCCGTGCCATTTAATTTTCAATCTAGTTAATGTTTTAATTATTTTACTCCCTCTTTTCTGTTTAGCATTGTCACTGTGTACATAGGAATATTCAACTTTGTTTCTGCATCAAACCACTGCCTGCTCTAGCGATGTTTGAACATAGGGCATAGGTGGGTTGGGGCTTGATTTGAACAAGCTGACATTGTCAAGGCAAAGAACATTCCCTAGAGAAAGCCTTCACTTTTATGACAATTGAACTAGAACTGTTTATTCTTGTGGGGTATTTGGCACTATACCTTTCAAAGAAGTTAAAAATCACCAGGGCTTTAATGCAACTGTGGCCCTTTGAGACAGCAAATGTGATCTTTCTTGTTACAAATGCCACTGCTCCAGTCTGTCTTAAGTGGTCGCCTCCATCTCATCTAACAATTAATCCATCACAGCAAAAATTTGTCGTACTTCACGTGTTTTACTGTGTTCCTATGAAACAAAGGGTTTTCTTCCCCAAGGTTTGCTGATTTAGTGCATGCATTTTCACTGAAGTTGAGATTTTGCACTCCCTTAGTATTTTTGTTGTTGTTGTTATTGTCTGAATTTTCAGTTTTCAAACTTTTTATGCTGTTGTTTGATATTGATAACGCAATATTCTGCTTTCATTTCTCCATTATTTTATTTCTATGTGCGTGTCTTTAAAAGTATAAGTAAAAAAATTAATGAAAGAAAGGTCAAAATGAATAAGTAAGGAAAAAAAATTGTTGGATTTGTTTTCTTTCTATATGTATATATACATATATGTGTATATGTATTATATACAAATGTGTGTGTATACATAGAATCATAGAAGCATAGAATGGTAAGGTTGGAAGGGACCTCAAGGATCAGCTAGTTCCAGCTCCCTACCATAGGCAGGGACACCTCCCACTAGTACAGCTCACTCAAGGCCTCCTCCAACCTGGCCTTCAACACCTCCAGGGA